>JAAALK010000285.1:38801996-39021237 GCA_019279435.1 Zizania palustris | reverse complement strand
TCAAACCTTCAAACTTCAAACAGATTCAAATCTGAACTTGACTATAGCACAATACAGAACCTAGTTCAGCCTAAACAAGATTTGAGCCAATAAACAACTTGACACAATTTAATTTGAAAGCAATTCACCACACTAAAATAATGTGGACGTTGAATAGTAACAATTACCTTCAAAACAATTCAGAAATCTGATTATAATTTAATATGCAGACCTCAATTTCTGAACATAGTTAAATTCAGCACATTTCAAGCATTCAAATGTATTTCAAGAGTTTTCATATCAGACCAAATCATCAACTAAAACATATGCTGAATACTGAAAAAGTCTTGACAAAAACAACACTAAAGATTCAGAACTGATAACAATTTCAGTTAGACTCTCTATTTCATAAAGCAAGACAGCAAGAAGTGAACTGCCAATTTAACCAAATATCAGTGACATTATACACAACATTTGACACTAAGCAGTGTTTACCAACACAGCCAAGATAGATCACACAGAACCAAACTCACAACAGATATGAATCTGAACTACTGAATCCAAAGGTTCAGTTCATCCAAAAAACACAATTTCAATCAATTTTCACATGAACATATCACTGACTAACATATCTCTGATAAAACAAACAATCCTGGCAATTCATGAACATGATGACTGAAACACAATTGAAGCACTAGACATCAGACATGGTTAAATTCCTCAATTTACTTCACCAGCTATATCAAACATATTGCACATCTGAAAAACTTCAATTCAATCTCCTTACTGGATTGCTGACCAAAATTCAGATTGCTCTAAAAAAACAGCTCAGATTAGCACGTTACAGATCTGTTCCAATATTTTTAAAACAGAGATGAATTCAATCAATTTGCACTTGATATTAGAGGAACATTCTGTTCTGGATATGCAATTCTAAACCTGAGAACAAACTTCAAAGTATAAATTTTATATAGATCAGTTGCATTCAAATTTCACTTCTAGTCACTGCTATTAAGATCAATTCAACACATCAAGATAAAATAGCTTCGAGAAATCAGAATATTTAAATTGAACAATCAGTATCAGCAAATCCAAGGAGTAATTTACTGAAAGGCTAATTCAACCTGAATCACATACATCATCTTGACATTCAACATAACACAACCTCACTTCTGACTCCTTCAACTTTTAAATTAGATCAACTGAACTTTTCAAAGCAATTCAATCAAACAGAAAAGATAAAACCAAAGCAGTTTACCCAGTTCAGATCTCAAAATAAAATGCTGAAAAGTAACTCTGAAAAGTTATTTGTGAATTCTGAAATCAACCTTTAACTACAGCCCATCAGATCCGATAGAAGAGAATAACACACTTCAAACATGTTTCAAATACAGAATCTGAAGTTCACTGAAATTGTACCAAGGTTTCAATGTCAATGAAGTAAATTCTTGGAACAAGTATTTTTCTGAATTTTTCTTGCAAAAATGTTTGATCTACCTTCTACCAAGTAAACACTCAAGAAACACTTCAAAAACAACCCAAAGATCAGCCAAGATATTGATGAATACTAGAAGTGACATTTCATCAAACATATGGAAGGCTAGACCAAAACTGAAACAAATTTCAGAGTAAATTTTTCAGCACTGTGGTGCCTACTTTGATCAGCAAAATAATTCAGAAGAAATCACAGAAACATGTTGCGACTTTCGAAAATGGATCATTCAAATCATACAAAACAAAAGTGTGTTATGTTTGAGTGATTGACAAGGATGAGCGTCTGAGCGGTTGAGTGGTTGAGGTTGGTTTGAGTGCATCGAGGGTTACGATGTGGAATGGAGGTTTGGCTCCCGAGGGTTTTTGCAGTGCGTCGAGTTCTTGTTTGGCTTGTGTTGTTTGTGTAGGGTGGAGATGCTGACTGACTGTCGACGGCGGGTGATCGAGGCTCGAGCGGGGTTCTTGATGCCGGAGGATCAGGGAGGCCGGGCTAAGTTGGAGAAGATCTCAAGAGTGCACAAAGAGACGGAGCGAGACTTAGACGGACGGCTGACTGCGACGGCGTGTCGACCGGGTTCGCGAGAGGGAGGCCAGGACAAGCATTCAGGCGGCTCGAGGGGGATCGAGAGCAGAAGTGGGTTGCTGGTGCATGGAGTCACGAAGCGGTGTCACAAGTCAAAGGGTTGAGAGGCTTTGTCGATTGTTGGGGGAAATAGGTTCATACTCGAAGGTGGAGGCGTTAAGTCGAAGGGTGCCTCGATCTAAAGCCCGAAGGAGCTCTCCGCAGGATATAATGCTCCGAAGCAGAACGACAGGATTGATAAGACGTTTGGCTTATCCATTTGCCTCGAATAGATTTTACCATTTTAACCCTATTCAGGGTACCGAATAGTTTCCACTATGTCGGTTGTAATCAAGGGGTAAATAGGTCTTTTCCTTAGACATTTTTGCCTATAAATACCCCCCTTCTTACCCTGTAATGGGGATCAAATACTCATCTATTCTAATACACATATTCAGGACTACTTAAGCTATTATCCATTCGGAGGCTTGAAGTAGTTCTTAAACACGAACTCACTGTTTGTCTGTTCTTGATCTCAGAGAACCTGTTAGCGTAATCTTTTTCGCCAACAGTTGGCGCCGACCGTGGGGAACCAAGTTCTAGAAGCTTGTTCTCTAGTGCTGACTGCAATTGGAAGAGCACTTACGGAGGGAGCCTCGGAGTCTCAAGATTCCACGCACCCTTCGGTAAGAGGCTTCCTAGTGCGCTTCGAAGGCCTTCCCTCGCCTTCCCAGACCAGTCGAAGTCCTCGGTCTTTGGACCTCTCCGTTACTAGCTATGCCTCCGAAGCAAAGCCAAGCCTCATGTCCCCTCCGAAGGTCCCCTCGGACCAACGGAGCTGGACCCTCAGCTGTTCCAACGATTCCTGAGGGTGCCGCTGCGCGTCGAGTGCCGAGGGGCCCTCGAGCTCCTCCTACGGTGCTCCGAACTGATTATGTCAGTTCCCAAGACCCGGAGCTGCCCTCTGACGAAGACGAAGACCTTCCTGGAACCGAAGCTACTCAGTTAGCAAGGCTTCAGGAGGAAGTGGCTAGGTGGAGGCAAGAGGTCGCCGATCACCTCCGCACCCAAGCCTCCACCGAGACTCCAGAAGGGCCCCAAGACGGTGGTGCTCGCAATCTTCCCGAAGCTGTTCAAGTCTCGGAGGAGGCTGAGAACATATCTTTTGATGATGAGTCTCCACTACATTCGGACTTACAAAGAGTGCCCTTCGATCCTAGGTTCAAGGCCTCGAAGTTGCACAAGTACTCCGGCGGGTTAGACCCCGGAGAGTTTGCTCGTTCATACGTCATGGCGATAGAAGTAAGTAGAGGGGTGCGCAACACTATGGCAAAGTGTTTCCCCCTCACTCTCAAAGGTGTGGCGCTCTGATGGTTCTAGTCCTTGAAGCCAGGATCGATCAGATCTTGGGAGCAGCTGAAGAGGAAGTTTGTAAGCAACTTCCAGGGTACCTTTGTGGCTCCGATGTCAACAGGGAGCTTGTTCCAGGTGAAGCAGCGAGCGGGAGAAACACTTCAGGAGTACTTCATGCGCTTCGCCCACACCAAGTCACAGATTAAGGGCATGTCTACCTCTTCGGTAGTCAGCGCCGCCCGCGAAGGGGTGCTAAACCCCGTCCTCCTCAGCAAGCTCCATCGGAAGCCTGTGACGTCTGTGGCACAGCTGATGGTATACTTCGAACAGTATGCCAAGGCGGAGGAAGGCTGCCTTCGGCGAGCCGGAGCACCCGCACCTGCCCTTTGAGAAGTAAAGATGGAGCCCGAAGCCTCAGCTCCTCTATAACCCCCTCAAGACAATCGCTTCAATGAGCACAGGTGAGGGAAGAAACATTTCCGTTCGGAGGTGCTAAGCATCGCACCCTCCGTTCCGAAGGAACCTGCCAATTATCAGCAGGTACAAGGCTTCAAGGCTGGAGCGTTGAAGCCTCAAGAAAGAGTACCTGGCAGGCGCCAGAGTTTTTTCTGCTGCGTGCATGGCGACAATAGAAGCCATGACACGAAGGACTACAAGGCAGTGTTGGCCCTTCGGGGCGACTACCTAGGGCGAAGTACTGGGCGGGGTACTTAAGATCGAGCCCCACCAGCAGCATGGTCGGAGCCTGTGCAAATCGTTGCCCGAGCCGGTATCCCCGAAGCCCCCATGCGACTTCCGATGGCCAATATTATGCCACCACTGAAGCAGGAAGACCCACAAGACCGCGACAAGCGAGTGGTCCTGCCCATCTCTAGAGGGGGGACCCTCGAAAACATGTCCAAAAGGCAGTGGCGTGAATACGTCCACGAAGTAGGGCAAATTGGGACTTCGAGCTCCGCGGAGGGAATGCCAGAATGGTCCCATGTGCCCATCTCTTTTACTGCCAATGATGCCGCGGGGGTAAAGTTTCCCCATGCTGACCCCTTGGTCATTTCTGCAGACATAGCAGGGGTGGAAGTCCGAAGGATCCTGGTGGACGGCGGGAGCTCCGCAGACATACTTTTTGTCCATGCCTTCGATCAAATGTGCATACCTCGGAAACATCTACTTCCAGTGGCCTGGCCACTTCAAGGTTTCTCAAGACTGCCTCTCGATGCCCTTGGCCAGATAGGCCTCGAGGTTGCTTTCGGAGAGGGGCCTTTGGCCAGGGTAGAAGAGGTGATCTTCGACGTTGTCGATGCCCCCTATGCTTACAATGCAATCTTCGGGCGACGGATTCTGAACCAATTCGGAGCTATAGCGCATCATAACTATCTCTGTCTCAAAATGCCCAAGCAAGGTGGGGTTCTTACTAATTCAGGAGACCAAGCTATAGCCCGAGAATGGAGTATGTCCATGGCCAGCTGTTGGACCCCCGGCAAGTGCACATCGTGACGGAGCGCACAGAAGAAGTTCCGGAGGCTTCAAACTCTTCGAAGGGGCTCTCCCTCAAGACAAGCCCGGAAGGTGATGTAGAAATGAAGATAATTTCAAAGGATGGCAAAGAGTACCCAGTACAGTTCGGCAAGGGGCTATCCCCAGAAATAGCTGCCTCATTGGAAGAAGTCGTCAAGCAAAATCTAGACGTCTTTGCCTGGACTGACGAAGACATCATCGGGGTTGATCGGATTATCATCGAGCACAATCTGCTCATCAACCCGAAGGCTAGGCCAGTGCGCCAAGGGCTCCGCAAGCTGTCTGCAGAAAGGGCTAAGGAGCCATGCTGAAGAGCGTGGGCCTCATGGCTCCAGATGTGATGAGTCATTGTCAATGATAGTCAAAGAGGACTGAAAAGAGAGAGAAGATCTGCTACGTCTAGGCCGCGTGTGACTCAGGTACACGGGCAGCGAGCGACTATCGGGCAGAGGGGCCGCGAAGTCGGGTTGGCCCAATCCGGGTACATGGGCTAGGAGCAGCAGAGGATCCACTGGCTGTTGACCAGGATTGACTCAGGTACACGGGTGGTGAGTAATTGCTGGGCTGAGAGAGCTGCGGAATCGGGCCGGCCCAATCTGGGTACCTGGTGCAAAGCCGGTGGACGCTTTGTTAGTTTCGACGCAAAACTGACGACCGCTGATCTCGCATCGGACTGTCCAGAAGTGAAGCCGTAGCAGCTACGAAAGCTTAGCTTCCGGATAAGTCATCTGTAAACAGGAGTTTACTATTTTGTCCTTAGGCCCATAGTCAGTCAGTCGTGTTTGTAAAAATATCCTAAGGGCAGTTTAGTCTTTTCCTTTATTTAAGCATCTGTAAAAAACCCTAAGGGGATGGTGGAATATTCCTAGCTTTGGGCTGCCTATAAATAGGGCCCCAATCCCTAGGGTTAGGTCACCCTTTCAGAAATCACTTTTTAATCAGGAGATTGGGTCACGTTTCCTGCTCCTACTCCCTGCGTGTGCCGCCAGGTTCCTGTTCTTGCGTTTCCATTCTATGAGCACTGCCATCGTGAGTGCTGTTGTTCTTCACGTTCTCTGTGAGATTTTATTCCTGACGTTCTGTGCGCATTGGTTTTTGCATGTGGATGTGTTTTTTATTCCTAAGCAAATTGCCTCTGGTTGCTTCTGTTCTTCGACTAAGAAGTACTACTTCTAGCGTGCTCCTGTAGCAGCAAGTAGTACCTATTTCCTGTAGCAACAGTACACTAGTTTTCTAGCCTTTGCTTTTTCCAGACATGGATTTTTGATCGAGGAGATAGGGTCTAGCTTGTCTTTTATTGTTTCTGGCGAAGCTTCAAACTTTGCTCGAAGTCCTTCTGTCTGTGAAATAGGCTTCGACTAGACTTCTCCAAAGGCTTTGCTGCAACTAGCAACTCTAAACTTGAACTATGAACCTAGCTTCGAAGTTTGCTTTGATTCGAAGGTAGCGTTGTATGCTTCAATTTGGTCTTGCTGTTGTGTGCTTGGCTTCGCTTCTCTTTAGAAGCTTGCTTTTCTGTGAACTGTGTTCGAAGCTCTCTGTTCGAAGTATAGGCTCTGAAGTTTTGGTTTCGAAGGTACTTTGCAGATAGTCTTCGGAGTCTCTGTTTGTTGCTTGACGTCTTTTGTTGTTCGAAGTATACTTTGCATAGTATACTTCGTCAGCTAGAACAGTCTTCGCCAGCTGTTTCTGTACACAGCTTGTACAAAGCATTTGGTTCAAAGTACTGTGTTGTTGGCTTCGAACCCTGTGGGCTTCGGAGTACAGCATTGACTATGTCAAGCTTTTCGCACCATGACTTAGAAGAAGATTTCTGCACACCCCTGGCTTCGACATTTCAGGCTTCAATAAACAACCTTCGATATCCTCCAACTTCGTACGACACCTCCAAACTAGATTCGACTACATCTATCTTCGTAACTTCCACGACAGACTTCATCAGCCTTCGACAAAGGACTCCGAAGCAGGCTTCGACCCTGCGAAGCAGGCTTCGACACTGCGAAGCAAGCTTCATCAAGTTTCGTCCAGGAGACAAATTTTGAACAGTAACTTCTCATCTCTTTTTACGTGCACCTAGATCAATTTCTGTGATGATATATTTCTGTGAAGTTTGATCTGCCATGGTTTGATGTCTTGTTAATCCGCCTATTAGCACTGTATTGGTGTTGCTTTGTATAGGACACCGGTCGTTCATAGGCTAGATACTTTTAGGCTTCGTTGATCTGTTTATGTTTTACTGTTGAGTCTTTTAAGGTGCGTTGGGTGTTGGGAGAAGGCCATAGATTCGAAAGAATTTTTAGGCGCCCATTCACCCCCCTCTGGTCGCTACTTTCGGTCCTACAAGTGGTATCAGAGCTTGGTTAGGGTTTTCCATACCTTAACCGGTTCTAACCCCAATAGTGATCATGACGTCTCCTGGAAAGGTCCCGTCCTTGGAAGCTTATGGCTATAATTATTGGAAGACTCGCATGCGAGCCTATCTCATGAGCCAAAGCTCGGACATCTGGGAAATCTGTGTTCACGCTACATTCACAGTGTTGCCTGTTGCTGAGCGTAATTCTCCAGATATTATCGCCCAACATCAGAACAACAACAAAGCCGTGAATATTTTGTTTTCTAGTTTAGGTCCCACGGAATTTGAAGCGTGTGAGCCATCTCTCCACAGCGAGAGAGATCCGGGCTACCCTCAAGGCACACCATGAGGGGACAGCCCAAGTCAAGGCTCGGCTCTATCAGACCTACCGGTGTGAATATGAGAATTTCACACAGAAGTCGGGTGAATCTGTTGAAGCATTGTTTGGTCATTTTCAATCGATCATAAACAAGCTTTGAGACAACAAGGCTGAGGGTGTTCAGTTAGTCTCAGATAATGAGCAGGCGCTCAAGGTTCTCCATACCTTGGACCCTAAGATCTGGGAGATCAAGGTATCCTCTATCATTGAGAGCACATCTTATGATACCTTGACCATTTCTGAGTTGTTTAGCAAGCTGAAGGCCACAGAGGTTGATACCCAATTGAGATCAAATCTCACTGGCTCTGGATCAAAGTCTCTGGCCCTTGCTACACCTTCTGTTGATCCCTCTTCTATGAGTTGTGCTGGGTTCTCTTTGATGTCTATCACTGAGGACCAGCTTGAGTCTTTGGGAGATGATGACCTGTGTCTTTTTAACAATCGGGTGCGTCGTGTTTATGACAAAATAATGTTCAAGAGACACGACACAAAATCCGGGTGCTTTGAGTGTGGTGACCCAGGACACTTCATCGCTGACTGCCCCAAGCGCAATGGCCACAAGAAGGGCACCGGTGGTGGCTTCCGCGACTCCGACAAGCACGACAGCTCCTCCTTCAACAAGGGCAAGCCAAAGACCAGATTCTTCAGAAAGGCCCTGAAGGACTACCGGCGTGAGAACAAGAAGTGCGACAAGGCCTTCTTCGCCGAGATGGAGAAGATCTACTTCATGCGGTCCACGTCTTCTTCCTCTTCATCGAGCACAAGCGATGAGGAGATCATCATCAGGAAGGGGAAGGACAAGGATGATCTGGCGGGCCTTTGCTTCATGGCCTTCGGGGACAGACCGAAGAGCCACTCACATCAGCGCCGAAGATCCCGCAAGAGCTTCTCCTCAATGGCTGTTGGGGATAAGGAAGAAAAGAGTTCCTCCGATGACTCCGACGATGACAACAACGAAAAGGTATCATCTTATGACCTGCGAAATCGTTGAATTACTTGAAAGCAATCGTCAGGAGTTAAAATATCGGGAAATACTACTTAGGGGGGCCAAGAAGAGGATAGATGAGTTAGAGAGTGAGCTTGCCGTAGCCAACGACATAATTGAGAGTATGTCTTCTTCCCCTTGCTTGGGTGATAGCAGTGAGTGCCCGAAGTGTGAGGTTCTTCTGTGTGACCTGTCGACTCTGAAGTCCAGGTACACAGAAAGGGTTGATGAGAGGGATGCTTTGGCCACTGAGCTTGAAAGCGCTCAGCTGGAGCTAAAAGATGCTCAAGCCACTATCGTCGCACCCTGTGTTGATTGCCCATCTCATCTAGCTATCTTAGCTGAGCTGAAAGCCAAGGGCGATGAACATTTGGGTGATTTGGAGAGAGTGAGAGCTGAGCTAGCGCAGACCAGGCTAGAGCTTGAGACACTGTCAGTTCCACCCACTGTCTGTGAGAACTGTTTGTCTCTTAGAATGGAATTGATCAAGCTGAAAGCCAAAAAGTCTGTCCAACTAGAGAGTGAGTGTGAGACCTGCTTGTCTCAGGTAGAGGTTCTAGCTTCCTTGAGAGAGGAGCTAGCTGATTCTCAGAATGAGAACTTTTACCTCTGTTCTATCCTGAGTTGGATCAGTGCCATAGAGCCACAGCTCGGCATGATGATCCAGCAGTTCAAGAGGTAGGATTGGTTTGGGGTAGGTTACACTTACACCAAGGCTGACTTTGAGAGTGCCATTAGCCGGGCAGTGGAGTGGAGTAAAATGACTCCTAAGGAGAAATATCCTAAGACTCACTCCACTGAGTCCTCCCCGGCTTGTCAGCCCAAGGATGGAGTAATCCATGAACCACCAAAATCTCCACCCAAGAAACCTATCTCGGTTCCAAAGCCCAAACACCTCAGCACTTCTCTAGACTCTCTTCCTGGACCCTCTCAGCCCAAGAAGACAACACCAATCACCACTAAGCCCAAGAATCCCAAGCCTCAACCACATCCCAAAAAGCTCACCTATCATTGTGAGTACTGTCAGAGAGACGGGCATCTTGCGGAGTTTTGCTTCAGGAGGAAGTGGGTTGTGAAAGCAGAGAGAGCTCATGATGGTTAGGAGCAGTTCTACCAGCAGGGTGGTAGGCTGCGTGTTCCTCGACGTGGGGAGAGGCTGGAGGCCAGACCGCATTGTGTAGGTGGTGGTAGAGGAGACGGCTTTCTTGCCCGTGCTCCAGTTGGTGGTGGTTGTTTCGGCAGAGCTCCAGGCCATTTTGGCTATGGTCCTGGACCTCATGGCCGATGTTCTAGGGAGAACTATGGATCGCACTTTGAGCCGCGTTTTGGTCCAAATTCTTTTGATGGTTTTCGCTTTCCATCTTTTGAGCAGATGGCTCGACATTGGTTTAGCTCTTTTGCTAAACCTGGTGCCGGACCATTTGCTCCCCCTTATGACCACTAATTATGCAGGATCAGGGACTGGAGGACGTTTGGATCATGGACTCAGGATGCTCTCGCCACATGACGGGACATCGCAGATGGTTCTCCAGTCTCATTCCCCCGAGCTCCAAAGAGTACATCACATTCGGGAACAGTGGTCAAGGGAAGGTAAGTGGCATAGGCTCAATTCGCATTTCAGACCATTTCTCTTTGAAGAATGTTGCCTTGGTTAAAAATTTGAACTTTAACTTGATATCTGTTTCACAACTTCTTGAGGATGGTTTGGAAGTGCGTTTTAAGAAGGGCAATTCTTCTGTGTTTGATTCTAGAGGGTCTTTGATTTGCCAGATTTTATCTTTCGGTAAAGTTTTTCGAATTGACTTCTCTAGATCTTTTGGCCCTTCTCGCTGTCTGATTGCTGGATCTTCTTCTGAGCTCTAGAAGTGGCATAGGAGGTTAGGTCATTTGAGTTTTGATCTGCTAGTCAGGTTAAGCTCTATGGACCTCATCCGAGGATTGCCCAAGCTTAAGATGGAGAAGGATCTAGTTTGCCATCCCCTGTCGTCATGGGAAAATGGTTGCCGCTTCTCACTCACATGTTACTCCGGTGATGACTTCGTATCCGGGCGAGCTCTTACATTTGGACACTGTTGGTCCAGCTCGGGTACGTTCAGTCGGTGGGAAGTAGTACGCGCTTGTCATTGTTGACGATTTTTCTCGATTCTCGTGGGTTTTCTTTTTGGAGTCTAAGGATGAAACATTTCAGTTTGTTCATGACCTAATTTTGAAGCTGAAGAATGAGAACAATGGTTGGATGCGAGCAATTCGCTCCGACAACAGCTCTGAGTTCAAGAACTCTCAGTTCGTCAGCTTCTGTAGTGATTAGGGTCTTGACCATCGGTTTTCTGCTCCTTACACTCCCCCACAGAAACTGGCGTTGTGGAACGAAAGAACCGCACGCTGGTCGAGATGGCCAGGACGATGCTCGATGAACATAGGACTCCTAGGCATTTTTGGGCTGAAGCCATGAACACGGACTTGCTATCTGGCCAACCGCATTTTTCTTAGAGCTTACCTTGGTAAGACCTCATACGAGTTGCGGTTTGGCAGACAGCCCAAGGTGAGCCACTTGCGAGCGTTTGGCTGCAAGTGCTTTGTGCTCAAGAAGGGAGGGCATTTGGACAAGTTTGAGTCTCGTTGCTGGGACGGTGTTTTTCTTGGCTACGCTTTGCATTCTCGAGGCTTCGTGTTTGGAACCTCGAATCCCAGCTGCTTGTCGAGACTTGTGAGGTTTCATTAGATGAGTCCTTGCCTTCTTTGACTCCTTCTTTTGAGCCTTGTGATGGTGAGCTCGGAGAGTCCATCTTCGAGGAAGAGGAGGATACTCCAGCTGCTGATGAGGGTGGGCCTTCTGCAACTCCCACAGAGCCCACACCTTCTGAGACTTCGACTGAGGACAAGGGCGGACCTCTGATCACTTCTTCCACTTCGATCGAGCCCCCTCAGTCGAGTCCAGAGGTGCTAGCTGCTGACTCCGGTGAGGTGACTTCAGATCACCAGGGAACCCGAGTAGTTCAGCGTGACCATCCCTCAGAGCTCATCATCGGTGATTTGACTGAAAGAACCTTGCGTTCGTCTACCTCTCTTGCTGTGTTTGCTGATTCTGATTTTGTTGCATCTTTTGAGCCGAGAGATGTTTCTCATGCTCTTTTTGATTCTAATTGGATTAATGCTATGCAAGAAGAGCTTGAGAATTTTGTCCATAATCGGGTTTGGAAACTAGTTGAGCCTCCACTAGGATGCAACCCCATAGGCACCAAGTGGGTATTCAAGAACAAACAAGGTGAAGATGGGGGTTGTGGTGCGCAACAAAGCTCGATTAGTTGCCCAGGGTTTTTGCCAGAAGGAGGGTATTGATTTTGAAGAAACTTTCGCTCCTGTTGCCCGTCTTGAGTCCATTCGCATTCTTTTAGCTTTCGCCATTTCGAAGGGTTTTAAGCTTTTTCAAATGGACGTTAAGAGTGCTTTTCTGAACGGGTTCATAGAGGAGGAAGTTTATGTTAGGCAGCCCCCCGGTTTTGAGAACCCTAAGTTTCCTCGACATGTTTTTAAGCTGCAAAAGGCTTTATACAGGTTGAAGCAAGCTCCCCAGGGCTTGGTATGACCGGTTGAAGCAATTTTTGTTGGGGAAGGGCTTTGTGATGGGTTCGGTTGATAAAACTCTTTTCTTGCTCAGAGATGATTCAGATTTTTTAGTCCCTCAGATTTACGTGGACGATATTATTTTTGGCGGTACTACTAATGATCTTGTGTCCATGTTTTTGAGCAGATGCACAGTGAGTTTGAGATGAGCCTCATGGGTGAGCTCAAGTATTTCTTAGGGCTCTAGATCAAGCAGACCAAGGACGGCACTTTCATCCACCAAGGTAAGTACACTCGTGACATGCTTAAGAAATTTGACTTTGGTGGGGAGTTGAAGCCGCAGATGACCCCGATGGGCACATCTGGGGGTCTGGACAAGGACGAGAGCGGTGTCAAGGTCAATGAGAGAGAGTTTCGAGGGATGATCGGTTCGCTGCTGTACTTGACGGTGACAAGACCGGACATACAGTTCGCTGTGGGACTTTGCGCGCGTTTTCAGTCTTCACCACTGCGCGTCTCATCGGCAGGCTGTCAAGCGCATCTTCAGGTATCTCACTTATGCGCCTGATCTCGGTCTTTATTATTCAGCATCATCATCTCTTGATTTATCTGGCTTTTCAGATGCCGACTTTGGTGGGTGCCGATTGGATCGCAAGTCGACTTCCTGGTACTTGCCAGTTCCTTGGTTTGTCTCTTGTCTCTTGGTCTTCTCGAAAGCAATCTGGAGTTGCTCTTTCGACCACTGAGGCTGAGTATGTAGCTGCTGCTCACAGTTAGTTTGGATGATTTCCACATTGCGAGATTTTGGGTTGTTCTTTCCTACCAGGGTCCCATTGTTTTGCGACAGCACCAGTGCTATTAGTGTAGGGAAAACCTAACCCTTGTCTCCATTCAAAAACCAAACATATCGATGTGCGCTTTCATTTTCTGCGGGATCAATATGAGAAAGGTGTCATTGACCTTGTTCATGTTGATACCCATCATCAGTTGGCTGACATTTTCACCAAACCCCTAGATCAGTCTACCTTTGAGCATTTACGAGGGGATTTGGGTGTTGTGTATCCTTTCTAGGATATTTTGCGTCAGTTTTATTTCTTCTTTACTCTTTTCTTGAGTCTTTTTGTGTGTTTTCATATCTTTCATATTCACATATCACACCTTAGAGCTGCTTTTGTTATATGATTGAACTGCTTTACTTATTCTAGCTGGTACATGCTTTTGAATACTTGTCAATGATCATGCTCTGGTTCAGTTCACTTGATATGTCTGATATCTATCATATGCATGGCTTTTATGTTTTTAACTTGAAAAATGATCACCATTGCTTCTGGTAACCAGCACGCGTAGGCTGAATGTTCTTGGTATCTGTTACATGCCTTGTAGCTAGTTTCGTGACTTAGATGCAAACAAGCAACTTGGACATCTTTCTGCTTTAAAACATGGAAATGTGCTGTAAAAATGATGAAAAATCAAGAAAAATGAAAATTCCATGCCTTTTATGCATAACTTGAAAAGATCCAGGTGGGTTTGCTTTGTCGCATTGCATTGTTCTGGACTGCGTACCATAGCACTTTGGTATGAACTAGGACAGTGTAATGTATGCCAAGACCAATGTCTTAAGATTCTGATGGTCCAGTTCTGGCCTAGGCTTGACTTGGTCGGTCAGCATAAGGTTTGACATGCAAATAACCCCTGGCAAAAATGAAAAAGGAAAAAAGAAAAATCCTGAAAATTGAAATGATTACAAGTTTGCTGAAGCACTTTGTTTTTGAACAATGCTTATCTTGGTAGATATCAGTTAGCCTTTGCATCTCATGCTTTACCTTGCTTGACAACTAGAAAATGTGGTGATGCTTTTGTTTGCAAAAATTGAAAATGCATGCTAATGACTTTCTTTAGATATCATCTATTGCACTGATCATGCCATGTATCTTAGACAGTATGTCTTTTGCTATACTTGTTAGATGTTGTAATTGCAGTCAATCATATCTCAGAAGCATGCTTTCTAGAGTCCACATGCACCCCAGTTACATTCATTGCATATTTTGAGAGGGAGTTGCATTTCAGGGGGAGTCTGTGTCTCTTTTGAGTGCTTGATGAGTTCACTTGTCAACAAGGGGAAAAATTTTGGGATAAGAGTTCAAGGGGGAGTGTTTGTCTCGATTGTCCTTACTCTTTTGATATCCTTGTTGTTGTTTCTGAGATCGCACTCATTTTGAGCTTTTACGTTTTGGTTAACCATAATGACCACTTCTTGCTTTTCTTTGGCTTTCGGTCATTAGGGTTAAACTTTAACCTTTTCTTCTTCTTCTTTGTTTCCTTGTGCTTTGTTTTCGTGTTTCCACATGTGTTCGCAGGTTCTGAAAAGCTGAAGAAGTGAAGTGTTGACAATGCACTCATCAAGGGGAGATTGAGGAGCCATGCTGAATAGCGTGGGCCTCATGGCTGCAGAGGTGATGAGTCATTGTCAACGATAGTCAAAGAGGACTGAGAAGAGTGAAGATCTGTTGTTTCATGGGCCGCGTGTGACTCAGGTACACGGGCAGCTGAGCGACTGTCGGGCTGAGAGAGCTGTGAAGTCGGGCTGGCCCAATCCGGGTACATGCGCCAGAAGCAGTAGAAGACCCACTAGGCTGTTGACTAGGATTGACTCAAGTACACGTGCGGTGAGTGATTGCCGGGCTGAGAGAGCTGCGGAATCGGGCCGGCCTAATCCGGGTACCTGGTGCAAAGTCGGTGGAGGCTTTGTCAGTTTCGGCGCAAAACTGACAACCGTTGATTCTGTATTGGACTGTCCAGATGAGAAGCCATAGCCGCTATGAAAGCTTAGCTTCCGGATAAGTCATCTGTATCTCTAGGCCCACAGTCAGTTCAGTCTGTAAAAAATCCTAAGGGCAGTTGAGTCTTTTCCTTTATTTTAGCATCTGTAAAAACCCTAAGGGGCTGGTGGAATATTCTAGGTCATTGGGAAGCCTATAAATAGGGCCCCAATCCCTAGGGTTGGACTACCCTTCCAGAATTCACTTTTTAATCTATTGGGTCATTTTGTCTCCTGCGTTCTCTCTCCTGTTGTGCGCCGCCAGGCTCTTGTTCCCTGTGATTTAATTCCTGCATTCCATTTGTTCTTCTTGAATCTATGAGATTCTCTTCCCTCCTCTTGTCATTCGGTTTGCAGTGTTTTTATGGTCTTTATTGATGCGCAACAACTTCTATTCCTGAGAACTGAGTCTCTGTTGCTTCGGTTCTTCACTGAGTAGTACTAGTTCTTGCTGTTTGCAAGTAGTACTACTTCTCTGAAGCAACAGTACACTAGTACTCTAGGCTTGCTTTTTCCTGCATAGCTTTTTGATCGAGTTGACAGGGCTAAAGTTCCTTTTCTGGCTATTTCTGGCGAAGCCCCTTCTCTCTGTTCGAAGTCCCTCAGCTCCGTGAGGCAGGCTTCGTTCTGACATCCTCGAGGGCTTCGCTTGAACTTCGACTTCACTTTTGTGTACAGTGTTTCTAGCTTCGAAGTACATTTTGTGCTGTCTGTCAGTTTGACATACTTCGACCGTCTGTTCAAAGGTATACTCCGAAATGCTTCGAAGTTGTCTTCGAAGCTTGTTTCTCTGATATACTTCGCTTGACGTGTAGTCTCTGAGATCTTTCTGATGCTATCTTATTTCGTGGGTCACAATGTGTTTGTTTGGAGCTTGTTGTTCGAAGTGTGTTTGTCACCTTCGATTCTTGTGTGACAACTCTTACAAACTTCGTTTCGAAGTTGATCTGTGTGTGTCGAAGGTTATCACTTCAGCGATCCTTCTTCGATCTTGCTAGCTCCGAAAGTAGAGTGTAGTCTTTCAATTTGGTTTCTCTGTCGTGTGTCAGGCTTCTCTACTCTTTCGAAGGTTGTTTTTCTGTGAGCTTGTTCGAAGCTTTCTGTTCGAAGTCTAGCCTTCGAAGTACACTGTTCGAAGCAAGCTTCGACACTGTCCTACTTAGCTTCGAAGCATACTTCGCTCTCAATCGCACTCGAACTAGGATAGACAACAAACCTTCGGCACTTTCACAACAGCCTTTGGCAGACTTCGCCACTATCCTCCGAAGCAGGCCTCAAACTGTGAAGCAGGCTTCGACCAGCGAAGCAGGCTTCGACCAGTGAAGCAGGCTTCAACAAGTTTTGAACAGGAGACAGATTTGAATCGTAACTTCTCATCTCACTTTATTTATACTTAGATCATCCATTTAGAAGTTTAACCTGCCATGTCTTGAATATCTTTGTTTATCTACCTAGTGGCACTGTTTTGATGTTTCTCTGTTTTTGTCATCTGTTGCTTCTAGGCTATATATCTTTAGACTTAGGCAATCTGTTCATACTTTGCTGCTTAGTCTTTTGAGGTGCGTTGGGTATTGGGAGCAGGCCATTGATTCGAAAGAATTTTTAAGGCGCCCATTCACCCCCTCTGGTCGCTACTTTTGGTCCTATATCCTAGACCTCGTGGCCGAGGCTTTAGGCAGAACCAAGGACCGCACTTTGAGCCGCGTTTTGGTCCAAACTCTCATGGTGATTTCTGTTTCCGTCTTTTGAGCAGATGGCTCGACACTAGTTTAGTTCGTTTGCTAAACCCGGTGCCGGACCATTTGCTCCCCCTTACAACCACTGATTGTGCGGGATCAGGGACTGGAGGTCGTTTGGATCATGGACTCAGGATGCTCTCGCCACATGACGGGACATCGCAGATGGTTCTCCAGTCTCACTTCCCCGAGCTCCAAAGAGTACATCACTTTCCGGAACAGTGGTCAAGGGAAGGTACACGACATTGGCTCAAGTCGCATCTCTAACCATTTTTCTTTAAAGAACGTTGCTTTGGTTGGGAATTTGAATTTCAATTTGATTTCTGTTTCACAACTTCTTGAGGATGGGTTGGAGGTTCGCTTTAAGAAGGGCAGTTCTTCTGTGATTGATTCTAGAGGGTCTTTGATTTGCTCGATCTTACCTTTTGGTAAGGTTTTTCGGATTGACTTTTCTAGTTCCGTTGGTCCTTCTCGCTGTTTGATTTCTGGATCCTCTTCTGAGCTCTGGAAGTGGCATAGGAGGTTAGGTCACTTGAGTTTTGATCTGCTAGTCAGGTTAAGCTCTATGGATCTTATCCAAGGATTGCCCAGGCTTAAAATGGAGAAGGATCTAGTTTGCCATCCCTGTCATCACGGGAAAATGGTTGCTGCTTCTCACTCGCCTGTGACTCAGGTGATGACTTCGTATCCGGGCGAGCTGTTACACATGGACACTGTCGGTCCAGCTCGGGTATGCTCAGTCGGTGGGAAGTGGTATGCGCTTGTCATCGTTGACGATTTTTCTCGATTCTTGTGGGTTTTGAGTCTAAGGATGAGACTTTTCATTTTGTTCATGACCTGATTTTGAAGCTGAAGAATGAGAACAATGGTTAGATGTGAGCAATTCGCTCCGACAACGGCTCTGAGTTCAAGAACTCTCAGTTCGTCAGCTTCTGCAGTGATGAGGGTCTTGATCATCAGTTTTCTGCTCCTTACACTCCCCCACAGGACGATGCTTGATGAGCTCAGGACTCCTAGGAGTTTTTGGGCTGAAGCCATGAACACGGCTTGCTTTCTAGCCAATTGCATTTTTCTTACAGCTTACCTAGGTAAGACCTCATATGAGTTGCGGTTTGGCAGACAGCCCAAGGTGAGCCACTTGCGAGCGTTTGGCTGCAAGTGCTTTGTGCTCAAAAAGGAGGGCATTTGGACAAGTTTGAGTCTCGTTGCTGGGACGGAGTTTTTCTTGGCTATGCTTTACATTCTCGAGGCTTCCGTGTTTGAAACCTCGACTCCCAGTAGCTTGTCGAGACTTGCGAGGTTTCATTTGATGAGTCCTTGCCTTCTTTGACACCTTCTTTTGAGCTTTCTGGTGATGGTGAGCTCAGAGAGTCCATTTTCGAGGAAGGTGAGGACACTCCAGCTGTTGATGAGGGTGGGCCTTCTGCACCTCCTGCAGAGCCCACACCTTCTGAGACTTCGACTGAGAACGAGGACGGACCTTTGATCACTTCTTCCACTTCGATCGAGCCCCCTCAGTCGAGTCCAGAGGTGCCAGATGCTGACTCCGGTGAGGTGACTTCAGATCACCAGGGATCCCGAGCAGTTCAGCGCGATCACCCCTTTGAGCTCATCATCGGTGATTTGTGTGCGAGGACTTTGCGTTCCTCTGTTGACTCTCTTGCTGTGTTTGCTGAATCTGCTTTTGTTGCATCTTTTGAGCTTAGCGACATTTATCATGCTCTTTCTGATTCTAATTGGATTAATGCCAGGCAAGAAGAGCTTGAGAATTTTGTCCGCAATCGGGTTTGGACACTGGTTGAGCTGCCACCCGGATGCAACCCCATAGGCACCAAGTGGGTGTTCAAGAACAAGCAAGGTGAAGATGGGGTTGTGGTGCGCAACAAAGCTCGACTAGTTGCCCAGGGTTTTTGCCAGAAGGAAGGTATTGATTTTGAAGAAACTTTTGCTCCTGTTGCCCGTCTTGAGTCCATTCGCATTCTCTTAGCTTTTGCCGCTTCGAAGGGTTTTAAGCTTTTTCAAATGGATGTCAAGAGTGCTTTTCTGAACGGGTACATAGAGGAGGAGGTTTATGTTAGGCAGGCCCCCGGTTTTGAGAACCCCAAGTTTCCTCGACATGTTTTTAAGTTGCAAAAAGCTTTATACGGGTTGAAGCAAGCCCCTAGGGCTTGGTGTCGCGCCCCGATTTAATAAATCAGGACTTTATTGAAATTCCATAGAAAATCAATAAATCAAGACGTTCATCATGCGACCACTTACAATACGGGCAATCATTCACGGTTCGTAGACCGCATTAATACAAAAGTGAATAAAGATGAAGAGAAACTAATAAAACAAGGGTCCTAGATGAACGCCTTCTTCCAGTCTCGCCTTGACTGGGTCGCTACTCCAGACCTTCATCCTCCTCGTAGTAGACGGGCTCTGATGTTGTAAGTCAACGGGGTGAGTACAGATGTACTCAGCAAGCCACCGAATGCAAATATAATGCAGGGTAATAACAAGGGAGATAGTGGCTAGTTTAGCGGAAGCGGCATAATTGTAAAGCTTTAAATGAGAGCAATTTGTTAGTACGGAAAAGTAAACATGTGCATGTGTATCATCATCTTCTAACTCGAGGGGTACAGTCAGCCCCACCTCGCTCAACAGTCCTTACGTGCCATGAATAACTTGAACATTCAAACAATTGTAAACTAACTGCGAGTAGTCACACAACCCGCCCTTGACCGTGGGCTCGGCTTTTCGAAAAGATTGAATTACTCTAATCAGAGATGTACCACTGTACCCACAAGGCACGCACTCATCACCTACACCGAAGTGTAACGAGATGACCCATCACACGGGAACTCGTGCCAAAACCTTCCATATAGTCCTCCCCGACCCAATAGCACCCTCTTATGGGTTTCATATGGTGTCCCGACGCATCGGAGCCCCACCATACCCCCCCTTGAGCCTCGTCGGTACAAGTCGCCCGCAGGCTAGCCCCTTGCCCCCTCCTCTATGGTGCATCGAGCCGGAGTATTCCATACTTCCAGTTAGGACTTACCCATTAGACTTGTGGTTGGTACGGAAGTGCTTTGCAACAGATCCAGCAGACCGGTCCTTATAGTGCCCCGGGTGCGACAAACCAGTGCCCGAGCTTGCACCCGGAACCCACCATACTTATAACTTAGCCAACTCCAATAGAGTCTAGAGACGAGAATAACGGGGAAATTCATATACAGAATCCAGCTATCTACGACTCATTCTTTTTATCCTATAGCAGTTGTGCCGGTACATTGGGCACTAGCTAATATTTTAATAGTAGAGTGACAAGGAGTTAAGGCTCAATAAGCATGGCTTGGGTTTGCACACAAGGACGGGGATCTAATAAATATAAGTGTAAGGCTTTGATATTTGACTAATGCAATATTAACCTATGAGTTATAGCGATATTTTATTAAAACATGGGCTCAAATATGATCAACTATTTCCACAGAGGTGGTCGATGACTTGCCTTGATCAGCAAATGGGGATGGAGGAACCTCGGGGTAGAACTCCTGCTCCTCGACGAACTCGTAGTCTTCTCGATACGGAGAAATAAATAATACATTCAATAAACAGATAAAAAACACCAAATAGAAGAACATACATAGTTGTGGGTGTTTTTATGTGAAGTCATATTTTATTATTCTGAGTTTTTGCATAAAACAGTGGACTTTATCTTTTTAGGATTTTTCCTAATTTATTTTCTGTATTATTAATTTTAATCCTAAGGGATTTTTATTCATTTATTTATTAATAATATTTTGGGTAACAGAAACATACTGTTTTTATGGCATTATTGTGTAGAGAATAATATTCTGGTTTTAACAAAATTTGAATGGTGAAATTTGGAGTTAAATTGAGCAAGATATGAATTTTTAAAGTTTAAATTAATTTCTGGAATTTTATTTAAACTGAAAAAGGGTTCGGGTCCACGGTGAGCCAGGCTCACGGTGGACCGCGCTACTGTGCGCGTGGACCCGCTGATCCAGAGCCGTAGGATCTAGATCTGGCGGCTGAGCGCGAGGCGGAGGGGTTTAATGAAATCGAACGGCCACGATTAAATCATATCGAACCGGTACGCGTGGACGCTCGAGATCACCTCTGGGGTTTAAGTGGTGATCGACGGCCGAGAGGCCTTGATACCCCTTCGACCAGATCCGAGGGCCCAGATTAAATCCCAGAGGGATTTAATCCTAGCCCTCCGATCGCGATCGGGCGGTCGTGGCTCGATCCGGCATGGCACGCCGTAAGGGGGCACGTACCCCCTTCGTCTCCGGCGACGGCGGGCTCGGTTGAGGCCACGGCGGCGGCGGCGAGCGCCTACGTGTCTAGCTAAGGCCAGAAATGGAATGCGGGGGTCGAGACGGTCTCGACCATACCTTCGGTGGCGACGACGGGTGACGGACGGCGACGGCGGCGAGGGTAGACGGCGAAGGTGGTTCGGGAGCTCGACGGCGACGATGATCCGGCGGGTTCCAAGACCAACGGAGGGGTGGCCGAGGGTAGGTGGGCTCTGGTGATCACAACGGTGGCGACGGCTAGGGCGGTGGAGGCCGGGATCGACGGCGATGGCTCGCCGGAGACGAGGCAGAGCCGAAGGTCGAAAAGGTGATGGTGGCGCTCTGTTTTCGCACGAGGAAGGCGGTGTGAGTGAGGGCTGAGGGCGGTGGCCGTGGGGGGTTTTATAGGGGGTCGCCGGCGTCCATAAGGCAAGGAACCGAAAGGTTCCCGAGAGCTCCGGCGAGGGTTACCAAAAGCTTCGGGAAGCTTTCTATAAGCGCGAAAACGCGTCGGCCGTAGATGGAAGGGGAGCGGTGGCGACCAGGGAAGGTGATCCAGGGTTGATCGGGCGGGATCGGGTGGCCGGCGGCAGGGAATCCGAAAGAGATCGCCGGAGAAAGGAAAGGGGATCCCCTTCCCGGGAGGAAGACGATCCTGACAGGTGGGCTCCACCTGTCAGTGAGCGATCCAAAAAGGAAGGGGGCCGACAGATGGGCCAGTCTGGTCAGAGAGCGGAGGCGGGTGCGAGGAGGCTGACACGTGGGGCCAGGCGGGCGTGGGCGGGAGAGGGAGGCGGGGGAATGCGCCGACAGGCCGGTCCCACCTGTCAGTGGCTCATGGATGGGCTGGGCCGGGCTGAGGGAGGTTTCGGGGTTGAGGCCCATTAAGGATTAAAATTGATTTCTGATTTAAAATAATTCCAGTAATTTGAATATTTGATTAAGGGTTGAATCACTGTTGATAAAAATTTGTAAAAATTCCTAAAATTATATTTTGGTCTCTAGTTCATCTCATAAAATTTTCAAGTCCAAAATTTGAGTATTTTTTCCCTGTTTGGCTTTATTTGGGCTCTTTGGTGATTTTTCCTTTAATAATAAATCCAGAAATGATTTAAATAATATTTTTCTTTTATTTTAATCCTTTTTAATTTTTGGGGTGTTACAATCCTATCCCCCTTACAGAGAATCTCGTCCTCGAGATTCGGATCAATCCTCGAATAGCTCAGGATGCTGTGCCTTGAGTTCATCTTCTTTTTCTCATGTAGCTTCCTCTACCGGATGATTGCTCCACTGCTGCAGGTCTCGGAACTCTTGTTGCTTCTGGGCAATGATGCCGTCGGGGATGTGGGCGGCACGAAAGGCGGCCGAGAACTCTGCCCAAGTAGGGGTGTGGCCCTCGGGTAGAGTCTCGCGGTGATTGTCCCACCATTCTGCGGCGGGACCATGAAGCTGGTGGGTGGCGAAGGCCACCCTCTCCTGCTCAGTGCAGGTCAGGAGGTCGAGCTTCTTCTCGATAGCTCGCAACCAATCCCCAGCCTCCATGGGGTTGGTGGTGCTCGAGAAGGTCGGTGGGCGGACTCGGAGGAACTCCGAAAGCTGCGACGCGGGAGCGGGAGCTGGTGTGGCAGGTCGGGGCAGCTCGGGCTGTTGGTGGAGGCGGAAAAGGTGAGCCTGCCGCTCTTGCATCTGCTGCAGCTGCATCTGGTGCAAAAGGGCTGAGACCAGCTGGTTCTGGGTAGCCATCATCTCAGCTAGTGTGGGATGATTGGCAACCGGGGCTTGCCTTTGCCCGGTGGCTCCCCATTGTGGCAGGTTGCCACTATCTCCTCCGTTCTGAGGAGCGTCTGAACCCTGAGTGTTGGTCATCCTAGGAGTTTTCAGAGTATACACATTTATTTTAGTGAACTTCTTTATATTTTATTTCAAAAGGGTACCGTTCTTGCGGTTACATTTATTTATTTCTTCATTCATGCCTTATGTCTTGACATGAATGCTAATACAAGCAAGCAATAATAATAAAAATAACAATCAATCGTAAAACTATGTCTATGGCAGCTCGGGGGACGGCTCGATCTCGGGCTCGTGGGAGACGGTCGGGGTCGAGGAGCTGGACGGTCCGGCGGGTGGTGCGCTGCGGGAGATCCTCTTGGGCCTCATAGTGGGGATCCGAAGGGGTTTCTTCTTGCGAGGCGGAAGAGGCACGATCTCCTCTATGTCCTTCTTCAATTCCTTGATCTGGTAGCGGAGATGTGGGTTGGTGGCGACACGCTGTCGAAGGAGCTCATTTTGACGCCGCAACTCCTCTGCCTCGGTAGCCAAGCGGTGTCCCTGCTGGATGCGACGACGAAGCTCTCCGTTCTCGCGGTTCAGGTCCTCGGAAGAGTGTCGGTAGAAGCTGATGGTGTCGCGTTGTCCATTGGCGTCCTGCAGTGCCTCGTAATGGAGATCATCCATGGCCTCCAGCAAGCGCATGGTATGACCAATCGCAGAATGGCGCTGGGAGAGTGTGCTGACGAAGACACTGTGTGGACTCCCTGGGGTGCGAAGAGGCACGAAGCGAAAATCCGTGTCGTAGAGCTCGCTGTCGTAGATCATCCGGAGCTCCGTGAGTGCCTGGAGAGCGGTGCGCTGGCTGGCAACCAGGAAGGTAGGTCCCCCTCCGCGGTAGGTGTGAGCGGTCTGAGGGGAGGGCTGAACGACGACGGTGACCTCGCAAAAGCTTTCTTCCTCGTCGGGGAAGACTCCATGGTACATCGGCTCATGCTCAAACCCAAGGAAGCTGACGAGCATGCGTAGCTCGCGAATGAATCCGGCCTCGTCACGAAGGGTCCCGCTTATGGTGTGAACCGGCATCTACAAAAGAGAGAAAATTTTTGTGAAAACCTCGGAAGATGAGAGGATAAGCAGTGTTTGTAAGAAAATATAGTAAATATAGGTCCTAGGGTCAGGTCTGTTTGGCTTCCTACAGTCAAGTCGGCTCTGATACCATCTTGTCGCGCCCCGATTTAA
The DNA here is from genome assembly GCA_019279435.1 of Zizania palustris. Taxonomy (NCBI): domain Eukaryota; kingdom Viridiplantae; phylum Streptophyta; class Magnoliopsida; order Poales; family Poaceae; genus Zizania; species Zizania palustris. Next base: position 38,997,186 of record JAAALK010000285.1, on the reverse strand, counting down.
TAAATCAGGACTTTATTGAAATTCCATAGAAAATCAATAAATCAAGACGTTCATCATGCGACCACTTACAATACGGGCAATCATTCACGGTTCGTAGACCGCATTAATACAAAAGTGAATAAAGATGAAGAGAAACTAATAAAACAAGGGTCCTAGATGAACGCCTTCTTCCAGTCTCGCCTTGACTGGGTCGCTACTCCAGACCTTCATCCTCCTCGTAGTAGACGGGCTCTGATGTTGTAAGTCAACGGGGTGAGTACAGATGTACTCAGCAAGCCACCGAATGCAAATATAATGCAGGGTAATAACAAGGGAGATAGTGGCTAGTTTAGCGGAAGCGGCATAATTGTAAAGCTTTAAATGAGAGCAATTTGTTAGTACGGAAAAGTAAACATGTGCATGTGTATCATCATCTTCTAACTCGAGGGGTACAGTCAGCCCCACCTCGCTCAACAGTCCTTACGTGCCATGAATAACTTGAACATTCAAATAATTGTAAACTAACTGCGAGTAGTCACACAACCCGCCCTTGACCGTGGGCTCGGCTTTTCGAAAAGATTGAATTACTCTGATCAGAGATGTACCACTGTACCCACAAGGCACGCACTCATCACCTACACCGAAGTGTAACGAGATGACCCATCACACGGGAACTCGTGCCAAAACCTTCCATATAGTCCTCCCCGACCCAATAGCGCCCTCTTATGGGTTTCATATGGTGTCCCGACGCATCGGAGCCCCACCATACCCCCCCTTGAGCCTCGTCGGTACAAGTCGCCCGCAGGATAGCCCCTTGCCCCCTCCTCTATGGTGCATCGAGCCGGAGTATTCCATACTTCCAGTTAGGACTTACCCATTAGACTTGTGGTTGGTACGGAAGTGCTTTGCAACAGATCCCGCAGACCGGTCCTTATAGTGCCCCGGGTGCGACAAACCAGTGCCCGAGCTTGCACCCGGAACCCACCATACTTATAACTTAGCCAACTCCAACAGAGTCCAGAGACGAGAATAACGGGGAAATTCATATACAGAATCCAGCTATCTACGACTCATTCTTTTTATCCTATAGCAGTTGTGCCGGTACATTGGGCACTAGCTAATATTTTAATAGTAGAGTGACAAGGAGTTAAGGCTCAATAAGCATGGCTTGGGTTTGCACACAAGGACGGGGATCTAATAAATATAAGTGTAAGGCTTTGATATTTGACTAATGCAATATTAACCTATGAGTTATAGCGATATTTTATTAAAACATGGGCTCAAATATGATCAACTATTTCCACAGAGGTGGTCGATGACTTGCCTTGATCAGCAAATGGGGATGGAGGAACCTCGGGGTAGAACTCCTGCTCCTCGACGAACTCGTAGTCTTCTCGATACGGAGAAATAAATAATACATTCAATAAACAGATAAAAAAACACCAAATAGAAGAACATACATAGTTGTGGGTGTTTTTATGTGAAGTCATATTTTATTATTCTGAGTTTTTGCATAAAACAGTGGAGTTTATCTTTTTAGGATTTTTCCTAATTTATTTTCTGTATTATTAATTTTAATCCTAAGGGATTTTTATTCATTTATTTATTAATAATATTTTGGGTAACAGAAACATACTGTTTTTATGGCATTATTGTGTAGAGAATAATATTCTGGTTTTAACAAAATTTGAATGGTGAAATTTGGAGTTAAATTGAGCAAGATATGAATTTTTAAAGTTTAAATTAATTTCTGGAATTTTATTTAAACTGAAAAAGGGTTCGGGTCCACGGTGAGCCAGGCTCACGGTGGACCGCGCTACTGTGCGCGTGGACCCGCTGATCCAGAGCCGTAGGATCTAGATCTGGCGGCTGAGCGTGAGGCGGAGGGGTTTAATGAAATCGGACGGCCACTATTAAATCATACCGAACCGGTACGCGTGGACGCTCGAGATCACCTCTGGGGTTTAAGTGGTGATCGACGGCCGAGAGGCCTTGATACCCCTTCGACCAGATCCGAGGGCCCAGATTAAATCCCGGAGGGATTTAATCCTAGCCCTCCGATCGCGATCGGGTGGTCGTGGCTCGATCCGGCATGGCACGCCGTAAGGGGGCACGTACCCCCTTCGTCTCCGGCGACGGCGGGCTCGGTTGAGGCCACGGCGGCGGCGGCGAGCGCCTACGTGTCTAGCTAAGGCCAGAAATGGAATGCGGGGGTCGAGACGGTCTCAGCCATACCTTCGGTGGCGACGACGGGTGACGGACGGCGACGGCGGCGAGGGTAGACGGCGAAGGTGGTTCGGGAGCTCGACGGCGACGATGATCCGGCGGGTTCCAAGACCAACGGAGGGGTGGCCGAGGGCAGGTGGGCTCTGGTGATCACAACGGTGGCGACGGCTAGGGCGGTGGAGGCCGGGATCGACGGCGATGGCTCGCCGGAGACGAGGCAGAGCCGAAGGTCGAAAAGGTGATGGTGGCGCTCTAGTTTTCGCACGAGGAAGGCGGTGTGAGTGGGGGCTGAGGGCGGTGGCCGTGGGGGGTTTTATAGGGGGTCGCCTGGCGTCCATAAGGCAAGGAACCGAAAGGTTCCCGAGAGCTCCGGCGAGGGTTACCAAAAGCTTCGGGAAGCTTTCTATAAGCGCGAAAACGCGTCGGCCGTAGATGGAAGGGGAGCGGTGGCGACCAGGGAAGGTGATCCAGGGTTGATCGGGCGGGATCGGGTGGCCGGCGGCAGGGAATCCGAAAGAGATCGCCGGAGAAAGGAAAGGGGATCCCCTTCCTGGGAGGAAGACGATCCTGACAGGTGGGCTCCACCTGTCAGTGAGCGATCCAAAAAGGAAGGGGGCCGACAGATGGGACAGTCTGGTCAAAGAGCGGAGGCGGGTGCGAGGAGGCTGACACGTGGGGCCAGGCGGGCGTGGGCGGGAGAGGGAGGCGGGGGAATGCGCCGACAGGCCGGTCCCACCTGTCAGTGGCTCATGGATGGGCTGGGCCGGGCTGAGGGAGGTTTCGGGGTTGAGGCCCATTAAGGATTAAAATTGATTTCTGATTTAAAATAATTCCAGTAATTTGAATATTTGATTAAGGGTTGAATCACTGTTGATAAAAATTTGTAAAAATTCCTAAAATTATATTTTGGTCTCTAGTTCATCTCATAAAATTTTCAAGTCCAAAATTTGAGTATTTTTTCCCTGTTTGGCTTTATTTGGGCTCTTTGGTGATTTTTCCTTTAATAATAAATCCAGAAATGATTTAAATAATATTTTTCTTTTATTTTAATCCTTTTTAATTTTTGGGGTGTTACACTTGGTATGAACGGTTGAAGCAGTTTTTGTTGGGGAAGGGCTTTGTGATGGGTTCTGTGGATAAAACTCTTTTACTGCTCACAGATGCTTCGGATTTCTTAGTCGCTCAAATTTATGTGGACGATATTATCTTTGGCGGTACTACTAATGATCTTGTGTCCAAGTTTTCTGAGCAGATGCACAACGAGTTTGAGACGAGCCTCATGGGTGAGCTCAAGTATTTATTAGGGCTCCAGATCAAACAGACCAAGGACGGCACCTTCATCCACCAAGGTAAGTACACTCGAGACATGCTGAAGAAGTTTTATTTTGGTGGAGAGCTGAAGCCTCAGATGACCCCAATGGGAACATCTGGGGGCCTGGACAAGAACAGGAACGGTGTCAAGGTCAATGAGAGAGAGTTTCGAGGGATGATCGGTTCGCTGTTGTACTTGACGGCGACAAGACCGGACATACAGTTCGCCGTGGGGCTATGCGCACGCTTTCAGTCTTCACCTCGCGCGTCTCATCGGCAGGCTGTCAAGCGCATCTTCAGGTATCTTACTTATTTGCCCGATCTCGGTCTTTATTATTCAGCATCTTCATCTCTTGATTTATCTGGCTTTTTGGACGCTGACTTTGGCGGGTGCCAGTTGGATCGCAAGTCGACTTCCGGTACTTGCCAGTTTCTTGGTTCTTCTCTTGTTTCTTGGTATTCTCGAAAACAATCTGGAGTTGCTCTTTCGACCACTGAGGCTGAGTATGTAGCTGCTGCTAGCTGCTGCTCACAGTTGGTTTGGATGATTTCCACTCCGTGAGATTTTGGGTTGTTCTTTCCTACCAGAGTTCCTCTATTTTGCGACAACACCAGTGCTATTAGTGTAGGGAAAAACCCTTGTATCCATTCAAAAACCAAACATATTGATGTGCGCTTTCATTTTCTGCTGGATCAATATGAGAAAGGTGTCATTGACCTTGTTCATGTTGATACCCATCATCAGTTGACTGACATTTTCACCAAACCCCTAGATCAGTTTACCTTTGAGCATTTATGAGGGGATTTGGGTGTTGTGTATCCTTTTTAGGATATTTTGAGTTAGTTTTCTTACTTCTTTACTCTTTTCTTGAGTCTTTTTGTGTGTGTTCATATCATGCATATTCACATATCACACTTTTGAGCTTGCTTATGTTATATGATTGAATTGCTTTACTTATTCAAGCTGGTACATGCTTTTGATTACTTGTCAATGATCACGCTTTGGTTCAGTTCACTTGATATGTCTGATATCTATCATATGCATGGCTTTTATGCTTTAAACTTGAAAAATGATCACCATTGCTTCTAGTAACTAGCATGTGTAGGCTGAGTGCTTTTTCTATCTGTTACATGCCTTATAGCTAGTTCCTCACATAGATGCAGATATGCAACATGGACATCTTTATGTTTTAACATGGAAAATATGCTATAAAAAATGATAAAAATCAAAAATGAATGAAAATTCCATGCCTTTTATGCTTAAGTTGAAAAGATCCAAGTGGGTTTGCTTTGTCGCATTGCATTGTTCTTGACTGCTTACCATAGCACTTTGGTATGAACTAGGACAGTGTAGTGTATGCCAAGACCAATGTATTAAGCTTCCGATGGTCCAGTTCTGGCGTAGGCTTGACTGCGTTACCATAGCACTTTGGTATGAACTAGGAAAATGAAAAAGCCTGAAAATTAAAAAGACAACAAGTTTGCTGAAGCACTTTGTTTTGAACAATGCTTCTCTTGGTAGATATCAGTTAGCCTCTGCATCTCATGCTTTATCTTGCTTGTCATCTAGAAAATGTGGTGATGTTTTTGTTTGCAAAAATTGAAAAATGTCTGCTAATGACATTCATTAGATATCATCTGTTGCATTGATCATGCCATGTGTCTTAGACAGTATGTCTTTTGCTATACTTGTTAGATGTTGTAATTACAGTCAATCATATCTGAGAAGCATGCTTTCTACACTCCACCTGCACCTCAGTTGCATTCATTGCATATTTTGAGGGGGAGTCTGTGTCTCTTTAGAGTGCATTTAGTCTCGCTTGATGAGTTCACTTGTCAACAAGGGGGAGAAATTTTGGGATAAGAGTTTAAGGGGGAGTTTTGGCTTTCTCTGGGATTTGTTTCAGGGGGAGTTTTTGTCCAGTTTGTCCTTACTTCTGTTTTTGAGCATTTATTTTTGGTTAACCATAATGACCGCTTCTTGCTTTTGTTTGGCTTTTGGTCATTAGGGTTAAACTTTTACTTTATTTTCTTCCTCTCTGTTTTCTTGTGCTTTGTTTTCGTGTTTCCACATGTGTTCGTAGGTACTGAAGAGCTAATGAAGAGAAGTGTTGACAATGCACTCATCAAGGGGGAGATTGAGGAGCCATGCTGAAGAGTGTGGGCCTCATGGCTCCAGATGTGATGAGTCATTGTCAATGATAGTCAAAGAGGCCTAAAAAGAGAGAGAAGATCTGCTGCGTCTGGGCCGCGTGTGTCTCAGCTACACGGGCAGTGAGCGACTGTCGAGCAGAGGAGCCGCGAAGACGGGCTGGCCCTATCCGGGTACATGAGCTAGGAGCAGCAGAGGATCCACTGGGCTGTTAACCAGGATTGACTCAGGTACACAGGCGGTGAGTGATTGCTGGGCTGAGAGAGCTACGGAATCGGGCAGGCCCAATCTGGGTACCTGGTGCAAAGCCGGTGGACGCTTTGTCAGTTTCGGCGCAAAACTGATGACCGCTGATCTCGCATCGGACTGTCCAGAAGTAAAGATGTAGCAGCTATGAAAGCTTAGCTTCCGGATAAGTCATCTGTAAATAGGAGTTTACTATTTTGTCCTTAGGCCCACAGTCAGTCAGTCGAGTCTATAAAAATATCCTAAGGGCAATTTAGTCTTTTCCTTTATTTAAGAGTCTTAAAAAACCCTAAGGGGCTGGTGGAATATTCCTAGCTTTGGGCTGCCTATAAATAGGGCCCCAATCCCTAGGGTTAGGTCACCCTTTCAGAAATCACTTTTTAATCAAGAGATTGGGTCACATTTCCTGCTCCTGCTCCCTACGTGCGCCGCTAGGTTCCTGTTCTTGCGTTTCCATTCTGTGAGCACTGCCATCGTGAGTGCTGTTGTTCTTCATGTTCTCTGTGAGATTTTATTCCTGATGTTCTGTGCGCATCGGTTTTTGCATGTGAATGTGTTTTTTATTCCTGAGCAAATTGCCTCTGGTTGCTTCTGTTCTTCGACTGAGAAGTACTACTTCTAGCATGCTCATGTAGCAGCAAGTAGTACCTATTTCCTGTAGCAACAAGTACACTAGTTTTCTAGCCTTTGCTTTTTCCAGACATGGCTTTTTAATCGAGGAGATAGGGTCTAGCTTGTCTTTTATTGTTTCTGTCGAAGCTTCAAACTTTGCTAGAAGTCCTTCTGTCTGTGAAACAGGCTTCGACTAGACTTCTCCAAAGGCTTTGCTGCAACTAGCAACTCTGAACTTGAACTGTGAACCTAGCTTCGAAGTATGCTTTGATTCGAAGGTAGCGTTGTAGGCTTCGATTTGGTCTTGCTGCTGTGTGTTTGGCTTCGCTTCTCTTTCGAAGCTTGCTTTTCTGTGAACTGTGTTCGAAGTATAGGCTCCGAAGTTTTGGTTTCGAAGGTACTTTGCAGATAGTCTTCGGAGTCTCTGTTTGTTGCTTGAAGTCTTTTATTGTCCGAAGTATAGTTTGCATAGTATACTTCGTCAGCTAGAACAGTCTTCGCCAGCTGTTTCTGTACACAGCTTGTACAAAGCATTTGGTTCGAAGTACTGTGTTGTTGGCTTCGAACCCTGTGGGCTTCAGCGTACAGCATTGACTCTGTCAAGCTTTTCGCACCTCGACTTTGAAGCAGATTTCTGCACACCCCTAGCTTCGACATTTCAGGCTTCGATAAACAACCTTCGATATCCTCCAACTTCATACGACACCTCCAAACTAGATTCGACTACATCTATCTTCGGCACTTCCACGACAGACTTCATCAGCCTTCGACAAAGGACTCCGAAGCAGGCTTCGACCCTAGGAAGTAGGCTTCGACCCTACGAAGCAGGCTTCGACCCTGCGAAGCAGGCTTTGACACTGCGAAGTAGGCTTCGTCAAGTTTCATCCAGGAGACAAATTTTGAACAGTAACTTCTCATCTCTTTTTACGTGCACCCAGATCAATTTCTGTGATGATCTGTTTCTATGAAGTTTGATCTGCCATGGTTTGATGTCTTGTTAATCTGCCTATTAGCACTGTACTGGTGTTGCTTTGTCTAGGACACCGGTCGTTCATAGGCTAGATACTTTTAGGCTTCGGTGATCTGTTTACGTTTTGCTGCTGAGTCTTTTGAGGTGCGTTGGGTGTTGGGAGCAGGCCATAGATTCGAAAGAATTTTTAGGCACCCATTCACCCCCCTCTAGTCGCTACTTTCAGTCCAACAAGGGCAAGCCTCGCCAAAACCGAAGTAGAAAAATTATTAAGGGCTGGCATCATCAGGGAGGTAGCCCATACCGAGTGGTTGGCGAACCCTGTTTTTGTAAGGAAGAAGGACTCGAACAAGTGGCGCATGTGTATTGACTTTACTTCATTAAATAAAGCATGCCCGCGAGACCCCTACCCGATGCCCCGAATAGACCTACTGGTGGATTCCACAGCTGGTTCTGAAGTGTTAAGCTTCCTCGATGCTTACTCCGGGTATCATCAAGTCTGGCTAAAGCGTGAAGACGAACCCAAGACAAGTTTCATAACTCCTTTCGGGGTATTTTGTTATGTAAGAATGCCTTTTGGCTTGCGGAATGCCGAAGCCACTTTTTCACGTTTAATAGCTAAGGCTCTAGGTCACCAAATAGGCCGAAATATCAAAGCCTATATGGATGACATTGTAATAAAAAGTGCTCAAAAGCACCAGCATAGCCTAGACCTAGCTGAAACATTTGAGAGCCTCCGAGCATGTGGAGTATGTGTCAACCCTGAAAAATGTATATTCGAAGCGCAAGCAGGAAAACTACTAGGGTACTTAGTTTCGAGCAGGGGAATCGAAGCTAGCCCAACGCAGATAAGTGCACTGCAAAGAATGGCTCCACCACGGAATTTGAAGCAAGTCCAGAAGCTAGCAGGAAGGCTCGCAGCTCTTAGTAGATTCCTGGCCAGGTCAGCAGAACGAAGCCTCCCAATTTTCAAAGCCCTAAAGGGGTCCGGAAGCTTCAGTTGGACGCCGGAGGGCCAGAAGAGCTTCGACGATATAAAAGCATACCTCGAAAGCCTGTCAACACTTACTGTGCCCCTCCCTGAAGAAACGCTCCTCCTTTATATTGCAGCAATAGGCTCCGCAGTAAGTGCAGTACTGGTCAAGGAAGTTGAGCTTAAGGGAAAGCTGGTGCAGAACCCACTTTATTTCGTTTCAGAAGCTTTGTCCGGAGCTAAGACAAGATACTCCGAGCTTGAGAAAATTGCTTATGCCCTGGTAATGGCCTCGCGGAAGCTAAGGCATTACTTTCTAGCGCATAACCTCATCGTTCCTACCTCGTACCCTCTTGGTGATATGCTCCGAAGAAAAGATTCTACAGGTAGGATCAGAAAATGGGCTGTCGAGCTAGCCCCCTTCGGAATCTCCTTCATAGCAAGAACAGCTATCAAATCCCAAATCATAGCCAACTTTGTAGTAGAGTGGACGCCATCTACAGTTTGGGCTCCAGAGGTGCCCTCCGAGGGTTTATGGACAATATTTTCTAACGGAGCTTATCAGGCATCTGGTGCCAGGAGCTGGAGCGGTCATCATATCACCGTCAGGGCAAAAGGCCATGTATTCTGCGAGGCTCAACTTTAAGACAACCAATAATATCGCAGAATACGAAGGAGTCCTGCTAGGCCTCCGAAAGGCAAAGGCACTTGGAGCAGCAAGGATAATAATTCAAAACAGATTCCCAAGTCGTCGTGGGGCATGTCGATAAGAGCTTTCAAGAAAAGAACCCGCATCTAACGCAATACCTTGAAGAAATCCGCAAGACTGAAGCAGCATTCAAAGGATTTTCTGTTGGAAGTATCCCTCGGGCAGATAATCAACTCACAGATATTCTAGCAAAAGCTGCAGCCGGAGCATTGGATCTCCCAGAGGGTGCTTTCTACGAAGAACTAGGCAAGCCTGCAGTCAATCAATTACCCTCCGCAGAAATACTTTGCATTCCAGCTACAGATTAGCGGGCTCCGATAACGAATACCTTGCAAGGTGGCACAGATTCTTCAGAAGGTCCAGATGCCCGAAGATTGCAAGCAAGGACTCGAAATTACAAGCTTGTCAACGGAATATTATACAAAGCCGGAGTGTGTTCCCCCCTAATCCGATGCATCTCACAACCCGAAGGCCAAGACATACTTTGGGACATTCATGAAGGTTTGTGCGGAAGCCACCTGGCCCCTCGTGCTCTTGCAGGCAAGACACTTCTGCAGGGGCTCTACTAGCCGACAATTGTAAGAGATGCGGAGGAGTTGATTCAAACCTGCCAAGGATGCCAATGGATGGGAAGACGAAGCCACCGTCTGCTAGTTCCACTTCAAGTTATTGCACCGGTATGGCCAATGGCTCGGTGGGGAATGGACCTCATAGGCCCTTTTCCAATGGCAAAAGGCAGCTTGAAGTTTGCGGTGGTAGCAATCGAATATTTTTCAAAGTGGGTTGAAGCAGAACCATTGACCGCTATCACTTCAAGGAATGTGCATAAGTTTTTCTGGCAAAATATTATATGCAGGTTCGGAGTGCCAAGGGAGCTAACCGTGGATAATGGAACCCAGTTCGAAGCTGACACATTCAAAGAATTTTGTGAAGAACTGGGCATTAAGTTGTGCTTCGCTGCAGTGCGCCATCCACAGTCCAACGGAGCTATCGAGCGAGCCAACGGGAACATTCTCTCCGGTCTGAATCGACGAATTGTCGGGTTGGCCAAGGGGTTGTGGGTCGACGAGCTTCCCAAGATCTTGTGGTCCATTCGAACCACTCAATCCAGGTCCACAGGCTTTACCCCATTTAGACTACTATTCGGAGATGAGGCCATGACTCCTACGGAGCTCAGGGGTGGATCCCTTCGTGTAGTGCAGCCCAAAGATGAAGATGAAAGAAACACTTCGCTGGACTTGTCAGAAAAAACAAGGCTTCGAGCTGTTGCCAATTTGACGAAGTACCAAGGCCAAACAAAAACATGGTATGACCCGAAGATAAAGCTAAACAAGCTTAGACCAGGTCATCTAGTTTTGCGAAATGTAATAGCCCCGGGGAAGCTAGGAAATAAATGGGAAGGACCATCTATTATCCTACGCTCAGGACGCCCCGGATCGTTTAAATTAGCTAATTTAGAAGGCGAAGAATTGAAACATGCATGGCATGTGGAGCACCTTAAGCGTTACTACGCTTAGGGGCTCCTTGTAATCACTTGTAAAGAATTCCATTTCTAAATAAAGTGGAGGGTCGAATTTTGTTTGCTCTTCGAATATCCCTTACTCCTGATGGACGCATCGGGAGGACGGAGATGCTTGCGGAGTCAAGCATCTTTCCCAAGACCCGGGCAACAGCCTGCGAACCATGGGTTCAAGGGCTTCGCTGCCAGCCTACGAATTCCAGGCTCCGGCTTGTTAGGATCCGTAGAAGAGTCTAAGGACTTTAAAAGAACATATTTCCTGCCTCCGGGTTCGAAGTATCTATAAAAGAGCTGAAGGTGGCCACCCTACGGATTCCAGGCCTAAGCTTGTTAGGATCCGTAGAAGAGTCCAAGGACTTTAAACTGATAAACAGATTTCCGGTCTATGGGTTCGAAGCATTTGTAAAAGAGTCGAAGGTGACCAAGTAATAAGGTTTCAAGGCTCCGGCCAATGAGACACTTTTAAAGTCCTAAGCGACCAGTATAAAACCCTGTAAAGGTAGATTCAACTTCGAAACTTAGAAAATCATAATATGAAACTATGTTCGAAGAACCCTACAAAAAGGTAGAATAGGGATATTAAGTGTTGTGCGAAGCATCGGTTTGTTCTGCGCATAATTGTGTCCGGCGAAACTTTTTGCAATATAGAAGGTCCCCTACCAACAAGGAGGGGTAGGAGGGTAAAGAACAAACAAGATGCTTAGGGTGCAATTCACATTAATTCATCATACTCTTACATCAAGAAAAATTTTGGTCCAAGCCTAAGAAAAATCGGAGACCCTGTCGGCCTCTAGAGCTACCTCTCCGGCTACTCTGTCTTTCGGAGCTCGAAGTCACCGGGATTGTCCTTTTTGTTCGAGTAATTCTCTTCTTCGAGGCTCGCAGTTTCTTCTGCTCCTCTTGAAGCTCGACCCAAGTCAGAAGTCTTTCGAAGTTAGCCTCCGCAGGGTCTTCGTCCTCGTACTCCGAATCAGACCAATCCATATGTTCGGAGGATGAAGATGCCTTCTCTTTTTCCTCTTCCTTGATATAAGCTAAGACTTCTTGAAAAACCTCGAGGGTTATCTCCCCTTTATCTCCACGAGGAATAGAGAAGCGAGAGCGGCGGTAAGGCCTTAAGCACTCGAGGCTTCCCCACTCCTTCCAGAGCCTTTCGTTAAAATCCAGTATTTTGAAGTCAGGTTCCGAAGGGCATGATAGAACCTAAAAGAGCAAAACACCCAAACAAGCTCTTCGTTTATAAAATTTTCATTAATGCAAGGGGCTTTACAAGATTTCTTATACATAATTGTCCTATGAGCTAGACCTGCGGGTCGGTTGGTGGAGCAGGAGGTGCCGGAGCTAGGCGAGGTTAGAAGCGGCGGCCTTGTCTGCGCTTGCTTCTGCCGACGGGCCTTATCGATCCAAGCTTTAGTTGTGGCCTTGTGGTCCGTCTTCTAGGTTGACCAGAAAACTTCCCAAGCCGAGGCTACATTCGGCGAAGGATGCAACAAGTCCTCGGAGGCAAAGCTTTCGGGTGTCGAACCCCCGACCAGAGCGATAGGAATCTGAAGGGCTTCGAGGTGGCGAAGAACTCCAATTCTGGCGCACTGTCTGGAGATCTCTCCGTACTGGACACCGGAGTTCATCATCAGTGACGCCGCCACTTGGATCCTCTTCAGCTTCCGGTCGAGGGACTCGCTGGCCACAGCAGAAGACGAAGGCCACATGGTGCCAAAATATTCCAAGGTACCCTGAAGTGCATCCAAGGTACGTTCTGCTACATTGGCATTCTTCTTCTCTGCCGTCTCCAGCCCCGCAGCGGTAGCAGACACTTCGGCCATCTGGGACAGCAAGGAGCTCTTCTGGGCCATCGCTTGCTTGAGAGAGCCTTGGAGCTCTACCAGCTGGGTGCTCGAAGTAGCCGCCGCCTGCTAGAGCTTCTCAACCTCAGCCCGGAGCACTAAGCACTCGGCTTCAACTTCTTAGGCTGAAGTCCGGAGCGCGTCGCTGTCCTGCCTTGCGATTCGGAGGGCTTCGTCGGCTTCGGCCCTAGCCCTCCGCTCTTCAAGGACTTCTTCCTCCAACCGAAGTGCTCTCTCTTCGGAGCCCTTGAGCGTGGCTTGGAGGGTGATAACCTTCCATTTAAGTCGATTGGTTTCAACCTCATTGGAAGTCACTGCCGCTCTAGCAAGGACGAATTGCTGCAAAAGAAACAAGTAAGTTCCAAGTATTTACAATTACTAATCAAAAATGGTTGCGGTGCTTTTTATACCTGAAGGGCAGCCCTTTCGAGGGCCATGTTGAGCCCCGGGGCCCTGGCTTCGCTTAGAATGGAGACCAAGTCGGAGTTGGCAACTTCCTGGCTTTTCTCCGACAAAGGCTCCAGGAGCAGCCCGGAGACCCGTTCGTTGGTCCAGAAACGGAGCAGAGGAAGCCAAGACAAAGCTTGGCGATCGTCCGCCGTGGCCTCTTCCTCCGAGTTGCTAGTTGAAGGCTCGTTGGAAGAGGGTGTCGTTGTTGGGCCGGGAAGGAGTTCGAAGCTTGACATACTCTTGCCCCTCCCCTGGCACGAAGACAGGCAGCTCGACTCCGGTGGAGGTAGCTCCTCCTTCGGTGGTTACCCCTTCGGCTGGAGCCACGTCGGCAGGGATGGCCTCAGCCACCGGAGCCGAGTCGGTGGAAACTGGCCCCTGCCACCGGGGCCGGGGCGTCTAGTGGAGTCGAGGTGTCCATCGGAACCACAACCCCAGAAGAAGACAGAGCGTCGTGCGCCGTTGGGGCTTCGTCGCCCTTCGATGTACCTGCAGTATCAAGGTATTTGGTTAGCATTTACAAGTAAAAATTGTTGCAGGAATCGACCAAGGCAAAGGATTCGAAGTATACCTTCGGAGGCACCATGAGGAAAAATCATCGGGTCCTCCAGAACTTCGTACATCCGGAGGATCTCATCGATATCGTCTCCCGAAGTCCTCTCTGGTGTATTTTCTGCTGGAACCTCGACCTTCGCCGTGATCACCCCAGCTACGGGCGAGTTGGGGGCGACAAGGTTCGGCTCCGAGTTCACGGCAGCAGGCACAGGTGTGCATGCCGAGTCTACCTCCGCAACCTCCCGAGTTGAAGCTTCGGTTGGGACCCCTACCGCATCGTCATCACCGTCCAAGAGATAGTTCTCGAAGGCCCTCGCCATTTGGGCACTGGAGTCTTCGTTCCCGGAATCCTCCGAAGTCGAGCTCCGAACGTCCAAGGATGAAGTAGACGAAACAGGGGCCAGTTGCGGAGGGATCTTCGCCACTTTCTTCTTCTTGTGGGGAGGGGGTCTTGCTGGCCTTCTTCGGAGGCTCGGCGATGGCTTTCCTTTTCCGAGGATCCGCTCCGGCCAGGTTAAAATCCGGCAGAGGAGCGGCACCATCCTGAGAGCCCCCCACACTCTGTTGGAGCGCTCCCAGCTTCCCACCAGCTCCAACCTCTTCTGCCTTTCAGCCACTGTAGGGGCTCCGAGGACCCTTTCGGTGGCCCGAGCTATCTGCTCCGGGGCTAATGCCAGTGGAGCCACTGAAAAAAGGGTAATTCCTAGAGTTCGGAGCTCACCCTCCGAAGCTTGTTGAAACGCTATCGGCCAGGTGGCCCCGAGGGGTGGAATCCGAAGAGCAATGAACTCTTCGGCGAGGTCGCGCATGCTCATGCGGCTGGTCACCGAAGTCAGCATCCCTAGCTCGTTGAGAGCAGGCTAGGGTTCGGAGTAACCTATGCCTCCTTCCGGAACCAGATCACCTGAAGGGGTCCAGCAAGAGGGGAGTCCTCTCCAACTTCGGCGTAGAACCACTGAAGGATCCAGTTGGTGTACCACCGGTCGTTAATGGCCTTCGGTGGAAAGTGTTTGGCGTGCTTCCTCCGCTGTTGGAAGTGGACGCTGCCGAAGGCTGTTATCACCTTCGTGTCCCCGGGGCCATCTTGCGGCTTCGGCTGGCAGATGGCTTTGTGGGTGGCAGCGAAGACCTCCGATCGCCCCTCGCACCCTTCGGCCCGAAGAACCCATTCGAAGACAGCCAGTCGGGCAATGGCATTGGGAGACAGTTGAGGTAAGGTGATGTGAAACATATCCAATACCTCCGCCAGGAAGTCGATGGCCGGAAGCCCCAAGCCCGCCTCAAAAAAGGCCTCGAAAACCACAACCTCTCCGCTCCGTGGCCTTGGGGTTGATTCCGACCCGGGAACTTGAGTCCTCAGTCCGGTCCCTAGCTTCCCTGCCACGGCCTCTTCAATGGACTCGGCGTTGCTCATGGACTGGCCGATGAGGAAGCTCTGAGGGATCTTCTTCTTGGATGGCGGTCGGAGCTCCCAGGGGTTCTTAGGCCAGGCGTCGCCTGGAGCTCCCGCCATTGCTGCTATGGCTGAGGCGGCCCATGCTTGCCTCTGCGCCAGGGTGCCCGCTGCTGCCGGAATGGTGCGACTGGTCCTCGCCATGGCTCGGTGGATTGAAAGATTGTGAGAATGGAAAATTGAAGGAGGTGAATCACAGATGCTAGGCATGGTAAAAAAGTCTTGGGTAAATTCTAATCCCCTTTTTATAACCGCCCGCTGGTTGCTGTGCTTCGAGCGCATTCACACTGCAGGTTCAACTTCCGTCGCTGGCAGGTGGGTCCAGAAAGTGGAACAGCGAGAGATTGCCGTAAATTTTGACCGTTACCTTTTACAGAGCATAACAGCTACTTGCGCAGTAACGGTTATAATCAAACGGTTCCTCATGATGTTTGGGCTTCGTAACGGTTCTCTTTCCCACGAAGCGTTCACACGACGGTTAGGGGCTCGAAGCCATGGTCCGAATGCTTCGGTTCATAGCCCTCCGAAAGACTGTAATGTGTTCAAATTTTCTCTAAGTCTCAGAATATGAAAATATTCCTTGCGTATACTTCCTCCCTTCTGCACAGGTTAAATTCGGAGAGGCGTATTTGAGGGGCTACTGTTGGGGGAAAATGCTTCACTTTGGGGACTTAGAGATTAACAGTTCAAAGAGACTTACTAAGCTTCGGAGCTGATGGGTTCATACTTGAAGGTGGAGGCGTTAAGCCGAAGGGTGCCTCGATCTGAAGCCCGAAGGAGCTCTCTGCAGGATATGAAGCTCCGAAGCAGAACGACAGGATTGATAAGACGTTTGGCTTATCCATTTGCCTCGAATAGATTTTACCATTTTAGCCCTATTCAGGGTATCGAATAGTTTCCACTATGTCGGTTGTAATCAAGGGGTAAATAGGTCTTTTCCTTAGACATTTTTGCCTATAAATACCCCCCTTCTTACCCTGTAACGGGGATCGAATACTCAGCTATTCTAATACACATATTCGGACTACATAAGCTATTATCCATTCGGAGGCTTGAAGTAGTTCTTACACATGAACTCGCTATTTGTCTGTTCTTGATCTCAGAGAACCTGTTAGCGTAATCTTTTACGCCAACATCGATTTTTGCTGAAAACCGTCGAAACGTTTAATGTTTTTTGTTAATTCAATAAATTTGTGTCTAGTATTAGTTTAAATTTTCAGTTTTGTAGTGTAACCTCTTGGTATAATTTTTAGAGTGATTCTACTCTGAAATTATATTAAAGGATAGTCAATTTGTAATTTTTCTTTTATGTTTTATAAGGTAATTTTCAGAATTGTTAATTCTGAAATTACTAAGGGTCTATGTGTAAAGTGGAGGCTTCTAGAACATGAGTTGGTAGGATATTATCCCCCAAGTTGGCTGAACCATTTGAGGACTTCAGAGAAAATATTCCAAGAAAAAATTGCTGAGTAAACATGATTTTGAAGCATCATTTGACGAGGAACAGTGATGAGATGGAGATTTCGGATTAAACACAGTGTTTTCGGCAAATACTGTGCCTGGTGATTCTGTTTCCAGCGCTGGTTCGTTTTGTGGTTAAATTCGATTTTGTGCTGCGTTTTCTGGAAAATCTAGTGCAGAACTTGATCTAGATGTCCAAGTAACTTTTGTTGGGAATAGTTTGAATGATCCATTTTCGAAAGTGACAAAATGTTTCTATGATGTCTTCTAAATTATTTTGCTACTCCAAGTAGGCACCACAGTGCTGAAATATATTTCTCGAACTGTGTTTCTGTTTTAGATATTGCACTCCATATGTTTGATAAAATGTTTCATCAAGTATTCATCAGGTTTTTGGCTGATCATTGAAGTGTTTCTTGAGTGATTACTTGGTAGAAGGTAGATCAAACATTTTTTGCTTAGCTTTTCAAGGGATCATCACAGAAATAAAAAAGTGAGTCTGTTGTTTTTAAATCAGCACTTGTTCTGATTCTGTAGATTTTCAGCTAGTTTTGAATAGAAATTGTTTCCAGGTATTCCTTGAGTTCTTCAGAATCTGAGTTTATTTTTCTTGGACAGCTTCATGTGGATGATTTCTATTTCTGCTCTAGATAAATGATTTAATCTGTTTTTGAGGTGATGCTTATGGTTTAGTTCAGGTTCTGAAATTGAATGGATGCTGAATGTGTAGATGACATGATGATTTACTTGAAGAAAGTCTAGTGGATATGTTTTCTTGAGTGTTCTGTGATTGACTGTTTGAGATATTGTTTACACTGATCTGGTGTCTACAGACTTTGTTCTTTCTCTGATCTTGTGCATAATTGTTTTGCTTGAAATCAGATCAGGATTGTTTATTGAAAATTTTGTTCAGTCTCAGCAGTCTTCAGTTATTGATTTTGGGTATCTGATGTCCTTCAGGGCTGTGTTATGTTTTATACCCAGAATCTTGTGAATATGCAGGAAATTAGTTGAGATACAAATTCTTGATCTCTGAAATTTGGATAAACACTTGTTTGAGGTCTGTTTGGTAACAATTCTAGAACTCACAAACTTTGAGCAGTGATTTCTTTGAGTCTGTACTTTGTGTGTTGAGAGAGTTTCTTTTGTCAGTTTACAACTCCTAAGTTTCAGAAGTCTAAACTCCTTAAGGCAGTTTGAGAGTGTTTAGTGCTCAAACTAGTTGTGGTCTGTTCCTGTTCTGATTTGAATTCTGAACTGAGTGTGTTCAAGTTAGATCTTCAGTTTATTTTCAGAATTAGTTTCTCAGCTTTTCATTGCAAAACTCTTTGTATCTGAACTGATTTAGTTGAGCTGAACTCTTGTTCAGTACCAAAGTTCTCAAGCATTAAGTGAGTCTTCTTTTTGATGCCAATTAATTCAGTATGGTCTGATTTGAAGTGATTTCTGAGTTATCATCTGAAAGTCATATACTGAATTTGTTTTGTGAACTGAAATTCAAATGTTAGTTCAACATTTATAGTCAAATCATTAGAATAAATTGCTGTGTAGAGAGTTTACTGTTGTATTCAGTGCACTGTGTTTGAATTTCAGAAGTACTACAGTGTATTCATCAGTAATCAGTCATGTGTGGTATTCACTGTTTAGGCAAGCCAATCTATCTGATTCTAAACTAAGTCTTGTGTACTGAATTTGGAACCTAGAAATTGATTCAGAGTTTGTTAAAATAGATCAGAAGTGAAGTCATTAGGTTCAGTTGTTTTGTTTTGAAAATCAGTTTGCTGAATTGTTCATGCTAAAGTTTTAGAATAGAGTTTTGGAATTGTCAATAGTCTGTCTCATGCAACTCTAAACTGGTATAAGATTGAAACCTGAATCAGTGATCTGTTCTTGTTATAATTGCAAATCTTGTGAAGTTTTAGAATCCACATTGTTCTGAAAATGAATTCTGAAAATTGATTCAAATACTGAATTCTGAGTTGTTTGAAATTTCAATTTTGAATCTGAATTGAAAACTTGAATCTCTGAGTACCTGCTGAGTTCTGAACTCTGTCGAATGATCATTTACTATCAGGCTCCTGTCGACAAACCAAGTGTCAATCTAGGAAGTCTGTTTCGGAGTTTCATCTACCGACATTTGCAGATCGACTGTTCAAGTGACAATTTAGACGAAAAAATTATTTGGAGTTGTTTTGTGTCCTGAATGTATCTGTGATCTTCAATTTGATTTAGTGATCTTTTGGAGGAGCGTTGGGTGATTTGGTTAGGCCATCACATTCTCGAGAAAGTGTTGAGGCGCCTATTCACCCTTGAGAAACCAAGGGATGGTTTCGGTCTGAATGATGAATGATTGACAAGAATGAGCGTCTGAGCGAATGAGTGGTCGAGAGTATGGGTTGAGTGCATCGAGGGTTTCGATGTGATGTGAAGGTGTGGCTGCCGAGGGTTTCGGTAGTGCGTCGCGTTCTTGTTTTGGCTTGTCTTGTGTTGTGCAGAGTGGATATGCTGACCGACTGTCGACGGCGGGTGATCGAGGGTCGAGCGCGGAGCTTGATGCCGAGGATCAGGGAGGCCGGGCGAAGTTGGAGAAGATCTCAAGAGTGCACGCAGAGACGGAGCGAGACTCGGACGGATGGCTGACTGCGACGGCGTGTCGACCGTATTCACGAGAGGGAGGCCAGGACAAGCATTCGCGCGGCTCGAGGGGATTGAGAGCAGAACTGGCTTGCTGGCGCTCGGAGTCGCGAAGCAGTGTCATGAGTCGAAGGGCTGAAAAGGCTTTGTCGGTTTTTGCTAAAAACCGTCGAAACCTTTATCGTTTTTACTATTTCAATAAAATAGTGTCAAGTTTTAGTTTAATTTTTTTAGTGTCATAGTGTGTACTTTTTAGAGTATTTTTGGAGTATATATATATTCTAAAAATATTCTAAAGATGGGTCTAGATTAAATAGAGTATGTCTAGTTTGTATTTTCAGATTTGTAAATAGTGTCTTTCTAGGGTGCTGTTTGTAAAAATTGCCTTCTAGAATGTGGAGTAGGTGGGATATATATCCCTGCCCTGGCCGATCAATGTGGTACTAGAACATTCCATCAAACAGAAAACTCAATTTCAATTTTTCTTCTGCGATTGCGTTTGATCAACCGAGAACTTTTCTTCTGGAATCGCATGACCGTGAATAGTATTCATCAAAGTGTGCCGACAGCCCTATTCACCGTCTGGACCATCCAGTTTTTCCAGTGTTTTGGACAGGTAAGTTTACTCATCTGATTTCGTTAGCTTTCCTTGATGCTTTGGTGTATATTCTCTGGATGATATCTTCTGAGTGTAAGAGGAATTCCTGCTGAGTAATTTTGTACCAGAAATAGTTCAGGTTTCAATTGAGTTACATGGTTTGAATCCTGATTCTGTGTGTTCAAAGTATCCAGTTCATTCTGAAATTTGTGGATTAGTTTCTTAGATTATTAGTTGATCAAGAAGTCTTGTGAATGTTGTTCTATCCTTTCTAACTTTACATGGATATCTGTTTGGAATGGGTTTAAGTGATGTTGTGTATTGAGTTGGTTGAATTGATCAGGATAAAATTGTTCTTAACTCTTGCCGTTGTTATAAGTTTTAGAGTATACTGAGTTTGTTTTACTGCTGAATTAGATTTCACCAATCTGTATCCTTGGATGAATCAATTTTGTGTTAACTTCTTCAAAATCATTCTTAGGTTGTTCTGAATTGCGTCTATAGTTTCATCTTCATAATGTTGTTTTAAATGTCTTATAAGATTAGAGTG
Source organism: Zizania palustris (assembly GCA_019279435.1). Lineage (NCBI taxonomy): Eukaryota > Viridiplantae > Streptophyta > Magnoliopsida > Poales > Poaceae > Zizania > Zizania palustris. The sequence goes on along the minus strand of JAAALK010000285.1, from coordinate 38,976,944 downwards.
TTTTTCCTTCAGATATCTAGTGTGCTTAGATTGATTTGTTCTTCAGTTTGTCTCTGAACATGAACTCATGTTGTGTGATCCATCTTTGGTCCTGATTAGTCTGTACATTGCTTCAAGATATGTTTGTCTGATCATTGATAAACTGGATTCTTCATTTTGGTTTATATATGAACATGTTCATGATAAATCAGTGCATAGCCTTTGTTACAAGTAATTGAGTCAAATCAAATTTTCATTATATTGTTGCTGAATGAGCACTCATGTTGTGTGCTGATATCAACCAATCTGGTGAGGTTAGTTTTTCCAGAACCTGAGTGTGTATAAATGTTAGTGCTGATTAGTTTGTGAGTGGTGTTTCCTGAAACTATTTTTTTCTTGCTTGGTATTGATATTCTGTAATCTGTTATGTCATTCATTAGTTTGTATCGAGGTTTTTCAGATAGTTTTTAATCAAGATCCAGAAGTGTTGTGCCTTTGAAATTGGTTACAGTGAACAGTATTCAGAGGTGTTTTTCAGATCTGTAATAGTGTTGTCATTTAGAGTAATTCTCAAAGAGTTCTGAAATTTGCATGTGCAGCCTTGTCAATTTTGAGGATTTAGAATGCTTGGCATGTTCTGAATTTGTGTGTGCTGATATAAAATGAATCTTGAGAAACCAAGGGTTGGTTTCGGAGTCTGTGATGAGTGATTGACTGTGTTTAACCTCTGTTTCGAAGGGGTACCTCCGAAGGGGTTCGGAGGTTGGATCTCCGAAGGTGTTCGGAGGCTGTATCACCGAAGGGCTCGGTGGTTTGGTTGCTGCAGCTGTTGCAGCGGAGTGTGCCTGTCGGAGGGGTCCGACAGTACACGATGATTGGGTTTGTACCGAAGGTCTCGGTACTTTGGGCGGTACACCAGAGTGTGTGCCGAAGGTTGCTAACCCGGAGAGGTCTCCGGAGTACTGGATACACTTGTCTGTTTGTGTGTGGTGCGCAGGGGACTTCGGAGGCGACGGACGGTTCGTAGCAGGTGAACCTGGGTCAAGCGGGAGGCTTGATGCCAGGGGAGCGGGGAGCTCCGTCACGGTGGCTGCGAAGGGGTCTAGGTCGGACCTCGGGTCGAGGTGCACCGGGAGAAGGCAGTAAGTGCGGAGCGTGGCTCCGGGTGAAGGTACTCCGAGACAAGTCCTCGGAGTCGAGGCACTTCGAAGGGTACTCCGGATGGGGTGACTTCGGAGTATGGTGGATCAAGTCCTCAGCAGAGGCAAAGTATTCGAGGTGTGCTCTAGAGGGAGACACTCGAAGGTACCCGACGAAGGTCTCAGAAGTCGAGGTGCATCGAAGGCATGGTCCGGGTGAGGCTCGTCGAGGAGTGTGCTCGGGGAGAGACACTGCGATGAAGTGCTCATGGAATGCTTCGTGCGGAGGCCTTGGACGAAGAAGGGACTTCGAAGGGTGGTACTCCGAAGGTGGGGCTTCGGAGTGAAGAAGGCTTCGGAGCGAGGCTAGCTCTGGAGCGAGGTTGACTTGTGGTGCTTCGGCCATACATGGCTTCGGTACACGGACTGACGGAGTTCGAGCTGGGAGTAGCTGCGAAGCCGTGGTGGTCCACTCCGAGGGTGTTGGTGCGAAGGCCCAAGGGCTTTGACGGCTTCGGCTCAAAACCGTCACTGTATCGGAGGCTATCTTCGGTGAAGCGAAGGCCGTCAGGCTCAAGGCTTCTCATCGAAGCTACCGCACCCCTCGCGTGCGAAGGGGGGCTCCAGAAAGGTCAAAGACTGCAAAGGCTGACATTGTCTACTCTGCAAAAAGCTGATGCTGTCCCCTTTGCAAAGCTGACAGAGAAGCTTCCAAATAAAGTTGACTACCTTTTGTACCCCTCTGTTCTGTAGAGACAAAACCGATGTAAACCCTAGGGGTAAAGTAGTCAATTCACTTGGGTGAATAGTGGCTATAAATATGGGGGCTGGGTAGGTAACATTTAACACTTTGAGCATTTACTGTTGAGCTCCTGTACTAGCCACCACACTCTGTATTCATCCAGTGAGTTCTTTATTGTGTTCCTTATTCAAGCAGCGAAGCCCTGCTTCAGTGTTGTGTTTCTGCTTGAGCTTGATTGCATACCTCGCTAGTTGTAGTGCACCGAAGCCTGTCTAGGCGAAGGGTGTTTTGTGCGAAGTGTGTTTTTCAGTGTGTGTTCGCTCTGTGTAACAGGAGGCTAGACCTCGCTGCTTACTAGCGAAGCCCTGATCGAAGCCCGTGTTTTTATCGTGACGAAGCCCCTAGCGAAGTCTGTTAGTGTGCGTTTAGACCTTCAGTGTACGAAGCCCAGCACTGGTTGCTGTCGCTAAGTACTTGGTCGAAGTCCTCAGAGGTCTGTCCACTCGTGCGAAGGGTGAAGTGCGAAGCCTGCTCGAAGCACCTTGTGTGCGGAGCCTGCACTGACTTAGCAGAGTAGATTTTTCAGGGTTGTGAGTGGAGCGAAGTCTTCTTGGCTTCGAACTTCTGCCCCTTGCGAAGCCTGTGTTCGGAGCCGTCAAACACCTCCGAACCAGAACTTCGAAGGGTGTGTTCGAAGCCTGTTCCGTAGTAGACTGTATTAAAACAGAAGGCTATTTTTAGCCTGAAATTTTAAAAGCTCCCATTCACCCCCCTCTGGTCGCCGTTTCCGGTCCAACAATTGGTATCAGAGCAGGTTAAGATCACCATTTGACCTTAACCGGTTTTGTGATCTTTTGGCGACATGGACAGAGTTAGTAAAATTCCTCTGTTCGATGGGACTGACTTTGCATACTGGAAGGTGCGCATGGAGGCTTACTTGCTAAGCCAAGGAAATGCAATTTGGGAGATTGTGGACTCACAATACTCCATCCCTGATACTCGCACCTCTCAAACAGAGAAAGATCAGTATAATGCCAACTCCAAGGCTAGGAATATATTGTTCATTGGTTTGAGTAGAAGTGAGTTTGATAGGGTGCAACACCTTAGGACTGCTAGGGAAATTTGGACAACACTCACTATTTTTCATGAGGGCTCTACTCAGATTAAGGCCAGGCGCCAAAGCACATACAATCAACAGTATCAGCTGTTTGTGTAGGCACCTGGTGAATCTATAGATGCCATGTTTTCTCGCTTTGATGCGATAGTGAGTAACTTGCGATCCAACGGGACGCTTGCTTATAGTGATCACGATAGGGCTATCAAGCTTCTCTATGCTCTTGACCGTAGCATATGGGAAGTGAAGATATCCAGCATTGAGGAGTCTGCAGGTTATGACACATTGACCTATGATGAGCTCTTCAGCAAGCTGAAGTCCATAGAGATTGCCAAGGCATCTCTTGCAGTGCACATGAACTCCTTGCTACAGCCATTGGCATTGGTTTCTAGCACTAGCCGTGGCACCACTGCAGAACCAAGCACATCTGGTACTTGTGTTCTTGAAGATGGTTTTGCTTTGTCCTCCCTGGTCTCTGTCACAAAGGAGCAGGTGAACACTCTGGATGATGATGAGCTTGCTCTCATTGCCAGAAGGTTCACCCGTTTTCACCATGAGAGACGGGATCAAGGAGAAGTGGTTTTAGTGGTTGCTTTGAATGTGGCGACACTTCTCATATCAAGGCAAATTGCCCTAAGCTCAAAAAGAGAGATGAGAGTGAGCGCCCCAAATACCACAAAAGGAGAGGAAACCCTTTGTGAAGGGCAAGCGCAGCAAGGTGGCTAAGAGAGTAGCCAAAGACGCTTCCAGAGCTTTTGTTGCTGCTCTCAGCGACATCGACACTTCCACAACCGAGGAGTCGAGCTCTGAGGAGGAAGAGTCCCCATGGAAGGAGGACAAGAAGGACAAGAAGGGACGAGACTTCACCGGCCTTTGCTTCATGGCCGACAGCGATCACAGCGGCGATGAGCTTGACTCATCTGAGGTACCTCTATCCTATGACCAGCTTTCAATAAAATTAGATGAGCTGAATGAAGTAGTTCTTGGTCAGGATAGATTACTTGTGCAAGCCGCTAGAGAAAGAAAAGACCTTAGACTTAGGCTAGAATCTGTTTCTACTGAATATGCCATGCTTAAGTCTAAAGTAAATGATGCTGAATGTGAATCTTGTTCTGTTGTCATGGGTGAGCTTGCTCAGTTGCGTTTTGTACATGCTCAAACTCTTTCTGAGCTTGAGACTGCACAAAAGCAGCTTTTGGTGGTGGATTCAAGTCCTCATGATAATATTGAATGCATGAACTGTTCTTTATTGCGCGAGAGCATTAATTTACGTGATAATCATGTTCATGATTTAGAGGCTAGATTGGAGAGGGATGGTAGTTCTAAGGATGTGCAACCTGTTTGTGACACGTGCATTACCCTTAAGGACCAGCTAGGCACTGTTAGAGAGCGAGCTGAGAACCTCATGTCAAAAAATGAATGCCTTCTTTTCGTGGTTAACAAATGCACTGAGGGAAAGGGTAGGATGGATTTGCTCTTGGCCAAGACCAAGATGTGTGCTGACAGAGCAGGGTTAGCTCTAGGTTTGGGTTTTGAGAGGATCCCTTCAGATAATGGAAACAAAACTGTTTTTTACCTCTCCCACTACCCTAGAGAAAGAGAGAGCTCTGTTAGACACTCCATCAGCCAAAAAACCTACCCGAGCTCAAAAGAAAACCACTCCTCCTGCCAAGAAAAACCCTCCAAAGAAAACCACTCAACAGAAGCCCAAGGAGCCTATGAGAGTTGCTCCTGTGACCCATGAGAGTGCCCCTAGGAGAATTTTTCATTATTCCTACTGTCAACGGGCGGGTCATTTGGCTGGGTTCTGTTTTCGTCGCATCAAGGATGAGCGACGCTCTCAGGCGATGAGTTACCAGGACATGCATTACCCATCTTTAGGTATGCATGAGTCTGAGTTTTACTATCGTCCTGCTTTTGAGGCTCCTCGTGCTTCTCGGAGAGGTTTTGCTCCTCGAGGTGTTCACCATGTTCCATATGGTGGTAGACCCCGGGCGAGTACCTTTGTACCTCGTTAGAGTAGGAGACCTCGACATGTTGTTCGATCACAGCATGTAGGTAGACCTCGCACCTTGCATCATTCAGATTATCATGTGCGTAGACAGTCTGCTTTTACTGTGCCTACTACTCGTGTCACTCAGTGCTGGATGCCTCGTCATTTTTTCACTCACCCCAGCACTGAGCGATCGAGATATTCTTATCATGTGTAGGCGACAGATCGAGGCTTGGAGGGCACATGGATCATGGACTCCGGTTGTTCGCGCCATATGACCGGAGATGCAGCATGGTTCTCCAGCCTCACCACAACCAAGCAAAGGGAACATATCACCTTCGGAAACAATTGAAGGAGTAGAGTGAAAGGTAAAGGTGTGTTAAGAATTAACTCGAATTTCACTCTCAAAGATGTTGCTTTGGTTGAAAACCTGGGATACAATTTGCTGTCTGTATCTCAGTTGCTTGATGAGGGCTTCGAAGTGCGATTTCATCGCGATACTTTGCAAGTGCTCAATTCTGATGGCGTTGTGGTCTGTAAGATCTTTAGAGTTGGGAGAGTTTTTGGAGCTGATTTTTCAGAGTCATCTGGTTCTTCTCATTGTCTTGTTGCACATTCTACTTCTGAGCTTTGGAAATGGCATAGGAGACTAGGGCATATGAGCTTTGAGTTGCTCGCTCGTCTGAGTGCCCTAGGTCTGATCCGAGGATTGCCCAAGCTCAAGTTTGAGAAGAATTTAGTTTGCGCTCCTTGTCGACATGGAAAAATGAGTGCCGCTTCGCATTCGCCAGTCACCACAGTGATGACTGAACAACCCGGAGAACTTCTCCACATGGACACTATAGGTCCTTCTCGGGCTAGTTCTTTAGGCGGCAAGTGGTATGCGTTAGTTATTGTCGACGATTTCTCTCACTACTCTTGGGTCTTCTTTCTTGCCAGCAAGGATGAAGTGTTTTCACACTTTCGGAGCTTGGCTTTGAGACTTTTCACTGAACTCCTAGGTGCATTGAAATTCATTCGAAGTGATAATGGCACCGAGTTCAAAAACAGTCTCTTTGTTGACTTTTGCATGGAGCATGGCATAGAACATCAATTCTCTGCTCCGCGGGTTCCTCAACAGAACGGTGTTGTTGAGAGAAAGAACCGCACTTTGGTTGAGATGGCTAGGACGATGCTCGATGAGCACAGGACTCCTAGGAAATTCTGGGCTAAGGCCATAAACACTGCATGTTACATCTCAAACCGAATATTCTTGCGCTCAATCTTAAACTTGACATCTTATGAGCTACGTTTTGGGATACAGCCCAAGGTTACTCATCTTCGAGTTTTTGGCTGTCGCTGCTTTATCCTAAAATGTGGTAACTTGGATAAATTTGAGTCGCGTTCTTCTGACGGGATCTTTTTAGGTTATACTACACATGGTCATTCTTATCGTGTTTATAATTTGGAAACTAACACTGTCATCGAGTCATGTGATGTGACTTTTGATGAATCAACCCCCTCTGTTAGTTCTGCATTTGAACAGGCAAATGAACACGACATGGAACAGACCATCTTCGAAGAAGAAGATCCTGTAGATTTCGAGGATGAACCACTACTACCCTCGACATCAACCCTCGATGCTGACCCCGCTTCAACCACTTCAGCACAAGGTCCTGAAGCAACTACCTCGACATCGGTCATCTTGGACCACTCCAACGCACAAGTTGAGGGGGAGACTGCATCCCGCCGGGAGGCTCCACACCATGTTCAAAGGATGCATCCTTCCGAGCAGATCATTGGTGAGCTTGATCAAAGGGTAACACGTTCTCATGCTCATTTCATTGATTCCGCTTTTGTTGCTTCTTTCGAGCCCTTAGATGTTAGTCATGCACTTTCTGATTCTAGTTGGATCAATGCCATGCATGAAGAACTTGAAAATTTTGAGAGAAACCAAGTCTGGACTTTAGTTGATCCTCCACCAAATGTTCATTTCATTGGAACAAAATGGATTTTTAAAAATAAACAAGGGGAGGATGGGACTATAGTTAGAAACAAGGCTAGACTTGTTGCTCAGGGTTATTCTCAACTAGAAGGGATTGTTTTTACTGAAACTTTTGCACCTGTTGCTCGCCTTGAGGCCATTAGGATTTTGCTTGCCTTTGCGATATCCCGGGGATTCAAACTCTATCAAATGGATGTCAAAAGTGCTTTTCTTAATGGCTTCATAGGTGAAGATGTTTATGTAAAACAACCCCCTGGTTTTGAAAACCCCAAGTACCCACATAAAGTCCTTAAACTTCATAAGGCTATTTATGGACTCAAGCAGGCCCCTCGGGCTTGGTATGACAGACTTAAGTCTTTTCTGCTTGAGCGGGGGTATTTGATGGGCTCTGTTGAGAACACCCTATTCACTCTCAGGCATGACAAAGATTTCCTCCTAGTTCAGATTTATGTGGATGATATCATCTTTGGTGGCTCTTCTCATGCTTTGGTTGCCGAGTTTGCAGATACCATGAGCAGGGAATTTGAAATGTCCATGATGGGTGAACTCACCTTTTTCCTTGGGTTGCAAATCAAGCAAAGCAAACAAGGTACTTTCGTCCACCAGACGAAGTACACCAAGGACCTGCTCAAGAAATTCGACATGGCAGATGCGAAGCCCCTCGCCACTCCAATGGCTACATCTGTAGCATTGGATCCTGACGAAGATGGAGAAGCCATAGATCAGAAGGAGTTCCGAAGCATGATCGGCTCCCTCCTCTACTTGACTGCTACGAGCCCGGACATACACTTCGCAGTATGTTTGTGCGCTCGTTTTCAGGCTTCACCACGAGCTTCGCACCGTCAAGCGGTAAAACGCATCCTAAGGTATCTCAAACATACCCTTGAATTTGGCATATGGTATTCAGCGTCTTCATCTTTATGTCTTCGAGGTTATTCCGATGCGGATTTTGCTGGGTGTAGGATTGATAGGAAGAGTACCTCTGGTACTTGACATTTTCTGGGTACATCACTGGTTTGCTGGTCTTCCCGCAAACAGTCTAGTGTTGCACAATCAACGGCTGAGGCCGAATATGTTGCTGTAGCTAGCTGTTGCTCTCAGATTTTCTGGATGGTTTCCACTTTGTGGGATTTCGGGTTAGATTATAAGAGTGTTCCACTTTTCTGTGATAACACTAGTGCTATTTGTATTGCAAATAACCCGGTTCAGCACTCTAGAACCAAACACATTGATGTGCGATATCATTTTCTCAGAGATCACAATGAGAAGGGTGATATTGAACTTCAATATGTAGATACCCAACACCAGCTAGCCGATATTTTCACGAAACCCCTCGATGCTTCTCGATTTTCCTACTTGCGTGGGGAACTTGGTATTTGTCACCCTTACGGCATTTTATGAGGGGGAGCTGATTTTAATTATCTTGCATATGCTCATCATGTGTGGAATTGCATTTACATCTGTTGCACTTATTTGCCTCATTTTAATTCATGAAATCGTGACAGCTCAGCTCTTTTTAATTTATCTAAAACATTAATGAGCATGATGTTTTCTTTCCAAACTCAAATCATGCTCACTGCTCAATCTTGTATCTAGCATGTATAGGCAGGACTGCTTTAGCTATCTTTTATCTGCTTGATAGCAAGACACTTTTCTTTGGATGCTAAAAATTGCAACTTGAAAAAATATTCTACTTACTCATGGATGTTCATCAAGTGCTAAAAAATGGTTCACTTAGTTAAAATCAAAAACTCCATGATTTACATGCTTCAAGTGAAAAGATCCAGGTGGGTTTGTTTGTCGCACTACTCTATTCTAGACTGCTTACCATTGCACATTGGTCTGAACTGGGATAGTGTAGTGCATGCAAAAATCACCGCCTTAAGCTTCCGATGGCTTTCATGCCTAGGCTTGGCTTGATTGGACAGTATAAGGTGGACAAACAAATAACCCCTAGCATTATGGAAAAGAACAACAAAATTCATTGATCATCAAGTTTGCTTTTAATGCTCCATTTGAACTAGACTTGTTTGTCTAGAGTAGAAATTGACTAGCTTTGCGCAGTCGCTGCTTTTACTTGTCTAGTTACCGTGATTGAGTGGTGCTTTTCTTTCAAAATGACAAAATCACATGTTGTCATCATGTTTTTAGAGAATGTTAAATTGAGCTGAGCACCTGATTTTTGGTATTAAGTATTGGCATATTTTTGCTTTATATGTCTTTGCAACTCTGCCCATTTCGAAGCTATGCATCTTTTAAATGCTCCTTGATGCTTGCATTGCCAAAGGGGGAGAAATTTTTGAGTTCTCTACAGCAAGGGGTTAAATTAACTCAGGGGGAGTTTTTATGGGCTTTTATCTTGTAAAGGGGAGATTTGCCGAAGGGGCTTTTACTCTTTTAAAAAGGGGGAGGAAAATTCTTTTGTCAAGTGACATTATTTGGCTCGTTTCTGAGTTTTTATGGTCACTTGTGTGCTGAAAGCTTTTAAATTTTCTTGAACTTGAAATTGGTTGTCAATGCACTCATCAAGGGGGAGATTGAGAAACCAAGGGTTGGTTTTGGAGTCTGTGATGAGTGATTGACTGTGTTTAACCTCTGTTTCGAAGGGGTACCTCTGAAGGGGTTCGGAGGTTGGATCTCCGAAGGTGTTCGGAGGCTGTATCACTGAAGGGCTCGGTGGTTTGGTTGCTGCAGCTGTCTAGGCGAAGGGTGTTTTGTACGAAGTGTGTTTTTCATTGTGCGTTCGCTCTGTGTAACAGGAGGCTAGACCTCGCTGCTTACTAGCGAAGCCCTGATCGAAGCCCGTGTTTTTATCGTGACGAAGCCCCTAGCGAAGTCTGTTAGTGTGCGTTTAGACCTTTAGTGTACGAAGCCCAGCACCGGTTGCTGTCGCTAAGTACTTGGTCGAAGTCCTCAGAGGTCAGTCCACTCGTGCGAAGGGTGAAGTGCGAAGCCTGCTCGAAGCACCTTGTGTGCGGAGTCTGCACTGACTTAGCAGAGTAGATTTTCCAGGGTTGTAAGTGGAGCGAAGTCTTCTTGGCTTCGAACTTCTGCCCCTTGCGAAGCCTGTGTTTGGAGCTGTCAAACACCTCCGAACAAGAACTTCGAAGGGTGTGTTCGAAGCCTGTTCCGCAGTAGACTGTATTAAAACAGAAGGCTATTTTTAGCCTAAAATTTTAAAAGCTCCCATTCACCCCCCCTCTGGTCGCCGTTTCCGGTCCGACAAATCTGAAAGTGAAACTTGCAAATTGAACAAAAATTTAATAAATGTGATGTGCTGAAATTTCCTGCTACTATTCACCGTACGACAATCCTGAATTGATTCAAGAATGCTGAATTGAGTTCAAATTATGATTTCTGATCTTCTGAGTAAATCTGAATGCCTGATATGCTTTGATGAAGTCTAATACATGTTCTGAAATTGATAGAGTAATTTTGCCGGTTATGCTACAGTGAATGCATTGGTGTTTACTCTTCAAGTATTCTAAAATTAGAGTATCTCATATTGAAATTTCAGATTCTAACAAAGTTGATTAGTTGTGAATCTGTGCATGCTGTGTTGATACAAATTTAAGAATGAAACTTGCTATCTGAAACTAAATTTGACAAATACACTTTACTGAAGTTACATTTACTATTTACCGACCGAAAAATTTCAGAAGTGTGTGTTTCTCAATTGTGATTGAGTTAAAACATTCTGATTCACTTTTTACACTTGAATTTGTTCTCTAGAGTAAGTGTGTTGATAATGGTTGTTTGAGAACCTTGAATCAAAGCTGTTTTGGGGCATTTAAATCTGTTTGAACTCAACTTTTGTACTGATTGATTTGAAACTTGAATTTGTGTTTTTAGAGGTGCGTTGGGTGATTTAATTAGGCCATCACTTCGAAAGAAAGTGACGAGGCACCTATTCACCCCCCTCTAGTCGCTATTCCAATCCCACAATTGGTATTAGAGCCGGTTAGATCACTAGTTGACCTTAACCGGTTTGTGATCCTTGTTTTGGCGACATGGAAAGAAACTCGAAAATCCCGATGTTTGATGGTCATGATTTTGCATATTGGAAGGTGTGCATGGAGGATTATCTTCTAAGCCAAGGAAGTGCGGTTTGGGATATCGTCGATTCCCAATATGTGATCCCTGAAACTCGAACCTCAAAGACTGAGAAGTCATAGTATGAATTTAATATCAAGGCTAGAAACATTCTTTTCATCAGTCTGAGTCGCAAATAGTTTGACAAGGTCCAGCACCTACGAACTGCGCGTGAAATTTGGACCACTTGAAAACTTTTCATGAGGGCACTACCTAGATTAAGGCTAGGAGGCAAAGCACATATAATCAAGAGTATCAAATGTTTGTGCAAGGCCCTAGCGAATCGGTAGATTCCATGTTTGCGTGTTTTGATGGAATTGTCAGTAATTTGCGCGCCACTGGGATTTTGGCTTACTCTGACCACGATAGGGCAATCAAACTTCTCTATGATCTTGATCGTAGCATATGGGAGGTGAAGATCTCTAGTATTGAAGAGTCGGCAAGTTTTGACACTCTGACTTACGATGAACTCTTTAGTAAGCTTAAGTCCACCGAGATTGCCAAGTCGTCTCGACCAGGAGCTGGAAAATCATTGTGGCCTTTGATTGCTTTGTGTTCCAGCCCTGGCAGTGGCACCTCATCTGGAGGTAGTGCGTCTGGAGTTTGCGTTTTTTCTGGGGGCTTTGCCTTGTCTTCATTGGTCTCCATCACAAAAGAACGAGTGGACATATTGAATGATGAAGAGCTTGCTCTTATAGTCAAAATGCTCACTAGGTTCTACAATGATAGAAGAGATCAAAGAAGAGGAGGTTTTTGAGGGTGTTTTGAGTGCGGTGATCTTGATCATATTAAAGCAAATTTCCCAAAACTGAACTCAAAGAATGAACATGAACTCAAACACTAGAAAAGAGACAAAAAATCCTTCTTCATAGGCAAAAGAGGAAAAGTGGCAAAAAGGATGGCTAGAGCTTTCATGGCTGCACTAAGTGACATCGACAACACATCGAGTGAAGAGCCAAGCTCTGATGAAGAAGAATTTTACAAAAGTGAAGAAAAGAAGGAAAATACGAAGGACTTCAACGGCCTTTGCTTCGTGACCAATGAAAAGTACTGCAGCGATGAGCCTAACTCATCTGAGGTTAGTCTATCACATGACCAATTAATTGTTCAAAACGATGAATTACATGATGCAATTATTTCACAAGATAGACTGCTTAAACTTGCTGCTAAAGAATGGAATGAACTAAATCTTAAAATTGAATCACTTTCTACTGAACTTGCTTTGTTGAACTCTGAGTATGAAATTACTGATTGTGAGTCTTGTCTTATCGTTATGGATGAACTTGTTTAGTTGCGTCTGAAACATGCTCAAAACATTGAAAAACTTGAAAATATTCAGAAGCAACTTTTGGCGGTGGAGTCTAGTCCTTGTGCCATCGATGAATGCTCAAACTGCACTTTACTGATTGAAAGCGTTAGTCTGAGAGATTAGCATATCGATGAGCTTAAGGCTAGATTGGAGAGTGCTGAGTGTTTTAAGGATATGCAGCCGGTGTGTCCCACCCGCGTCACCCTTAAGGACCAACTCCTTAGCGAGAGAGAAAGTTGAAAAGTTGAAGTGTGAGAATGATTATCTGATTTCCATGGTAGACAAATGCACTGAAGGGAAAGGAATAATGAATTTGCTTTTGGATAAAACAAAAATGTGCGCTGAAAGGGCAGGGTTAGCTCTTGGGTTAGGTTATGAGAGGACTTCTTCTAATACCCGAAGCCAAACTATGTTCACTCTACCTACTACCCTTGAGAAAGAGAGAGCCCAGTTAGACACACCTCAAAAAGCCGAAAATCCTACCCAACCCAAAAAGATAATCATTTCTTCACTCAAGATAGACTCCAAGCAAAAACCTAGGAAAACTATGAGGTTCGCGCTAGAAACCTATATACCTATACCCAAGAAAGTTTTTCATTGCGCTTATTGTCATCATGTAGGGCATTTGACTGGTTTTTTCTATCGGCGCATGAGAGATGAACGTCGTGCTCATGCTTTGAACTTTCATGATTATTCTTCATTTGATTTGCATGAGTACGCTTTTCGCTCTTATCCTGATTTCGAGGCCCCACATGGTTTAGAGAGTGATTTTGCCCCTCATGGTGTACACCATGCTTCATATGGTGATAGACCACGTGTAAGAGGTTTTGATGCTCGATAGGTTGGGAGAACTCGTCGATTTCTAGGTTCGCGCTTTATTGCTAGACCACACACTTTTTATCATGGCTTATCTCCTGTGCATGGTCAGTTTTCTACTTTGCCTGGACCTCGTGTTTTGCGATGCTGGATTCCAAAACAATTTTTAACTCAACCTCTCACTGAGCATCCGAGAGATACTAGCATGTTTTGAGGGGGAGCTGTGTAGCATTGCATGAGCTTATGTCATATGATTAATTGCTTTTACTAGTACATGCTTCGTTATGCCTTTATAGTATTGTCTTTAATACCGTTGACTGTACTTGGCATGTCTTCATCTGATAATTGTCATGAGCATGGCTTTTATTTGTGAAAATTTGAAAATGGTCACTGCTTAGTCTAGAAACTAGCTTGAATGGGTTGAGTGCTTTAGCTAGCTTTTTCACACCTGATAGTTCGGTCCTTTCTATCTTGGATGCTAATACACAACTTGATTCCATCAAAATGAAAGAAAATGAAAATGAAAAATGAATGAAAATGAAAATGAATGTCATTCATGATGTATGCTAAAATTGAAAACATCCAGGTGGGTTTGTTTTGTCGCACTATTTTGTTCTGGACGGCTTACCATAGCACTTTGGTAAGAACTGGGACGTTGTAGTGTTTGCCGAGACCATTGCTTTAAGCTTCTGATGGTTTCAACCTAGGCTTAGCATGGTCGGTTAGCATAAGGTTGACATGCAAATAACCCCTGACACAAAAATGAGAAATTTAAAATTCATTGCATATCATGTTTGCTGAAGCACCTTGAAGTGGGATACACTTATCTAGTGTGTGCTTGCTTATCTTTTGCATCTCATGCCTTGACATGTCTAGTATACTAGTCTGAGTGGTGATGCTTTTATTTGCTAAAATATGAAAATGCTTGCTCATGCCTTTTGTTTAGATGGTATTCATTTGAGGTTGTCATACAGTACTTTTAGATGATATTCAAGGCGAATGCTTGTTTGTATTGTAATTACAACTGCTCATGTTTTAGAATCTCACATCTCTGCTTTACCCTCATTCCCCTCTTTGCATCTTTTTATCTCCTTCATGACTGCGTTGTCAAAGGGGAAGAAATGATCTACATAATGCTTTGTCCTTTGGATTGCTTGGTTAAGGGGGAGTTGGCTTTCATGTTGAAATGTTGTGCTTTGCATGTTGCATCGAGATGCTTTTGCACTTTTGCTTTGCCTTGCATAAGGTTTTTTCCCAAGCAGGGAGATCTCTTACCAAGTGACATGTTTTTCTCTTTTATGAGTTTTTATGGTCAATTGTGCGTGTAACTTGCAATGCTCATCATGTCTTTGCTTTGGGGTTGTCAATGCACTCATCAAGGGGGAGATTGAGAAACAAAGGGTGGTTTCGGTCTGGATGATGAGTGATTGACAAGGGTGAGTGTCTTAGCGGTTGAGTGGTTGAGGTTGGCTTGAGTGCATCGAGGGTTTCGATGTGGAATGGAGGTTTGGCTGACGAGGGTTTCAGCAGTACGTTGTGTTCTTGTTTTGGCTTGTCTTGTTTGTGCAGGGTGGAGATGATGACCGACTGTCAACAGTGGGTGATCGAGGGTCGAGCGGGGAGCTTGATGCCGGAGGATCAAGGAGGTCGGGAGAAGTTGGAGAAGATCTCAAGAGTGCACGAACAAATGGAGCGAGACTTGGACGAACAGCTGACTGTGACGGCGTGTCGACCGGGTTTGCGAGAGGGATGTCAGGACAAGCTTTCAGGCGGCTCAAGGGGATCGAGAGCGAAAGTGTCTTGCTGGCGCTTGCAGTCGCGAAGCGGTGTCACGAGTCGAAGGGTTGAGAGGCTTTGTCAGTTTTTGCTGAAAACCGTCGAAACATTTAATGTTTTTGTTAATTCAATAAATTTGTGTCTAGTATTAGTTTAAATTTTCAGTTTTGTAGTGTAACCTCTTGATATAATTTTTAGAGTGATTCTACTCTGAAATTATATTAAAAGGAGAGTCAATTTGTAATTTTTCTTTTAGGTTTTATAGGGTAATTTTCAGAATTGTTATTCTGAAATTACTAAGGGTCTATGTGTAAAGTGGGGGCTTCTAGAACATGAGTTGGTAGGATATTATCCCCCCAAGTTGGCTGAACCATTTGAGGACTTGAGAGAAAACATTCCAAGAAAAAATTGCTGAGTAAACTTGATTTTGAAGCATCATTTGACGAGGAACAGTGATGAGATGAAGATTTCAGATTAAACATGGTGTTTTCGTCAAATACTGTTCCTGGTAATTCTGTTTCCAGCGCTGGTTCGTTTTGTGGTTAACTTCGATTTTGTGCTGCGTTTTCTGGAAAATCTAGTGCAAAACTTGATCTAGATGTCCAAGTAACTTTTGTTGGGAATAGTTTAAATGATCCATTTTCGAAAGTGACAACATGTTTCTATGATGTCTTCTGAATTATTTTGCTGCTCCAAGTAGGCACCACAGTGCTAAAATATATTTCTCGAATTGTGTTTCTATTTTAGATATTGCACTTCATATGTTTGATAAAATGTTTCATCAAGTATTCATCAGGTTTTTGGCTGATCATTGAAGTGTTTCTTGAGTGATTACTTGGTAGAAGGTAGATCAAACATTTTTGCTTAGCTTTTCAAGGGATCATCACTGTTGGGGGAAAATGCTTCACTTTCAGGACTTAGAGATCAACAGTTCAAAGAGACTCATTAAGCTTTGGAGCTGATGGGTTCATACTCGAAGGTGGAGGCGTTAAGCCGAAGGGTGCCTCGATCTGAAGTCCGAAGGAGCCCTCCGTAGGATATGAGGCTCCGAAGCAGAGCGACAGGGTTGATAAGACGTTTTGCTTATCCATTTGCCTCGGATAGATTTTACCATTTTAACCCTATTCAGGGTACCGAATAGTTTCCACTATGTCGGTTGTAATCTAGGGGTAAATAGGTCTTTTCCTTAGACATTTTTGCCTATAAATACCCCCTTCTCTACCCTGTAACGGGGATCAAATACTCAATTATTCTAATACACACATTCAAACTACATAAGCTATTATCCTTTCGGAGGCTTGAGATAGTCCTTAAACACGAACTCGTTGTTTGTGTGTTCTTGCTCTCAGAGAACCTGTTAGCGTAATCTTTTATGCCAACAGTTGGCACCGTCCGTGGGGAACCAAGTTCTAGAAGCTTGTTCTCTACTGCTGACTGCACTTCGAAGAGTACTTACGGAGGGAGCCTCGGAGTCTCAAGATTCCGCGCACCCTTCGGTAAGGGGCTTCTTAGTGCGGTTCGAAGGCCTTCGCTCGCCTTCCCAGACCAATCGAAGTCCCCGGTCTTCGGACCTCTCCGTTACTAGCTATGCCTCTGAAGCGAAGCCAAGCCTCGGGTCCTCTCCGAAGGTCCCCTCGGACACACGGAGCCGGACCCTCAACTGTTCCAATGATTCCCGAGGGTGCTGCTGGGCATCGAGTGCCCAGGGGTCCCCGAGCTCCTCCTACGGTGCTCCGGACTGATTATGTCAGTTCCCAAGACCCGGAGCTACCCTCCGATGAAGACGAAGACCTTCCTAGAACCGAAGCTACTCAGTTAGCAAGGCTTCAGGAGGAAGTGGCTAGGTGGAGGCAAGAGGCCACCGATCGCCTCCGCACTCAAGCCTCCACCGAGACTCCAGAAGGGCTCGAAGATGGTGGTGCTCACAATCTTCCCAAAGTTGTTCAAGTCCCGGAGGAGGCTGAGAACGCATCTTTTGATGTTGAGTCTCCGCTACATTCGGACTTACAAAGAGTGCCCTTCGATCCAAGGTTCAAAGCCTCGAAGTTGCACAAGTACTCCGGCGGGTCAGACCCCAGAGAGTTAGCTCATTCATACGCCCTGGTGATAGAAGCAAGCGGAGGGGTGCGCAACACTATGGAAAAGTGTTTCCCCCTCGCTCTCGAAGGTGTGGTGCTCCGATGGTTCTGGTCCTTAAAGCCAGGATCGATCAGATCTTGGGAGCAGTTGAAAAGTAAGTTTGTAAGCAACTTCCAGGGTACCTTTTTGGCTCCGATGTCGACAGGGAGCTTGTTTCAGGTGAAGCAGCGAGCGGGAGAAACACTTCGGGAGTACTTCACGCGCTTCGCCCACACCAAGTCGCAGATTAAGGGCCTGTCTACCTCTTCGGTAGTCGACGCTGCCCGCGAAGGGGTGCTAAACCCTGACCTCCTCAGCAAGCTCCATCAAAAGCCTGTGACGTCTGTGGCACAGCTGATGGCATACTTCGAACAGTATGCCAAGGCGGAGGAAGGCTGCCTTCAGCGAGCCGGAGCACCCGTACCTGCCCTCCGAGAAGTAAAGACGGAGCCCAAAGCCTCAGCTCCTCTACAACCCCCTCAAGACAATCGCTTCAACGAGCACAAGCAAGGGAAGAAACATTTCCGTTCAGAGGTGCTGAGCACCGCGCCCTCCGTTCTAAAGGCACCTGCCAGTTATCAGTAGGTGCAAGGCTTCAAGGCTGGGGCGCCGAAGCCTCAAGAAAGAATACCTGGCAGGCGCCAGAGTTTTTTTGCTGCGTGCATGACGATAATAGAAGTCATGACATGAAGGACTCCAAGGCAGTGTTGGCCCTTCGGGGCGACTACCTAGGGCGAAGTACCGGACGGGGTACTTCAGATCGAGCCCCACCAGCGGCACGGTCGGAGCCCGTGCAAATCGTGGCCCGGGACAGTGTCCCCGAAGCCCCCATGCGACTTCCGGTGGCCAATATTATGCCACCACGAAAGCAGGAGGACCCACAAGACCGCAGCAAGCGAGTGGTCCTGCCCATCTCCGGAGGGGGGACCCATGGAAACATGTCCAAAAGGCAGAGGCATGAATACATCCGCGAAGTAGGGCACATTGGGACTTCGAGCTCCGCAGAAGGAATGCCAGAATGGTCTCATGTGCCCATCTCTTTTACTACCAGCGATGCCGTGGGGGTAAAGTTCCCCCAAGCTGACCCCTTAGTCATTTCCGCGGACATAGCAGGGGTGGAAGTCCGAAGGATCCTGGTGGACGGCGGGAGCTCCGCAGACATACTTTTTGTCTAGGACTTCGATCAAATGTGCATACCTCGGAAACATCTACTTCTAGCAGCCCAGCCACTTCAAGGTTTCTCAAGACCGCCTCTCGATGCCCTCGGCCAGATAGGCCTCGAGGTTGCTTTCGGAGAGGGGCCTTGGGCCAGGGTAGAAGAGGTGATCTTCGACGTTGTCGATGCCCCCTATGCTTACAACACAATCTTCGGGCGAGGGATGCTGAACCAATTCGGGGCTATAGCAGATCACAACTATCTCTGTCTCAAAATGCCCACGCAAGGTGGAGTTCTCACTGTTTCAGGAGACCAACCTATAGCCCGGAGAATGGAGTATGGGCACGGCTAGCCATTGGATCCCCGGTAGGTGCACAACGTGACGAAGCGCGCAGAAGAGGCTCCGGAGGCTTCGAACTCTTCAAAGTGGCTCTCCCTTAAGCCAAGCCCGGAAGGCGATGTCGCGACAAAGATAATTTCAAAGGATGGCAAAGAATACCCAGTACAGTTAGGCAAGGGGCTATCCCCAGAGATAACTGCCTCGTTGGAAGAAGTCGTCAAGCAAAGCCTGGACGTCTTTGCCCGGACTGACGAAGACATCACCGGGGTTGATTGGAGTATCATCGAGCATAGCATGCTCATCAACCCGAAGGCTAGGCCAGTGCGCTAGGGGCTCCGCAAGCTGTCTGCAGAAAGGGCAAGCCTCGCCAAAGCCAAAGTAGAAAAATTGTTAAGGGCTGGCATCATCAGGGAAGTAGCCCATACTGAGTGGTTGGCGAACCCTGTTTTTGTAAGGAAGAAGGACTCGAACAAGTGGTGCATGTGTATTGACTTTACTTCATTAAATAAAGCATGCCCGCGAGACCCCTACCCGATGCCTCGAATAGACCAGCTGGTGGATTCCACATCAGGCTCCGAATTGCTAAGCTTCCTCGATGCTTACTCCGGGTATCATCAAGTCTGGCTAAAGCGTGAAGACGAAGCCAAGACAAGTTTCATAACTCCTTCAGGGTATTTTGTTATGTAAGAATGCCTTTTGGCTTACGGAATGCCGGAGCCACTTTTTCACGTTTAATAGCTAATGCTCTAGGTCACCAGATAGGCCGAAATATCGAAGCCTATATGGATGACATTGTAATAAAAAGTGCTCAAAAGCACCAGCATAGCCTAGACCTAGCTGAAACGTTTGAGAGCCTCCGAGCATGTGGAGTACGCCTCAACCCTGAAAAATGTATATTCGGAGCACAAGCAGGAAAACTGCTAGGGTACTTAGTTTCGAGCAGGGGAATCGAAGCTAGCCCAACGCAGATAAGTGCACTGCAAAGAATGGCTCCACTAGGGAATTTGAAGCAAATCCAGAAGCTAGCTGGAAGGCTCGCAGCCCTTAGTAGATTCATGGCTAGGTCAACAGAGCGAAGCCTCCCAATTTTCAAAGCCCTAAAGGGGTCCAAAAGCTTCAGTTGGACACCGGAGTGCCAGAAGAGCTTTGATGATATAAAAGCATACATCGGAACCTTGTCAACACTTACTGTGCCCCTCCCAGAAGAAACACTCCTCCTTTATCTTGCAGCAACAGGATCCGCAGTAAGTGCAGTACTGGTCCAGGAAGTTGAGCTTAAGGTAAAGCTGGTGCAGAACCCAGATTATTTTGTTTCAGAAGCTTTGTCCGGAGCTAAGATAAGATACTCCGAGCTCGAGAAATTTGCTTATGCCCTAGTAACGGCCTCACGGAAGCTAAGGCATTACTTTCTAGCGCATAACCTAATCGTTCCTACCTCGTATCCTCTTGGTGATATGCTCCGAAGCAAAGACTCTACGGGTAGGATCAGAAAATGGGCTGTCGAGCTAGCCCCCTTCGGAATCTCCTTCACGGCAAGGACAACTATCAAATCTCAAATCATAGCAGACTTCGTAGTAGAGTGGACGCCATCTGCAGTTTGGGCTCCGGAGGAGCCCTCCGAAGGTTTATGGACAATATTTTCTGATGGAGCTTATCAGGCATCTGGTGCTGGAGCTGGAGCGGTCATCATATCACCGTCAGGGCAAAAGGCCATGTATTCTGCGAGGCTCAACTTTAAGACCACCAATAATATCGCAGAATATGAAGGGGTCCTGCTAGGCCTCCGAAAGGCAAAGGCACTTGGAGAAGCAAGGATAATAATTAAAACAGATTCCCAAGTCATCGTAGGGCATGTCGATAAGAGCTTTCAAGCAAAGAACCCGCATCTAACGCAATACCTCGAAGAAATCCGCAAGACTGAAGCAGGATTCAAAGGATTCTCTGTTTGAAGCATCCCTCGGGCAGATAATCAACTCGCAAATATTCTGGCAAAAGCTGCAGCCAGAGCGGTGGACCTCCCGGAGGGTGCTTTCTACGAAGAACTAGTTAAGTCTGCAGTTAATCAATTACCCTCCACAGAAGTATTGTGCATTCCAGCTACAGATTGGAGGGCTCTGATAATGAATATATTGCAAGGTGGCATAGATTCTTTAGAGGGTCCGGATGCCCGACGATTCCAAGCAAGGGCTCGAAACTACAAGCTTGTCAACGGAATATTGTACAAAGCCGGAGTGTGTTCCCCTCTACTCCGATGCATCTCCCAACCCAAAGGCCAAGACATACTTCAGGAAATTCACGAAGGTTTGTGCGGAAGCCACCTGGCCCCTCGTGCTCTAGCAGGCAAGACACTTCGGTAGGGGCTCTACTGGCCGACAATTGTAAGAGATGTGGAGGAGTTGGTTCGAACCTGCCAAGGATGCTAGTGGATGGGAAGACGAAGCCACCGTCCGCCAGTTCCACTTCAAGTTATTGCCCCGGTATGGCAATGGCTCGGTGGGGCATGGACCTCATAGGCCCTTTTTCCGGTAATCGAATATTTTTCAAAGTGGGTCGAAGAAGAACCATTGACTGCTATCACTTCAAGGAATGTGCAAAAATTTTTCTGGCAAAATATTATATGCAGGTTCGGAGTGCCAAGGGAGTTAACTATGGATAATGGAACCCAGTTTGAAGCTAACACATTCAAAGAATTTTGTGAAGAACTGGGCATTAAGTTGTGCTTCGCTGCAGTGCGCCATCCATTGTCCAACGGAGCTGTCGAGCGAGCCAACGGGAACATTCTCTCCGATCTGAATCGACGAATTGTTGGGTTGGCCAAGGGGCTGTGGGTCGAGGAGCTTCCCAAGATCTTGTGGTCCATTCGAACCACTCAAGCCAGGTCCACAGGCTTTACCCCATTTAGACTACTATTCGGAGATGAGGCCATGACTCCTACGGAGCTCAGGGGTGGATCCCTTCGTGTAGTGCAGCCCGGAGATGAAGATGAAAGGAACACTTCGCTGGACTTGTCAGAAGAAACAAGGCTTCGAGCTGTCGCCAATCTAACGAAGTACCAAGGCCAAACAAAAACATGGTATGACCCGAAGATAAAGCTGAACGAGCTTACACCAGGTCATCTAGTTTTGCGAAGTGTAATAGCCCCGGGGAAGCTAGGAAATAAATGGGAAGGACCATATATTATCCTACGCTTAGGACGCCCCAGATCGTTTAAATTAGCTAATTTAGAAGGAGAAGAATTGAAAAATGCATGGCATGCGGAGCACCTTAAGCGTTATTACGCTTAGGGGCTCCTTGTAATCACTTGTAAAGAATTCCTTTTCTAAATAAAGTGGAGGGTCGAATTTTGTTTGCTCTTCGAATATCCCTTACTCCTGATGGACACATCGGGAGGACGGAGATGCTTGCGGAGTCAAGCATCTTTCCCAAGACCCGGGCAACAGCCTGCGAACCATGGGTTCAGGGGCTTCGCTGCCAGCCTACGAATTCTAGGCTCTGGCTTGTTAGGATCCGTAGAAGAGTCTAAGGACTGTAAAAGAACAGATTTCTGGCCTCCGGGTTCGAAGTATCTGTAAAAGAGCCGAAGGTGGCTAGCCTACGGATTCCAAGCTCCAGCTTGTTAGGATCCGTAGAAGAGTCTAAGGACTTTAAAAGAACAGATTTCTGGCCTCTGGGTTCGAAGTATCTGTAAAAGAGCCGAAGGTGGCTATCCTACGGATTCTAGGCCCCGACTTGTTAGGATCCATAGAAGAGTCTAAGGACTTTAAAAGAACAGATTTCCGCCTCTGGGTTCGAAGTATCTATAAAAGAGCTAAAGGTGGCCAGCCTACGGATTCCAGGCTCCGGCTTGTTAGGATCCGTAGAAGAGTCTAAGGACTTTAAAAGAACAGATTTCTGGCCTCCGGGTTCGAAGTATCTGTAAAAGAGCCGAAGGTGGCCTGTCTACGGAATCCAGGCCCCCGCTTGTTAGGATCCGTAGAAGAGTCCAAGGAGTTTAAAAGATAAACAGATTTCCGGCCTACGGGTTCGAAGCATCTGTAAAAGAGTCGAAGGTGACCAAGTAATAAGGTTTGTTCCACGAAGCATCGGTAAAGTCAGAAAAGGTAAAATACGGATATTAAGTGTGGTGCGAAGCATCAGTTTTTTCTGCGCGTCATTGTGTCCGGCGAACCTTTTTGCAGTACATAAGATCCCCCACCCACAAGGAGGGGTAGGAGGCTAAAGAACAAACAAGATACTTTCGGTGCAATTCACATTAATTCATCGTACTTGTACATCAAGAGAAATTTTTGTCCAAGCCTAGGAAAAATCGGAGACCCTGTCGGCCTCTAGAGCTACCTCTCTGGCTACTCTGTCCTCTAGAGCTCGAAGCCGTCGGGATTGTTCTTTTTGTTCGAGTGCTTCTCTTCTTATTCGAGGCTCGCAGTTTCTTTTGCTCCTCTTGAAGCTCGACCCAAGTCAGAAGTCTTTCGGACTTAGCCTCCGTAGGGTCTTCGGCCTGGTACTCCGAGTCAGACCAATCCATGTGTTCGGAAGATGAAGATGCCTTCTCTTTTTACTCTTCCTTGATATAAGCTAAGACCTCTTGAAAAACCTCGAGGGTTACCTCCCCTTTGTCTCCGTGTGGAACAGAGAAGTGAGAGCGACGGTAGGGCCTTAAGCTCTCGAGGCTTGCCGACTCCTTCCGGAGCCCTTCGGTAAAATCCAGTATTTTGAAGTCAGGTTCCGAAGGGCATGACAAAACCTAAAAGAACAAAACACCCAAACAAGCTCTTCGTTTATAAATTTTTCATTAATGCAAGGGGATTTACAAGATTTCTTATACATAATTACCCTATAAGCTAGACCCGCGGGTCGGTTGGTGGAGCAGGAGGTGCCGGAGCTGGCGAGGCTAGAAGCAGTGGCCTTGTCTGTGCTTGCTTCTGCCGACGGGCCTCGTCGATCCAAGCTTTAGCCGTAGCCTTGTGGTTCGTCTTCCAGGTTGACCAGAAAACTTCCCAGGCCAAGGCTACCTCTGAAGAAGGATGCAATAGGTCCTCGGAGGCAAAGCTTATAGGGGTTGAACCCCCGACTAGAGTGAGGGGAATCTGAAGGGCTTCGAGGTGGCGGAGAACTCCAATTCTGGCACACTGACCGGAGATCTCTCCATACCGGACACCAGAGTTCATCATCAACGACGCCGCCACTTGAATCCTCTTCAGTTTCCGGTCGAGGGGTTTGCTGGCGCCGTAGAAGACGAAGGGCACATAGTGCCAAACTATTCCAAGGTACCCTAAAGGGCATCCAAGGTACGTTCCGCTGCACTGGCGTTCTTCTTCTCCGCTGTCTCCAGCTCCGCGGCAGTAGTAGACACTTCGGCCACTTGGAGCAGCAAGGAGCTCTTCTGGGCCTTCGCTTGATTGAGAGACCCTTGGAGCTCTACCAGCTGGGCGCTCAAAGTGCCCGCCGCTTGCCGGAGCTTCTCAACCTCTGCTCAGAGCACTAAGCACTTGGCTTCAGCTTCTTGGGCTTAAGTCTAGAGCGCATCACTGTCTTGACTCGCTAGTCGGAGGGCTTAGTCGGCCTCGACCCTAGCCCTCCGTTCTTCGAGGACTTCTTCCTCCAACCGAAGTGATCTTTCATCGGAGCCCTTGAGCGCGGTTTGGAGGGTGGTAACCATCCTTTTGAGTTGATTGGTTTCGAATTCATTGGAAGTCGCTGCCGCTCTAGCAAGGACGAATTGCTACAAAAAGAACAAGTAAGTACCAAGTATTCACAATTACTAATCATAAATGGTTGTGGTGCTTTTCATACCTGAAGGGCAACCCTTTCGAGGGCCATGTTGAGCACCGGGGCCCTAGCTTCACTCAGAGCAGAGACCAAGTTAGAATTGGTAATGTCTTGGCATTTCTCCGCCAAAGGCTCCAGAAGCACCCAGAGGCCTGTCCGATATTCCAAAAACGGAGCCAACAGAGGAAGCCAAGACGAAGCTTGGTGATCATTTGTCATGGCCTCTTCCTCCGAGTTGCTAGCCGACATCGGTGCTCGGCCAAGAGGGAGTCCGAGGCTGGGCATGCTTTTGCCCCTCCCCGGCACGAAGGAAGGCGGCTCGACTACGGCGGGAGTAGCTCTTCCTTCGGCGGCTACTCCTTCGGCTGGATCCGCATCAGTAGGGGCGACCTCGGTCACCGGAGCCGCGTCGACAGGAACAACCCCCGTCACCGAAGCCGGGGTGTCTAGGAGAGTCGAGGTGTCCATCGGAACAACGACCCCCAAAGAAGCTGGGACTTCGTGTGCAACCGGGGCTTCGTTGCCCTTCGAGGTACCTGCAGTATCAAGATATTTGGTGAGCATTTACAAGTAAAAATTGTTGCAGGAATCAACCAAGGTAAAAGATTCTAGGAACACCTTCAGAGGCACTGTGAGGCAAAATCGCCGGGTCCTCCAAAACTTCGTACATCCAGAGGATCTCATCGATGTGGTCTCCCGATGTCCTCTCCGCCGTGTTTTCCACGGGAACCTCGACCTCCGCCGTGATCACCCCAGCTACGGGTGAGTTGGGGGCGACAAGGTTCAGATCCAAGTTCACGACAGCGGGCACAGGTGTGCGTGCCGAGTCTACCTCTGCAACATCCCGAGTAGAAGTTTCAGCTAGAACCCCTTCCGCATCTTCGTCGCCCTCCAAGAGATAGTTCTCGCAGGTCTTCGCCAGTTGGGCACTGGAGTCCTCATCCCTGGAATCCTCCGAAGCCGAGCTCTAAACGTCCAAGGACGAAGTAGATGAAGCTAGAGCCAGTTGCGAAGGGATCTTCGCCACCTTCTTCTTCTTAGGCGGGGTCTTGCTAACCTTCTTCGGAGGCTCGGTGACGGCCTTCCGTTTCCGAGGGGCCGCTCCGGTCGAGGTAAAATCTGGCAGAGGAGGGGGCACCATCCCGAGAGCTCCCCACACTCTGTTGGAGCGCTCCCAGCTCCCCACCGGCTCCAGCCTCTTCTATCTTTCAGCCACCGTAGGGGCTCCGAGGACCCATTCGGTGGCCCGAGCGATCTCCTCCGGAGCTAGCACCATTGGAGCTGCTGGAAAAAGGGTAACATATTATAAGTATGTTGTTTTCATCATCTAACATATTACTGCAGGAGTTGAAGTCTTACCTAAAGTTCAGAGCTCACCATCCGAATACTACTAAAACACTATTGGCCAGTTGGCCCCGAGGGGTGGAATCCGAAGAGCAATGAACTCTTCGGCAAGGTCGTGCATGCTCATGCGGCGGGCCACCGAAGTCAGTAGCCCTAGCCGCGTTGAGAGAAGGCTAGGGTTCGGGGCAATCTCCGCCTCCTTCCTGAACCAGATCTCCTGAAGAGGCCCTGTGAGGGGAGAGTCCTCTCTGACTTCGGCGTAGAACCACCGAAGGATCCAGTTGGTGTACCATCGATCGTTGATGGCCTTCGCGGGAAAGTGTTGGGCGTGCTCCCTCCGCAACTGGAAGTTGACGCTGCCGAAGGCTGTTATCACCTTGGTATCCCCGGGCCCGTCTTGCGGCTTTGGCTGGCAGATGGCTTCGTGGGTGGCGGCGAAGACCTCCGATCGCCCCTCGCACCCTTCGGCCCTGAGCTCCCATTCGAAAACAGCCAGGTGGGCGATGGCATTGGGAGATAGTTGAGGTAAGGTGATGTGGAACATATCCAATACCTCCGCAAGGAAGTCGATGGGCCAGAAGTCCCAAGCCTGCCTCGAAGAAAGTCTCGAAAACCACGACCTCTCCGCTCCGTGGCCTCGGGGTTGATTCCGACCCGGGGACTCGAGTCCTCAGCCCTGTCCCCAGCATCCCTTCCACGGCCTCTTCAATGGACTCGGTGGTGCTCGTGGAGTGGC
This sequence comes from Zizania palustris, assembly GCA_019279435.1. NCBI lineage: Eukaryota > Viridiplantae > Streptophyta > Magnoliopsida > Poales > Poaceae > Zizania > Zizania palustris. The sequence goes on along the minus strand of JAAALK010000285.1, from coordinate 38,950,540 downwards.
TGATGAGGAAGCTCTGAGGGAATTTCTTCTTGGACGGCGGGCGGAGCTCCCGAGGGTTCTTGGGCCAGGCGTCGCCCGGAGCTCCCGCCATTGCTACCACAGCCGAGGCGGCCCAAGCTTGCCTTTGCGCCAGAGTGCCTGCTGCTGCCGGAATGGTGTGGCTGGTCCTCGCCATGGCTCGATGGATTGAAAGGTTGTGAGAATTGAAGGTTGAAGAAAGTGAATCGCAGATGCCGGGTACGATAAAAAGTCTTGGGTAATTTCTAATCCCCTTTTTATAACTGTCCATTGGTTGCTATGCTTCGATCGCATTCACACTGCAGGTTCGACTTCTGTCTTTGGCAGGTGGGTCCAGAAAGTGGAACGGCGAGAGACTGCCATAAATTTCGACTGTTACTTTTTACAGAGTGTAACGGCTACTTGCGCAGTAACGGTTATAATCAAACGGTTCCTCATGACGTTTGGGCTTCGTAATGGTTCTCTTTCCCATGAAGCATTCACACAGCGTTGAGAACTCGGAGTCCGGGTCCGAATGCTTTGGATCCGAGATGCTCCAAAAGACTGTAATGTGTTCAAATTTTCTCTAAGTCTCGGAATATAAAAATATTCCTTGCGTATACTGCCTTCCTTCTATACAGGTTAAATTCGGAGAGGCGTATTCGAGGGGTTGCTGTTGGGGGAAAATGCTTCACTTTGAGGACTTAGAGATCAATAGTTCAAAGAGACTCACTAAGCTTCGGTGCTGATGGGTTCATACTCGAAGGTGGAGTCGTTAAGATGAAGGGTGCCTCGATCTGAAGTCCGAAGGAGCCCTCCATAGGATAAGAGGCTCCGAAGCAGAGCAACAGGGTTGATAAGACGTTTGGCTTATCCAATTGCCTCGGAGAGATTTTACCATTTTAACACTATTCAGGGTACTGAATAGTTTCCACTATGTCGGTTGTAATCTAGGGGTAAATAGGTCTTTTCCTTAGACATTTTTGCCTATAAATACCCCCTTCTCTACCATGTAACGGGGATCGAATACTCAATTATTCTAATACACACATTCGAACTACTTAAGCTATTATCCTTTCGGAGGCTTGAGATAGTCCTTAAACACGAACTCATTGTTTGTCTGTTCTTGCTCTCAGAGAACCTGTTAGCGTAATCTTTTACGCCAACAATCACAGAAATCAAAAAGTGGGTCTGCTGTTTTTAAATCAGCACTTGTTCTGATTCTGTAGATTTTCAGCCAGTTTAGAATAGTAATTGTTTCCAGGTATTCCTTGAGTTCTTTAGAATCTGAGTTTATTTTTCTTGGACAGCTTCTTGTGGATGATTTCTATTTCTGCTCTAGATAAATGATTTAATCTGTTTTTGAGGTGATGCTTATGGTTTAGTTCAGGTTCTGAAATTGAATGGATGCTGAATGTGTAGATGACATGATGATTTACTTGAAGAAAGTCTAGTGGATATGTTTTCTTGAGTGTTCTATGATTGACTGTTTGAGATATTGTTTACACTGATCTGGTGTCTACAGACTTTGTTCTTTCTCTGATCTTGTGCATAATTGTTTTGCTTGAAATCAGATCAGGATTGTTTTACTGAAAATTTTGTTCAGTCTCAACAGTCTTCAGTTATTTATTTTGGGTTTCTGATGTCCTTCAGTGTTGTGCTATGTTTTATACCCAGAATCTTGTGAATATGCAGGAAATGAGTTGAGATACAAATTCTTGATCTCTGAAATTTGGATAAACACTTGTTTGAGGTCTGTTTGGTAACAATTCTAGAACACACAAACTTTGAGCAGTGATTTCTTTGAGTGCACACTTCACAAAGTACCTCGCTAATAATCAGTGAGGACTAACCTCCGAGATATACTAGGTGAATCGAAGAGCAAAATCACTTACAGAAATAGTACACATGTGAAACAAAGAACATTCATAGGAAGAACCTAGAGTAAGAACTCAGGTATGCACAGAACAAAATATAATGCAGAAAACTCAACTCATGCAATCAATGAAAAACAAAATGGAATTTTCATTCCTAGAACAAGGAACACAAAACTCACAGATCCAGAGAATAGTTCACGGCGACTGGCCAAGGCTACAGGGAATACAGAAGGTTCTAAAAGTGGATTACACAGTGTTACCCTAGACCTCAGTCAGCCTCTCCTTTTATAGGCACAACTCTGACCTACGAATAAACTACAATACCCCTATGGTTTACAACATTTTTGTCTCTAGCAGACACGGGGGTACAGTTGGTAGTGTATTTTATAGGAAGCTCCTTTTGTCAGCTTCACAGAGCAGAGAGTATCTTCTCTTGCAGAGCAGACATGATCAGCCTTGCCTCGTTGCAGAGGACTTTGTCTTGGGGTACCTTCAGCTGGAGCCACCCTCCACACTTCCTGCCTTTGCCTGGTGCACCTCGACCTGAGGACCGACATCGACTCCACGCAGCCTCCATGACTGAGCTCCCCGCTCGCTTAGCATCAAGCTACCTTGTTGACCCAGGTTCACCTATTGCGAATTGTCTCTCGTCGCCTCCGAAGTCACCCACACACCACCAACAAACAAACAAGTGTATCCGAAACCCCGGAGACTTCTCCGGGTAAACACCCTCCGGTACACACTCCGGTGTACCGCCCAAAATACCCCAGTGTACACACATCCGAACCCCTTCGGAGGGACCCCTTCGTTCAGAAGGAAACTTGTAAATCACTTAACACATACTTGAAACCAAAGCACATCTCAACTTGGTTTCTCATTGTCCTTGCTCGCTCGGCCACGACCTCACACCACCGCGAGCGCGACCGACTCAAGGAGAAGGCTGCGGATCTCTGGGATCACCTCGCCGACTTAGAGTTTCGGGCTTCAAGCTTGGAGGACACACTCCGAGAGGAGTGGAGGAAGAGGGCGACCTTTGAGGCTGAGGTCGAGGATCTTTGGGCTGAGCGAGCGCCTCTGGAGCCGAGATCGAGAAGCTTCAAGATGAGCAGAGCGCATTGGCCGATGAGGTGCAACAAGTTCTCACTCTGAAAATGGCATACGTGATGAGGGCTTCTGAGCTTGCCACTTCAAATGCCGACCTGAAGGCCACGATAGAGGCCTTTCTTGTGGAGCAGGCAAAATGTGACGGCGTAGCCTCCGAAACCATGGACGTCCTGCGGGGCATCCTAGTGGACTTCGGCGCATCTTTCCCTTCGTCCTCCACTTTGGCGAATGAGCCCCTGGCCTGTCGGCTGAAGTTGATCAGGTGGTGGTGATGATGATGTGGACCACTGTGGCTAGGTACGGAGAGATCTTCGGATGGGTGGTTGCTCTCAAAGTCCTCCATCATTTCGAGGATGTTGCGGATCCATGTTGCCGAACCCGGGGGTGGCACCCGTTAGCTTCGGGGGGAGCACCTGCTGTCCCCTTCGCTTGGAGCTGCAACAGCTTGGGAGGCTTTCCAGGCGGCATGGTAGACTGAGGGCAGTGAGGCGGCCAAATCTTGGATCAACGAAGCCCATCCCTAGAGGCTGGCGTGGTCACTGGCTTCATCGACAGCTTCGCCAAGCCCTCTTCCTTCGGACCTGAAGGTTTAGCTTCTTTTTAGGACCCTGCATGTAAAAGTCTTGTATAATTCCCAGTTCTTATTAATGAAAAAGACTTTTTTGTCGGGATGTTTTAAATTCACGGCTTGCCCTGTACTTCTCTTAGTGACCTCGAGGTGCTAGAAGTTAACAAAGGGCTCCGCCACTAGTGGGCTATTTTCGATGCCCTGAGACCCAATAGGCGCCCTCGGTTTTCTGTTCCTCATGGGGATCACCGGCAAATTTCCCCTGACGAGCTTAACAACGTAATTTCTTTTATTGAAGAAGAGGAAGAAAGGGGGGAGGTCGTGGAGCTATCTTCTTTGTCATCAGATCATGTTCATTGGTCTGTGTCTCGACCATCCGTCCATCCATGTCTTGCTCTATCTCCTCGTGCACTCCTGAGATCATCTCCAACTTCACCCGACATCCTTGATCCTCTGGCATCGAGCTCCCTGCTCGACCCTTGATCACCCGCCGTTAACAGTTGGTTAGCATCTCCACCCTGCACACATGAGATAAGCCAAAACAAGAGACGCAACGCATGCCGATCCCCTTGGCATAATCTATATCCACACATCGATCCCATCGATGCAATCAAACCATCACTCACTCATCACTTAACCTTATCAATCACTCATCATACAGACAGAAACCACAGTGCAACCTCACTTGGTTTCACACGGTCATTCTTGCGGTGCGACAGACAAGAGACTAAAGACGTCGCTTCCCACCGTGCTCATCTGTACCTGCATGTTATGGATCTCGGGCGGCACAAATAGAGCACCCATAAAAAGTAAGGGAATGGTTAACCAACAGGCGAAAAGTAATATGAGGCCCACTGTGCCATTGGGAACTAGTACGAAGGTGGACGCATTGGTTGCTCTAGTGGTCTCGCCCACCGTTGGCCGAACTCATTCCTTCATGGAGTGTTCGGCCTTGCTAGAAGTCCTCGCCTAGTGCTCGCCTTCTCAGCCTTCTTCTTGTGCTTCTGGAGTAGCATATCATATATCACCTTCGGCTTTTTGTGTGGTTTAGCCGAAGTCGTTGCATTGGTGTTCACCTTCCATACCCATACCCCGGGATTCTTCAGCACAAGCATCTATTAGCGAGGTTCTCCAATTACGACCTCCTTCCCCTTAGCCGACTCAGCCTGCTCGGGCCGAATCAGCACCATCTTCCCGTCGAGATCGATGGTGTTCACGGGGAAGGGTCTTGGTCTAGCTTCATTTTAGGATTGGTATCCAATTTCAATCGTCCTTCGTCTATGGCCGATTGAACCTGTTGACTAAAAACATTGTAATCATTAGTAGAATGGGAATGTGAATCATGCCACTTAAAATAAGTGTGTTTCTTCAAATCGTCGGCAGTGGGAATGGCGTGACCCTTCGGTAACCTGAGGAGTTTGTTCTTCAACAAAAAATCGAATATATTGTCGCATTTGGTCACATCAAATGTGTATTTGACTTCACTGGGCTGACTCTTAGTGGGAGACGGTCATAACTCAGAACATGTAACAGACTTGGACTTACTAGACCAAGTCCACTCCTTAGTGTACATATCGGCTGAGTCATCCTCGCTCTCCGATGATTCCTCATCGGAGTGCTCCATGACGTATACCTCGGCCTTGGGCATGTTAAAGGTCTTAGTGAATTTTTTATTCTTGTCTCGGCATTCCTGGACCAGAGCCTGCTGCAAAACTTGGCTAGCTTCTAAAAAGGTCTTGCCCTCTAGCTTGTCCTTATGCTCGGAATGCAAACCGTTGAATGCTAAGTCGGCCAAAGCTCTATCGGAAATGTTCAAGCTGAAACATCGGTTTTTGGTGTCTCTAAACTGCTTAATATAGTCAGAGATGGTCTCATTATACTTTTTCTTAACCGATGTCAAGTGCGAGAGTCTAAGTTTAGTTTCTCGAGTATAAAAGTAATCGTGGAATTTATGCTCTAGCTGGGCCTAAGTCTGAATGGAGTTCGGTAGTAGCGCCAAAAACCAAGTGAAAGCAGTGTTGTATAGTGACAAAGAAAATAGTCTAAGCTTAAAAGCATCCGACCTACTAGCTTCGCCACACTATGCTAGAAACTGGCCTATATGCTCCCATGTGGTTTTGTTACCCTCTCCGTCAAATTTGGTGAATTCAGGAACCCTAAAACCGCGAGGATGTGGGATGGTGTCATAATGGTCTAGGTACGGCTTATGGCAAACCCTAGTCCAATCCCGGGGTATGAAGCCCAAGCACTCCCTAAAAAACATGTGAATACGCTCAACTATGTCATCTATGCCTCTCTCTTGTGTGCGTCTCACGTGCGGGGGAACGACACATAGTGGTATACCGATGTGTCAGCCGTATGGCTCCTCTCTATTACCCTCCTCTCGTGGCGGCTCATGATATCTAGCATTTTCTAACCAATGCGGGTGTGCGGAAACAGGAGTTGTAGGCAGCGCTAGTAGAGGTAGTTTAGGTGCTGGCGGAGGCGGCACATAATATACTATGGGGGCGGTCCGACTAGCCACCTGGATGGTCTGACCAATTGTGTAGGGGCCAGTCGGACCGGCCTAGTAGTCGGTCTAACTGAGAAACCAAGTTGAGATGTGCCATGGTTTCAAGTCTGTGATGAGTGATTGACTAGTGTTCTTCTGGGCGAAGGGGTCCCTCCGAAGGGGTTCGGAGGTGTTTCACCGAAGGGTTCATTGCTTGTTGGTTGTACATGTGTGCAGCGGAGTTTGTCTATCAAAGGGGTCCGACATAATACATTTCGGAGTTTGTACCGAAGGGTTTGGTATTTTCGGCGGTACATCGGAGTGTGTGTCAGAGGGTGTTTACCCGGAGAGGTCTCTGGGTATCAGATACACTTGTTTGCTTGTCGGTTGTGTGTAGGTGACTTCGGAGGTGATGGGACGGTTCATAGTAGGTGAACATGGGTCTGGCAGGGAGCCTGATGCCAGGAGAGTGGGGAGCTCGGTCACGAAGGCTACGTGGAGTTGAGGTCGGTCCTCGGGTTGAGGTGCACTAGGCAAAGGAAAAAAGTGTGGAGGGTGGCTTTAGCTAAAGGTACCCCGAGACAAAGTCCTCTCCAATGAGGCAAGGCTTTCGAAGTGTGCTCCAGATGGAGGCACCCGAAGGGTCACCTGACGAAGGTCTCAAAAGTCGAGGTGCATCGAAGGCATGGTTCAGGTAAGGCTCTTCATGAGTGTGCTCTGGGCGAAGACACTATGAAGGAGTGCTTATGGAAGTGCTTCATGCGGAGGCCTTGGACGAAGGAAGGAGTTTAGAAGGTAGTGAAGGTACTTCGAAAATGGGGCTTCGGAGTGTGGATGACTTGATGTACTTCGACCATTCATAGCTTCGGTACACAAACGGGCGGAGTTCAAACTTGGAGTAGCTTCGAAGACATGGTGGTGCAATCCGGAGGTGATTGTGCGAAGGCTCAAGGGCTTTGATGGCTTCGGCTTAAAACTGTCAATGTATCGAAGACTGATTTCAGTGGAACGAAGGCCTTCAGGTTCGAAGCATGCCACCGAAGCCTCTGTACACTTCGTGTGCGAAGGGGGCTCCAAAAGATTCCGCTTTGCAAAAGTTGATCATGTCTACTCTACAAAGGCCGATACTCTCTGCTCTATGAAGCTGACAAAAGGAGCATCCAATAAAGTAGACTACCAACTATACCGCCAAGTTCTTCCAGAGACAAAAATATTGTAAACCCTAGGGGTATTGTAGTTTATTCAATGGTCAGAGTAGTGCCTATAAAAGGAGAGGCATGCTGAGGTCTAGGGTAACACGGTGTATTCCACTTTTAGAATTCTTTGTATTTCCTGTATCCTTGGCCAGCCGCCATGAACTATTCTCTAGATCTGTGAGTTTAGTTTTCCTTGTTCTTTCAATGAAATTTTTGTTATGTTTTATTTAATTTCATGGATTTGTATATGTGTTATTTGCACTGCGTGAGTTGAGTTTTCTGCATTTCACTTCGATCTGTTTCAACTAGAGAATGTCATTTCCAACTAAGCTTCGGAGCTGATGGGTTCATACTCGAAGGTGGAGGCGTTAAGACGAAGGGTGCCTCGATCTGAAGTCTGAAGGAACCGTCCGTAGGATATGAGGCTCCGAAGCAAGCGACAGGGTTGATAAGACGTTTGGCTTATCCATTTGCCTTGGATAGATTTTACCATTTTAACCCTATTCAGGGTACCGAATAGTTTCCACTATGTCGGTTGTAATCTAGGGGTAAATAGGTATTTTCCTTAGACATTTTTGCCTATAAATACCCCCTTCTCTACCCTGTAACGGGTATCGAATACTCAATTATTCTAATACACACATTCGAACTACTTAAGCTATTATCCTTTCAGAGGCTTGAGATAGTCCTTAAACACGAACTCGTTGTTTGTCTATTCTTGCTCTCAGAGAACCTGTTAGCGTAATCTTTTACGCCAACAATCACAGAAATCAAAAAGTGAGTCTGCTGTTTTTAAATCAGCACTTGTTCTGATTCTGTAGATTTTCAGCCAGTTTTGAATAGCAATTGTTTCCAGGTATTCCTTGAGTTCTTTAGAATCTGAGTTTATTTTTCTTGGACAGCTTCTTGTGGATGATTTCTATTTCTGCTCTAGATAAATGATTTAATCTGTTTTTGAGGTGATGCTTATGGTTTAGTTCAGGTTCTGAAATTGAATGGATGCTGAATGTGTAGATGACATGATGATTTACTTGAAGAAAGTCTAGTGGATATGTTTTCTTGAGTGTTCTATGATTGACTGTTTGAGATATTGTTTACACTGATCTGGTGTCTACAGACTTTGTTCTTTCTCTGATCTTGTGCATAATTGTTTTGCTTGAAATCAGATCAGGATTGTTTTACTGAAAATTTTGTTCAGTCTCAACAGTCTTCAGTTATTTATTTTGGGTATCTGATGTCCTTCAGTGTTGTGCTATGTTTTATACCAAGAATCTTGTGAATATGCAGGAAATGAGTTGAGATACAAATTCTTGATCTCTGAAATTTGGATAAACACTTGTTTGAGGTCTGTTTGGTAACAATTCTGGAACACACAAACTTTGAGCAGTGATTTCTTTGAGTGCACACTTCACAAAGTACCTCGCTAATAATCGGTGATGACTAACCTCCGAGATATACTAGGTGAATCGAAGAGCAAAATCACTTACAGAAATAGTACACATGTGAAACAAAGAACTTTCATAGGAAGAACCTAGAGTAAGAACTCAGTTATGCACAGAACAAAATATAATGCAGAAAACTCAACTCATGCAATCAATGAAAAACAAAATGGAATTTTCATTCCTAGAACAAGGAACACAAAACTCACAGATCCAGAGAATAGTTCACGGCGACTGGCCAAGGCTACAGGGAATACAGAAGGTTCTAAAAGTGGATTACACAGTGTTACCCTAGATCTCAGTCAGCCTCTCCTTTTATAGGCACAACTCTGACCTACGAATAAACTACAATACCCCTATGGTTTACAACATTTTTGTCTCTAGCAGACACGGGGGTACAGTTGGTAGTGTATTTTATAGGAAGCTCCTTTTGTCAGCTTCACAGAGCAGAGAGTATCTTCTCTTGCAGAGCAGACATGATCAGCCTTGCCTCGTTGCAGAGGACTTTGTCTCGGGGTACCTTCAGCTGGAGCCACCCTCCGCACTTCCTGCCTTTGCCTGGTGCACCTCGACCCGAGGACCGACCTCGACTCCACGCAGCCTCCATGACTGAGCTCCCCGCTCGCTTAGCATCAAGCTACCTTGTTGACCCAGGTTCACCTATTGCGAATTGTCTCGTCACCTTCGAAGTCACCCACACACCACCAACAAACAAACAAGTGTATCCGAAACCCCGGAGACTTCTCCGGGTAAACACCCTCCGGTACACACTCCGGTGTACCGCCCAAAATACCCAGTGTACACACATCCGAATCCCTTCGGAGGGACCCCTTCGTTCAAAAGGAAACATGTAAATCACTTATCACAGACTTGAAACCAAAGCACATCTCAACTTGGTTTCTCATTGTCCTTGCTCGCTCGGCCATGACCTCACACCACCACGAGCGCGACCGACTCAAGGAGAAGGTTGCGGATCTCTGGGATCACCTCGCCGACTCAGAGTTTCGGGCTTCAAGCTTGGAGGACACACTCCGAGAGGAGTGGAGGAAGAGGGCGGCCTTTGAGGCTGAGGTCGAGGATCTTTGGGCTGAGCGAGCGCCTTCTGGAGCCGAGATCGAGAAGCTTCGAGATGAGTAGAGCGCATTGGCCGATGAGGTGCAACAGCTTCTCAATCTGAAGATGGCATACGTGATGAGGGCTTCTGAGCTTGCCACTTCAAACGCCGACCTGAAGGCCACGACAGAGGCCTTTCTTATGGAGCAGGCAAAATGTGACGGCGTAGCCTCCGAAACCATGGACGTCCTGCGGGGCATCCGAGTGGACTTCGGCGCATCTTTCCCTTCGTCCTCCACATTGGCGAATGAGCCCCTGGCCTGTTGGCTGAAGTTGATCTAGGTGGTGGTGATGACGATGGGGACCACCGTGGCTAGGTACGGAGAGATCTTCGGACGGGTGGCTGCTCTCGAAGTCCTCCATCATTTCGAGGATGTTGGGGATCCATGTTGCCAAACCCGGGGGTGGCGCCCGTCAGCTTCGGGGGGAGCACCTGTTGTCCCCTTCGCTTGGAGCTGCAATAGCTTGGGAGGCTTTCCCGGCGGCATGGCAGACTAAGGCCGTGAGGCGGCCAAATCTTGGATCAACGAAGCCCATCGCTAGAGGCTGGCGTGGTCACTGGCTTCATCGACAGCTTCGCCAAGCTCTCTTCCTTTGGACCTAAAGGTTTAGCTTCTTTTTAGGACCCTGCATGTAAAAGTCTTGTATAATTCCCATTTCTTATTAATGAAAAAGACTTTTTTTGTCGGGATGTTTTAAATTCACGGCTCGCCCTGTACTTCTCTTAGTGACCTCGAGGTGCTAGAAGTTAACAAAGGGCTCCGCCACTAGTGGGCTATTTTCGATGCCCTGAGATCCAATAGGCACCCTCGGTTTTCTGTTCCTCGTGGGGATCACAGGCAAATTTCCCCTGACGAGCTTAACAACGTAATTTCTTTTATTGAAGAAGAGGAAGAAAGGGGGGAGGTCGTGGAGCTATCTTCTTTGTCATTAGAGCACGTTCATTGGTCTCAGTCTTGACCATCCGTCCATCCATGTCTTGCTCTATCTCCTCGTGCACTCCTGAGATCATCTCCAACTTCACCCGACATCCTTGATCCTCTGGCATCGAGCTACCTGCTTGACCCTTGATCACCCGCCGTTGACAGTTGGTTAGCATCTCCACCCTGCACACATGAGATAAGCCAAAACAAGAGATGCAACGCATGCCGATCCCCTCGGCATAATCTGTTGGACCGGAAACGGCGACCAGAGGGGGGGAGTGAATGGGAACTTTTAAAATTTCGGGCTAAAAACTAGCCTTCGGTTTGGTTCTGTCTTCTGCGGAACAGGCTTCGAACACAACCTTCGAAGGTCTGATTCGGAGGTACTTCGACAGCTCCGAACACAGGCTTCGCAGGAGCAAAAGTTCGAAGCCAAAAAGACTTTGCTCCACTAACAACCCTCGAAAATCTACTCTGCTAAGTCAGTGCAGGCTCCGCACACAGGGTGCTTCGAGCAGGCTTCGCACTTCACCCTTCGCAAGAGTGGACTGCCCTCTGAGGACTTCGACCAGGAACTTGGCAGCAGCAACTGGTGCTGTGCTTGGTACACGAAGGTCTACACGCACACAAACGGACTTCGCTAAGGGCTTCAACACAAGAAGCAAAACGGGCTTCGATCAGGGCTTCGCTAGTAAGCAGCGAGGTCTTGCCTCCTGTTACACAGAGCGACAGCACACTGAAAAACACACTTCGCACAGAAACAACCTTCGCCTATACAGGCTTCGGTGCACTATAACTAGCGAGGTATGTAACGCGAGCTCAAGCAAAAAGCACACAGAAGCAGGGCTTCGCCGCTTGAACAAGGAACACAATAAAATGAACTCTGGATGAATACAGCGAGGTATGTGGCTACACGAGCTCAACAGGAAATGCTCAAAGTGTTAAATGTTACCTACCGAGCCCCCATATTTATAGCCCACAGCTCACCCAAAGGAAGTGACTACTTTACCCCTAGGGTTTACAAAGGATTTGTCTCTACATAACTAAGGGGTACAAAAGGTAGTCCACCTTTATTCTGGAGGCTTCTCTGTCAGCTTTGCAGAGGGGACAGCGTCAGCTTTTTGCAGAGCAGACAGTGTCAGCCTTCGCACCAACACCTCCGGAGTGGACCACCACGGCTTCGCAGCTACTCCCAGCTCGAACTCCGTCAGTCCGTGTAACGAAGCCATGCAGGCCGAAGCACCTCAAGTCAACCACACTTCGGAGCTAGCCTCGCTCCGAAGCCTTCCTCACTCCGAAGCCCCACCTTCGGAGTACCACCCTTCGAAGTCCCTCCTTCGTCCAAGGCCTCCGCATGAAGCATTCCATGAGCCCTTCATCGCAGTGTCTCTCCCCGAGCACACTCCTCGACGAGCCTCACCCGTACCATGCCTTCGATGCGCCTCGACTTCTGAGACCTTCGTCAGGCAACCTTTGAATGTCTCCCTCTGGAGCACACTTCGAACTCCTTGCCTCCGCAGAGGACTTGATCCACCCAACTCCGAAGTCACTCCATTCGGAGTACCTTCGAAGTGCCTCGCCTCCGAGGACTTTGTCTCGGAGTACCTTCAGCCGGAGCCACGCTCCGCACTCTCTGCCTTCACCTGGCACGCCTCGACCCGAGGACCGACCCGGACCACCTTCGTAGCCACCGTGACGGAGCTCCCCACTCCCCTGGCATCAAGCCTTCCGCTTGACCCAAGTTCACCTGCTACGTTCGTCCGTTCGCCTCCGAAGTCCCTGCGCACCACAGAAAAACAGACAAGCGTATCCAGTACTCCGGAGACCTCTCCGGGTTAGCAACCTCCGGCACGCACTCCGGTGTACCGCCCAAAGTACCGAAGCCTTCGGTACACACCCAGTCATCGTGTACTGTCGGACCCCTCCGACACGCACACTCCGCCGCAACAGCTGCAGCAAGCAACCACCGAACACACTTCGGTGAAATCACCTCCGAACAGCCTTCGGAGGTCCAACCTCCGAAACCCCTCCGGAGGTACCCTCCTCCGAACACCTTCGGAGGTACCACCTCCAAACCCCCTTCGGAGGTACCCTTCGAACAGAGGGTAAAAACATGTCAATCACTCATCACAAACACCGAAACCAACCCTTGGTTTCTCAATCTCCCCCTTGATGAGTGCATTGACAACCAAATCCAAATTCAAGAAAATTTAAAATTTTCAGCACACAAGTGACCATAAAAACTCAGAAAAGAGCCAAATCATGTCACTTGACAGAAGAATTTTCCTCCCCCTTTCTCAAAAGAGTAAAAAGCCCCTTCGGCAATAAAAACCCCCCCTAAGTTAAGTTTTCCCTTTGGCAATAAAGAACCTTCTCCCCCTTTATGTCAAATGTTCTCCCCCTTTGGAAATTAAACCCCTTGCGGCAGAGAACGAAGCAAAGTCTCTCCCTTTTGAGGAATTGCTCCCCCTTTGGCAATGCAAGCATCAAGGAGCATGTAAAAGATGCAAAGCTTCGAAATGAGCAGAATTGCAAAGACATATGAAGCAAAAATATGCCAACATTAATACCAATGATCATGTGCTCAGCTCAAATTAACATTCTAAAAACATGACGAAGCATGTGATTTGATTATTTTTGAAATAAAAGCATCACAACTTAGTCAAGGCAACTAGACAAGTAAAAGCAAGGACTGCGCAACGCTAGTCAATTTCTACTCTAGACAGACAAGTCCAGTTCAAATGGAGCATGAAAAGCAACTTTGATAATCAATAAATTTTGTTGTTCTTTTCTTAGTGCTAGGGGTTATTTGTTTGTCCACCTTATACTTTCCAATCAGGCCAAGCCTAGGCATGAAAGCCATTAGAAGCTTAAAGCAATGATTTTGGCATACACTACACTATTCCAGTTCAGACCAATGTGCAATGGTAAGCAGTCTAGAATAGGGTAGTGCGACAAACAAACCCACCTGGATCTTTTCACTTAAAGCATGCAAATCATGGAATTTTTGATTATAACTAAGTGTACCAATTGTTTGGCTTTTTATGAATATCCATGAAGATGTAGAACAATTTTTCAAGTTGCAATTTTTAGCATCCAATGAACAGTGTTTCGCTGTCAAGCAGAAAAAAGATAGCTAAAGCAGTCCTGCCAACACTCGCTAGATTCAAGACTAAGCAGTGAGCACGATTTGATTTTGAAAAGAAAACATCACGCATATGAATGTTTCAGATAAATTAAAAAGAGCTGAGCTGTCATGATGTCATGGATTATAAGCAGGCATATAAATGCAAAAGATGTAAATGCAATTTAGCACACAATTAGAAAATGCATATCCATCTAAAACAGCTCCCCCTCACAAAATGCCGTAAGGGTGACAAATGCCAAGTTCCCCACACAAGTAGGCAAATCGAGAAGCATCGAGGGGTTTTGTAAAAATGTCGGCAAGCTGGTGTTGGGTATCAACATATTGAAGTTCAATATCATCCTTCTCATTGTGATCTCTGAGAAAATGATATCGTACATCAATGTGTTTGGTTCTGGAGTGCTGAACCGGGTTGTTTGCAATACAAATAGCGCTAGTGTTATCACAGAAAAGTGGAACACTCTTATAATCTAACCCGAAATCCCGCAAAGTGGAAACCATCCACAAAATCTGAGAGCAACAGCTAGCTGCAGCAACATATTCGGCCTCAGCCATCGATTGTGCAACACTAGACTGTTTGCGGGAAGACCAGCAAACCAATGAAGTACCTAGAAAATGACAAGTACCAGAGGTACTCTTCCTATCAATTCTACACCCAGCAAAATCCGCATCGGAATAACCTCGAAGACATAAAGATGAAGATGCTGAATACCATATGCCAAATTCAAGGGTGTGTTTGAGATACCTTAAGATGCGCTTTACCGCTTGGCGGTGCGAAGCTCGTGGTGAAGCCTAAAAACGAGCGCACAAACACACTGCAAAGTGTATGTCCGGCCTCGTAGCAGTCAAGTAGAGGAGGGAGCCGATCATGCTTCGGAACTCCTTCTGATCTACGGCTTCTCCATCTTCGTCAGGGTCCAATGCTACAGATGTAGCCATTGGAGTGGCGAGGGGCTTCGCATCGGACATGTCGAACTTCTTGAGCAGGTCCTTGGTGTACTTTGTCTGGTGGACAAAAGTACCTTGTTTGCTTTGCTTGATTTGCAAACCAAGGAAAAAGGTGAGTTCACCCATCATTGACATTTCAAATTCCCTGCTCATGGTATCTGCAAACTCGGCAACCAAAGCATGAGAAGAGCCACCAAAGATGATATCATCCACATAAATCTGAACTAGGAGGAAATCTTTGCCATGCTTGAGAGTAAACAAAGTTTTATCAACAGAGCGCATCAAATACCCTCGCTCAAGCAGAAAAGACTTAAGTCTATCATACCAAGCCCGAGGGGCCTGCTTGAGTCCATAAAGAGCCTTATGAAGTTTAAGGACTTTATGTGGGTACTTGGGGTTTTCAAAACCAGGGGGTTGTTTTACATAAACATCTTCACCTATGAAGCCATTAAGAAAAGCACTTTTGACATCCATTTGATAGAGTTTGAATCCCCAGGATGTCGCAAAGGCAAGCAAAATCCTAATGGCCTCAAGGCGAGCAACAGGTGCAAAATTTTCAGTAAAATCAATCCCTTCTAGTTGAGAAAAGCCCTGAGCTACAAGTCTAGCCTTGTTTCTAACTATAGTCCCATCCTCCCCTTGTTTGTTTTTGAAAATCCATTTTGTTCCAATGAAATGAACATTTGATGGAGGATCAACTAAAGTCCAGACTTGGTTTCTCTCAAAATTTTCAAGTTCCTCATGCATGGCATTGATCCAACTAGAATCAGAAAGTGCATGACTAACATCTAAGGGCTCGAAAGAAGCAACAAAAGCGGAATCAATGAAATGAGCATGAGAACGTGTTACCCTTTGATCAAGCTCACCAATGATCTGCTCGGGAGGGTGCATCCTTTGAACATGGTGTGGAGCCTTGCGGCGGGATGTAGTCTCCCCCTCAACTTGTGCGTTGGAGTTGTCCAAGATGACCGATGTTGAGGTAGTCGCTTCGGGACCTCGTGCCGAAGTAGTTGAAGCGGGGTCAGCTTCAGGGGTCGATGTCGAGGGTAGTAGGGGTTCATCCTCGAATTCTCCGGGATCTTCTTCTTCGAATAAGGTTTGTTCCATGTCGTGTTCATTTGCCTGTTCAAAAGCAGAACTAACAGAGGGGGTTGATTCATCAAAAGTCACATCACATGACTTGATGACAGTGTTAGTCTCCAAGTTATAAACACGATAAGAATGACCATGAGTAGTGTAACCCAAAAAGATCCCGTCAGAAGATCGCGACTCAAATTTATCCAAATTTCCACGTTTTAGGATGAAGCAGCGACAGCCAAAAACTCGAAGATGAGTAACCTTGGGCTGTCTCCCAAAACGCAGCTCATAAGATGTCAAATTTAAAATTGAGCGCAAGAAAATTCGGTTTGAGATGTAACATGCAGTGTTCATGGCCTCAGCCCAGAATTTTCTAGGAGTCCTATGCTCATCAAGCATCGTCCTAGCCATCTCAACCAAAGTGCGGTTCTTCCTCTCAACAACACCGTTTTGTTGAGGAACCCGCGAAGCAGAGAATTGATGTTCTATGCCATGCTCCATGCAAAAGTCAACAAAGAGACCATTTTTGAACTCGGTGCCATTATCACTTCGAATGAATTTCAATGCACCAGGGAGTTCAGTAAAAAGTCTCAAAGCCAAGCTCCGAAAGTGTGAAAACACTTCATCCTTGCTGGCAAGAAAGAAGACCCAAGAGTAGCGAGAGAAATCGTCGACAATAACAAATACATACCACTTGCCACCTAAAGAACTAACCCGAGAAGGACCTACAGTGTCCATATGGAGAAGTTCTTCGGGTTGTTCAGTCATCACTGTGGTGACTGGCGAATGCGAAGCAGCAATCATTTTTCCATGTCGACAAGGAGCGCAAACTAAATTCTTCTCAAACTTGAGCTTGGGTAATCCTCGGATCAGACCTAGGGCGCTCAGACGAGCGAGCAACTCAAAGCTCATATGCCCTAGTCTCCTATGCCACTTCCAAAGCTCAGAAGTCGAATGTGCAACAAGACAATGAGAAGAACCAGACGACTCTGAAAAATCAGCTCCAAAAACTCTACGAACTCTAAAGATCTTACACACAACAACGCCATCAGAATTGAGTACTTGCGAAGTATCGCGATGAAATCGCACTTCGAAGCCCTCATCAAGCAACTGAGATACAGACAACAAATTGTATCCCAGGTTTTCAACCAAAGAAACATCTTTGAGAGTGAAGTTCGAATTAATTCTTACCACACCTTTACCTTTCACTCTACTCCTTCGATTGTTTCCGAAGGTGATATGTTCCCTTTGCTTGGTTGTGGTGAGGCTGGAGAACCATGCTGCATCTCCGGTCATGTGGCGCGAACAACCGGAGTCCATGATCCACGTGCCCTCCATGCCTCGATCTGTCGCCTACACATGATAAGAATATCTCGATCGCTCAGTGCTGGGGTGAGTGAAATAATGACGAGGCATCCAGCACTGAGTGACACGAGTAGTAGGCACAGTAAAAGTAGACGGTCTACGCACATAATAATCAGAATGATGCAAAGTGCGAGGTCTACCTACATGCTGTGATCGAACAACATGTCGAGGTCTCCTACTCTGACGAGGTACAAAGCTACTCGCCCGAGGTCTACCACCATATGGAACATGGTGAACACCTCGAGGAGCAAAACCTCTCCGAGAAGCACAAGGAGCCTCAAAAGCAAGACGATAGTACATCTCAGACTCATGCATACCTAAAGATGGGTAATGCATGTCCTGGTAACTCATCGCCTGAGAGTGTCGCTCATCCTTGATGCGACGAAAACAAAACCCAACCAAATGACCCGCCCGCTGACAATAGGAACAATGAAACACTCTCCTAGGGGCACTCTCATGGGTCACAGGATCAACTCTCACAGGCTCCTTGGGTTTTTTCTGAGTGGTTTTCTTGGGAGGGATTTTCTTGGCAGGAGGTGTGGTTTTCTTTGGAGCTCGGGTAGGTTTCTTGGCTGGTGGAGTGTCTAACAGAGCTCTTTCTTTCTCTAAGGTAGTGGGAGAGGTGAAAACAGTTTTGGTCTTACTGTCTGAAGGAATCCTCTCAAAACCCAAACCTAGAGCTACCCCTGCTCTGTCAGCACACAACTTGGTCTTGGCCAAGAGCAAATCCATCCTAAACTTTCCCTCAGTGCATTTATTAACCACGCAAAGGAGGTACTCATTTTCAGACATGAGGTTTTCAGCTCGCTCTCTAACAGTGCCTAGCTGGTCCTTAAGGGTAATGCAAGAGTCACAAACAGGTTGCACATCCTTAGAACTACCGGCCCTCTCCAATCTAGCCTCCAAATCATGAACATGTTTATCACGTAAATTAATGCTCTCTCGTAATAAAGAACAGTTCATGCATTCAATAACATCATGAGGTCTAGAATCCACCTCCAAAAGCTGCTTCTATGCAGTCTCAAGCTCAGAAAGAGTTTGAGCATGAACAGAACGCAACTGAGCAAGCTCACTCATGACAACAGAACAGGACTCACATTCAGCATCATCAAATTTAGACATAAGCATGGCATATTCAGTAGAAATAGTTTCTAGCCTAAGTCTAAGGTCTTTTCTTTCTCTAGCGGCTTGCACAAGTAATCTATCCTGACCAAGAACTACTTCATTCAGCTCATCTAATTTAATTAGTAGCTGGTCAGATGAAAGTGTTACCTCAGATGAGTCAAGCTCATCGCCGCTGTGATCGCTGTCGGCCATGAAGCAAAGGCCGGTGAAGTCTCGTCCCTTCTTGTCCTTCTTGTCCTCCTTCCGTGGGGACTCCTCCTCCTCAGAGCTCGACTCCTCAGTTGAGGATGCGTCGATGTTGCTGAGAGCAGCAACAAAGGCTCTGGAAGCGGCCTTGGCTACTTTCTTAGCCATCTTGCCGTGCTTGCCCTTCACAAAGGGTTTCCTCTCCTTTTTGTGGTATTTGGGGCGCTCACTCTCATCTCTCTTCTTGAGCTTAGGGCAATTGGCCTTGATGTGAGAAGTGTCGCCACATTCATAGCAACCACTAAAACCACTTCTCCTCTGATCCCGTCTCTCATGATGAAAGCGGGTGAACCTCCGGGCAATGAGAGTGAGCTCATCATCATCTAGAGTGTCCACCTGCTCCTTTGTGACGGAGACCAGGGAGGACAAAGCAAAACCATATGCAAGAACACAAGTGCCAGATGTGCTTGGTTCTGCAGTGGTGCCACGGCTAGTGCTAGAAACCAATGCCAATGGCTGTGGCAAAGAGCTTCTGTGCACTGCAAGAGATGCCTTGGCAATCTCTGTGGACTTCAGCTTGCTAAAGAGTTCATCACAGGTCAAGGTGTCATAACCTGCGGACTCCTCAATGCTAGATATCTTTACTTCCCATATGCTACGGTCAAGAGCATAGAGAAGCTTGATAGCCCTATCATGATCACTATAAGCAAGCGTCCCGTTGGATCGCAAGTTACTCACTATAGCATCAAAGCGCGAAAACATGGCATCTATAGATTCACCAGGTGCCTGCACAAACAGCTGATACTGTTGATTGTAGGTGCTTTGGCGCCTGGCCTTAATCTGAGTAGAGCCCTCATGAAAAATAGTGAGTGTTGTCCAAATCTCCCTAGCAGTCCTAAGGTGCTGCACCCTATCGAACTCACTCCGGCTCAAACCAATGAACAATATGTTTCTTGCCTTGGAATTGGCATTATACTGATCCTTCTCGGTTTGAGAGGTGCGAGTCTCAGGGATGGAGTATTGTGAATCCACAATCTCCCAAATTGCATTTCCTTGGCTTAACAAGTAAGCCTCCATGCGCACCTTCCAGTATGCAAAATCTGTCCCATCGAACAGAGGAATTTTACTGCCTCTATCCATGTCGCCAACAGATCACAAAACCGGTTAAGGTCAACTGGTGATCTTAACCTGCTCTGATACCAATTGTTGGATCGGAAACGGCGACCAGAGGGGGGGTGAATGGGAGCTTTTAAAATTTCGGGCTAAAAACTAGCCTTCGGTTTGGTTCTGTCTTCTACGGAACAGGCTTCGAACACAACCTTCGAAGGTCTGGTTCGGAGGTACTTCGACAGCTCCGAACACAGGCTTCGCAGGAGCAAAAGTTCGAAGCCAAGAAGACTTCGCTCCACTAACAACCCTCGAAAATCTACTCTGCTAAGTCAGTGCAGGCTCCGCACACAGGGTGCTTCGAGCAGGCTTCGCACTTCACCCTTCGCAAGAGTGGACTGCCCTCTGAGGACTTCGACCAGGAACTTGGCAGCAGCAACTGGTGTTGTGCTTCGTACATGAAGGTCTACACGCACACAAACGGACTTCGCTAAGGGCTTCGACACAAGAAGCAAAACGGGCTTCGATCAGGGCTTCGCTAGTAAGCAGCGAGGTCTTGCCTCCTGTTACACAGAGCGACAGCACACTGAAAAACACACTTCGCACAGAGAAACAACCTTCGCCTATACAGGCTTCGGTGCACTATAACTAGCGAGGTATGTAACGCGAGCTCAAGCAAAAAGCACACAGAAGCAGGGCTTCGCCGCTTGAACAAGGAACACAATAAAATGAACTCTGGATGAATACAGCGAGGTATGTGGCTACAGGAGCTCAACAGGAAATGCTCAAAGTGTTAAATGTTACCTACCGAGCCCCCATATTTATAGCCCACAGCTCACCCAAAGGAAGTGACTACTTTACCCCTAGGGTTTACAAAGGATTTGTCTCTGCAGAACTAAGGGGTACAAAAGGTAGTCCACCTTTATTCTGGAGGCTTCTCTGTCAGCTTTGCAGAGGGGACAGCGTCAGCTTTTTGCAGAGCAGACAGTGTCAGCCTTTGCAGTCTTTGACCTTCTGCAGCCTCCCTTCGCACGCGAGGGTGCGGTAGCTTCGGCGAGAAGCCTTGAGCCTGGTGGCCTTCGCTTCGCCGAAGATAGCCTCCGATACAGTGACGGTTTTGAGCCGAAGCCGTCAAAGCCCTTGGGCCTTCGCACCAACACCTCCGGAGTGGACCACCACGGCTTCGCAGCTACTCCCAGCTCGAACTCCGTCAGTCCGTGTACCGAAGCCATGCAGGCCAAAGCACTTCAAGTCAACCACACTCCAGAGCTAGCCTCGCTCCGAAGCCTTCCTCACTCCGAAGCCCCACCTTCGGAGTCCCTCCTTCGTCCAAGGCCTCCGCATGAAGCATTCCATGAGCCCTTCATCGCAGTGTCTCTCCCCGAGCACACTCCTCGACGAGCCTCACCCGGACCATGCCTTCGATGCGCCTCGACTTCTGAGACCTTCGTCGGGCAACCTTCGAATGTCTCCCTCCGTAGCACACTTCGAACTCCTTGCCTCCACAGAGGACTTGATCCACCCAACTCCGAAGTCACTCCATTCGGAGTACCTTCGAAGTGCCTCGCCTCCGAGGACTTTGTCTCGGAGTACCTTCAGCCGGAGCCATGCTCTGCACTCTCTGCCTTCACCTGGCACGCCTCGACCCGAGGACCGACCGGACCTCCTTCGCAGCCACCGTGACGGAGCTCCCCGCTCCCCTGGCATCAAGCCTCCCACTTGACCCAAGTTCACCTGCTACGTTCGTCCGTCGCCTCCGAAGTCCCTGCGCACCACAGAAAAACAGACAAGCGTATCCAGTACTCCGGAGACCTCTCCGGGTTAGCAACCTCCGACACACACTCCGGTGTACCGCCCAAAGTACCGAAGCCTTCGGTACACACCCAGTCATCGTGTACTGTCGGACCCCTCCGACACGCACACTCCGCCGCAACAGCTGCAGCAAGCAACCACCGAACACACTTCGGTGAAATCACCTCCGAACAGCCTTCGGAGGTCCAACCTCCGAAACCCCTCCGGAGGTACCCTCCTCTGAACACCTTCGGAGGTACCACCTCCGAACCCCCTTCGGAGGTACCCTTCGAACAGAGGGTAAAAAACCTGTCAATCACTCATCACAAACACCGAAACCAACCCTTGGTTTCTCATAATCCATATCCACACATCGATCACGTCGATGCAATCAAACCATCACTCACTCATCACTTAACCTTGTAAATCACTCATCATACAGACAGAAACCACAGTGCGACCTCAATTGGTTTCACACGGTCATTCTTGCGGTGCGACAGACAAGAGACTAAATATGTCGCTTCCCACCGTGCTCATCTGTACCTGCATGTTATGGATCTTGGGCGGCACAAATAGAGCACCCATAAAAAAGTAAGGGAATGGTTAACCAACAGGCGAAAAGTAATATGAGGCCCACTGTGCCATTGGGAACTGGTACGAAGGTGGAGGCATTGGTTGCTCTAGTGGTCTCGCCCACCATTGGCCGAACTCATTCCTTCATGGAGTGTTCGGCCTCGCTAGAAGTCCTCGCCTAGTGCTCGCCTTCTCGGCCCTCTTCTTGTGCTTCTGGAGTAGCATATCATATATCACCTTCGGCTTTTTGTGTGGTTTAGCCGAAGTCGCTGCATTGGTGTTCACCTTCCAAACCCATACCACAGGATTCTTCAGCACAAGCATCTATTAGCGAGGTTCTCCAATTACGACCTCCTTCCCCTTAGCCGACTCAGCCTGCTCGGGCCGAATCAGCACCATCTTCCTGTCGAGATTGATGTTGTTCACGGGGAAAGGGTCTTGGTCTAGCTTCATTTTAGGATTGGTATCCAATTTCAATCGTCCTTCGTCTATGGCCGATTGAACCTGTTGACTAAAAACATTGCGATCATTAGTAGAATGGGAATGTGAATCATGCCACTTAAAATAAGTGTGTTTCTTCAAATCGTCGGCAGTGGGAATGGCGTGACCCTTCGGTAACCTGAGGAGTTTGTTCTTCAACAAAAAATCGAATATATTGTGGCATTTGGTCACGTCAAATGTGTATTTGACTTCACTGGGCCGACTCTTAGTCGGAGACGATCATAACTCAGAACATGTAACGGACTTGTACTTACTAGACCAAGTCCACTCCGTAGTGTACATATCAGCTGAGTCATCCTCGCTCTCCGATGATTCCTCATCGGAGTGCTCCATGACGTATACCTCGGCATTGGGCATGTTAAAGGTCTTAGTGAATTTTTTATTCTTGTCTCGGCATTCCTGGACCAGAGCCTGCTGCAAAACTTGACTAGCTTCTAAAAAGGTCTTGCCCTCTAGCTTGTCCTTATGCTCGGAATGCAAACTGTTGAATGCTAAGTCGGCCAAAGCTCTATCGGAAATGTTCAAGCTGAAACATCGGTTTCTGGTGTCTCTAAACTGCTTAATATAGTCAAAGATGGTCTCATTATACTTTTTCTTAACCGATGTCAAGTGCGAGAGTCTATGTTTATTTTCTCGAGTATAAAAGTAATCGTGGAATTTATGCTCTAGCTGGGCCTATGTCTGAATGGAGTTCGGCAGTAGCGCCAAAAACCAAGTGAAAGCAGTGTTGTATAGTGACAAAGAAAATAGTCTAAGCTTAAAAGCATCCGACCTACTAGCTTCGCCACACTATGCTTGAAACTGGCCTATATGCTCCCATGTGGTTTTGTTACCCTTGCCGTCAAATTTGGTGAATTCAGGAACCCTAAAACCGCGAGGATATGGGATGGTGTCATAATGGTCTAGGTACGGCTTATGGCAAACCCTATATCATGAGCCGCCACGAGAGGAGGGTAATAGAGAGGAGCCATACGGCTGACACATCGGTATACCACTATGTGTCGTGCCCCCACACGTGAGACGCACATAAGAGAGAGGCGTAGATGACATAGTTGCACTCCCTAAAAAACATGTGAATACGCTGAACTATGTCATCTACGCCTCTCTCTTGTGTGCGTCTCACGTGTGGGGGCACGACACATAGTGGTATACCGATGTGTCAGCCGTATGGCTCCTCTCTATTACCCTCCTCTCGTGGCGGCTCATGATATCTAGCATTATCAAACCAATGCGGGTGTGCGGAAACAGGAGTTGCATGCAGCGCTAGTAGAGGTAGTTTAGGTGCTGGTGGAGGCGGCACATAATATACTATGGGGGCGGTCCGACTAGCCACTTGGATGGTCTGACCAACTGTGTAGGGGCCTGTCGGACCGACCTAGTAGTCGGTCTAACTGAGAAACCAAGTTGAGATGTGCCTTGGTTTCAAGTCTATGATGAGTGATTGACTAGTGTCCTTCTGGGCGAAGGGGTCCCTCCGAAGGGGTTCGGAGGTGTTTCACCAAAGGGTTCAATGCTTGTTGGTTGTACATGTGTGCAGCGGAGTATGTCTTTCAAAGGGGTCCGACATAATACATTTCAGAGTTTGTACCGAAGGGTTTGGTATTTTCGGCGGTACATCGGAGTGTGTGTCAGACGGTGTTTACCCGGAGAGGTCTCTGGGTATCAGATACACTTGTTTGCTTGTCGGTTGTGTGTAGGTGACTTCGGAGGCGATGGGACGGTTCATAGTAGGTGAACCTGGGTCAGGCAGGGAGCCTGATGCCAGGCGAGCGGGGAGCTCGGTCACGAAGGCTACGTGGAGTTGAGGTCGGTCCTCGGGTTGAGGTGCACCAGGCAAAGGAAAGAAGTGTGGAGGGTGGCTTCAGCTAAAGGTACCCCGAGACAAAGTCCTCTGCAATGAGGCAAGGATTTCGAAGTGTGCTCTGGATGGAGGCACTCGAAGGGTCACTTGACGAAGGTCTCAAAAGTCGAGGTGCATCGAAGGCATGGTTCTGGTAAGGCTCTTCATGAGTGTGCTCTGGGCAGAGACACTACGAAGGAGTGCTTATGGAAGTGCTTCATGCGGAGGCCTTGGACGAAGGAGGGACTTTAGAAGGTGGTGAAGGTACTTTGAAGGTGGGGCTTCGGAGTGTGGATGACTTGATGTACTTCGACCATTCATAGCTTCAGTACACAGACAGGCGGAGTTCAAACTTGGAGTAGCTTCGAAGACATGGTGGTCCAATCTGGAGGTGATTGTGCGAAGTCTCAAGGGCTTTGACGGCTTCGGCTTAAAACTGTCAATGTATCGAAGACTGATTTCAGTGGAACGAAGGCCTTCAGGTTCGAAGCATACCACCGAAGCCTCTGTACACTTCGTGTGCGAAGGGGGCTCCAAAAGATTCCGCTTTGCAAAAGTTCATCGTGTCTTCTCTACATAGGCCGATACTCTCTGCTCTGTGAAGCTAACAAAAGGAGCATCCAATAAAGTAGACTACCAACTATACCCCCATGTCTACCAGAGACAAAAATATTGTAAACCATAGGGGTATTGTAGTTTATTCACAGGTCAGAGCAGTGCCTATAAAAGGAGAGGCATGCTGAGGTGTAGGGTAACACGGTGTACTCTACTTTTAGAATTCTTTGTATTTCATGTATCCTTGGCCAGCCGCCATGAACTATTCTCTAGATCTGTGAGTTTTGTTTTCATTGTTCTTGCAATGAAATTTTTGTTATGTTTTTCTTTCATTTCATGGATTTGTATATGTGTTTTTTGCACTGCGTGAATTGAGTTTTCTGCATTTCACTTTTATCTGTTTCAACTAGAGTTTTTGCTCTATGTCATTTCCAATGAAGTGTTTTGGTCTCTCATGCATGCGATTTCTGTGAGTGATTTAATGTATGTTCGCTCTGTGTAAATTGGAGGTTAGTCCTCACTGATTACTAGCGAAGCACCTTGTGAAGTGTGCATTTGATCCTGTTTGGAGCACTCCGAAGTGCGAAGCCTAGTACCAGTTACTAGTGCGGAGTATCTGTTCGGAGCTCTCTGAGGGAAACCTTCTTGTGCGATGTTAGGTTGTGCGAATCTTGCTCAAGGCACCTCGTTGTGCGGAGCCTTCACGATCTTTGTAGAGTTCAGTGCCTTTTGGGGTTTCTGAGTGTGAGCGATGTCTTCTGAACTTCGAACTTTTATCCCATCCGAAGCCTCTATTTAGATTGTGTTCAATACCTCCGAACCAGACACGTTGAATGGTGTGATCAAGTTTGTTCAGCAGAAAAGAATTTTAAAAGATCCCATTCACCCCCTCTCTAGTAGCCTGTTTCAGTCCAACACTAACCGATAGTGGTCACAGGCATGGGTGAGCTAGCATATACGCACTGTGTCGTGCAATGGCATGCACCAGTCTGACTGGGCTGGGTGCCGGTTAGACCGACATTTGTCAGTGGCGTCATGTGGCACACGTCGGTCTAACCGATTGGGGAAAATGGCATCTCGGCCATAGATGGTGAGGCCAAGGATGCGACACTCTTTCCGGCACTCCCATCGGTTCTACTATAGATGTGATGAATAGGGGGTACGCTAGCAATCGAAGTCGGTGAAGCGGCCTTAGAAAAGTCAAATCTCTTAAGGATCACCTCTATCTCGGGCCCTAGACGGTTCGCAAACGTGGCACTAACCGCTTGATCTATGGTTGTCGCTATCTCCTGCTCACTGTCTAAGGGGATAGAGGGGGATGGTGGTGTTACCTTATTCATGGAGATGTTAGAGAGATCGAGGGTATGCATGACGAAGCGCGTAGGAGTCTTTGTATAGCGTCCAAGCATTAGGGCGTGCAACTCCTTCATCTTAGCCTCAATCTCAGATTTGTCCTCCTCGGAGATGTCATCGATTGTGAGGAGGATGGCGTTATCGTCATCGATCTCTGCACTCCCCACTAGGTTTTCCGATGTAGAAGGTACCATTGAAGTAGCCGTAGTAGTCGTACCTGTCGTCGGCGTAGTTGTCTTTGGTGTGTATTTCCCCAACAGAGTCACCAAAAAGTGTGTTGATGCTAAAATCAGTCGATAAAGCACCAATGGACACTGACATCAGTTTGGCAATCCAAAAGCATGCAAACGCCTAGAGGGGCGCCGCTAAACGTCTCGTGACACTAACACCACGTTCCAACGACCCTTGACCGTGACAAGGGGTATGAGGGGAGTCGCCAAGCAACTGGACCACACTTGCAAATGTAACTAGATAGATTGAACCTACTGTCAAGGCGATCTGACCGGCCTCAAGGCGGCGGTCATACTGGTGGTTGTAGGAACGAGAGTAGCGACCAGAGGAGGGTTAATGGGCGCCTCAAACATTCTTTCAAATCGATGGTCTTCTCCCAACACCCAATGCACCTCAAGAGATAATCAATATCTCAGACCAAAAACACAGATAAAAATAGCGATATCACTCTCCTGTCAAATATGATGTGATGCTCTCGTCTGAGAGATCATAAGAATTAAAAAAATCTAGCCTAAAAACGACCGGTGTCCTAATCGAAAAGACACCACCAATGTGCTTAAAGGAAGATTAAAAGATCATTTAACTCACATGCATTTCAATCAGCACATGCATAACCATTAACAATACACAAGCATTTAATCATACAAAATAAATGTTTTAAATAAAAGTGCTCACATATGATTCAAAATGCACTAAGAAAATAAAGATATATCAATAACTAAACATAGTGCTATCTGAAAATAAAATATTGAGAAAGTGAATAAATCATAGAATATTCAAAAAAAATAAACTTTCGTTTGCACAAGGAATAAATCACAGAATATTCATAAATAAAATTGCTATGGTGCACGTAAAACGAGAAATGAGATTAATGTTCTTCGCAAACTCACTGCGCTCACCAACAAGAATCTTTGCATCCGAAGCAAGCGTTGTTTGGCTGTCCTAGCGAAGTTGTTGATGGCCCGGGATGCTGCTGCTACAGTACCGCGCTAAACACACAAACAGCTGAACCAAAAAATTAGATGATATTGAACACCACGGCGATGAACCAGGCGGCGCTAGTTTTCTCAGAAGAAAACCGAAGCAATAGCACCCGCCAAGAATGGCAACTCGCAAGCAGTGAGAAAACCGGCGTAGATCTTCGTGTCCCTGGTGAGGGCCTCAGCACGCTTTGCGTCCGGCTCACGAGAGCCAACCCAGGCACACGAGCTCTGTAGCGCCGGGCTACATGAACCAATCATAGCGGTCGCTACGAACGAGATACAGCGCCCAGAAGGAAGAAATTTGTGACGGGGACGGAGGGAGACAAAAACAGTAGAATTAAAATTCTGAAATGAACTCATATTTTTCAATTTTGGTGAGCTGAGAAAATCCTAGGTGGTACAAGCCCATTATATAAGTAGTCAAAAAAATGGAAAAGACACATTTACCCCTAAAGTAAATTACACACAGACACATAAATAAAACTACAGACCCAACGGGCAAAATAGTATAATCCTATCTACAGATAGCTTGTCCTGACGTGAAGCTTTCGTAGTAGCTACAAATTCTATTCACGGTTGTCGGATCTCCGATCGATGGTCTGGATTGGGCATCGGTTTTGTGCCGAAACCGATAAAGCGTCCACTATCTTCGCACCGGGTACCCGGATTGGGTCGGCCCAATTCCATGGCTCTCTCAGCCCGGCAATCGCTCGTTGCCAGTTTACCTGAGTCAAACCCGGTCAACAGACCAACGGATCCCCTACCATTTCTGGCCCATGTACCCAGATTGGGTCGGCCCGACTTCCCTGCCCCTCTGCCCACCAGTCGCTCGCCGCCCATGTACCTAAATCACATGCGTCCCAAGACACGATAGGTCTCTTCTCCTCTTCATCTCCTCTCTCTCTTCTCTGTTGACTTTAGTTGACAATTACTCATCGCTACTGGAGTCATGAGGTCTACCTCCGATACTCTTCATTTTTTGGATTCTTCTCTTGTTGGTCTTTTTTTGTAAACAGTCTAGCGTTGTGCAATCTACTGTTGAAGCTGAATATGTACCTATTGCTAGCTATTGCTCTCAGATTTTGTTGATAGTTTCTATCTTGCAGGATTTTGGGTTGGATTTTAAGAGTGTTCCACTTTTGTGTGATAACACTAGTGCCATTAGTTTAGTCAACAACCCAGTACAACATTCTAGAACCAAACATATTGATATGAGATATCACTTTTAGAGAGATCACAATGAGAAGGGAGATATCGAAATGAGATATAAAGATACCCAGAACTAGCTGACTGACATCTTTACCAAGCCTCTTGATGCTTTGAGATTTGCATTTTTAAGAGGAGAGCTTGGTGTGTGTCATCCTTATGGAATCTTGCGAGGGGGAGTTTCTGCATTGCTTTTGTGTGTGTGTGCATTTCATGCATTATGTTTATGCACACACATGCACAAGCTTCTATTTATGATTAACTTCTCTTACGTGCATTTGCTTGTATATGCTTCTAGATATTTATCCATGATCATGTTGATTCAGTCCATTTGAATATATTTGATTCTGTCATAAGCATGACTTTTATGTGTTAAAATTTTAAAACATGGTCTCTACTTAGTTTTACAATAAGCATGTGTAGTTTGAATGCTTTTGCTATCTTTTACATGCCTGGTAGCTAAGTATTTTTCTTTGGATGCAAATATGCAACTTGAACATATATATGATTTTTATGGAAATCTTGGCTTAAAATTGACAAAAATATTGAAATTGATATCCATGCATCTTCTTGTGCTAAAATGAAAAGATCTAGGTGGGTTTACTCTGTCACATTGTTTTGTTCTAGATTGCTTACCATAACACTTTGGTATGAACTAGAACTTTAGAATATTTGCCAAGACCACTTTCTTAAGCTTCGGATGATCTAGATTTGGCATAGGCTTGAATTGGTCGATTAGCAAAAGGCTGACTAGAAAATAACCCCTTGCAATATATCGAACTAGAAAATGAATCACAAAGCCTAAAAATATTTGATAACAAGTTTGTTGAAGCTCCATGTTTATGGATCTACTTATCTAGGCAGATATTAGCTAGCTTTTCACTTCATGTCTTCTCATGTCTGGTCACCAAGTCTGAGTGGTAATGCTTTTGTCTACAAACCATGAAAATTGCCTATTTATGATTTTCTCTAGATATTATTCAACTAAGCTAGTCATGATGTGTTTAAAGGCAATATCTCCTACTATAGTTGCTAGCTATTGTAATTGTAGTCTATTTTATTGGAAGCTCCTTTTGTGTCAGCTTTGTAGAATGAAATCTTCGAAGCCCCCTTCGCACGCGAAGTGCTATAGAGGCTTTGGTAGTAGACTTTGAACCCGTAGGTCTTCGCTACACCGAAGTTTGTCTTCGATACAAGGGACAATTTTGAGCCGAAGCTGTCAAAGCCCTTGATTCTTCGCACCATCACCTTTGGAGCTGACCACCGCAATTTTGCAGCTACCCTTAGCTCGACCTCCACCCGTCCGTGTACCAAAGCCGTGCATGGCCGAAGCACGTCAAGACAACCTGACTCCGAAGCCCCACATTCGAAGTACCTCCCTACGGAGGGATTTGTCCACCACCTTCCGAAGTCCCTCCTTCATCCAGTGCCTCCGCATAAAGCATTTCCATAAGCACTCCTTCGTAGTGTCTCAACCTTGATCACACTCCACGAATAGCCTTACCCGGACCGTGCCTTCGATGCACCATGACTTCTGAGATCTTCGTCAGGTGTCCTTGCAAGTGCCTTCGTCCGGAGCACACTTGGGAGCCTGGCCTCATTTCTGAGGACTACGTCGGCCAACCTTCGAAGTACCTCCTTACGGAGTACCCATTCAAAGTGTCTCGCCTCTGAGTACTTTGCCTCAAGGTATCTTCATCCGGAGTCCCCTTTCACACTTCTTGCCTTTGACTGGTGCACCTTGACTCGAGGACCGACCTCGACTTCACACAGCCACCGTGACCAAGATCCCCGCTTGACTAGCACCAAGCTCCCTACATGACCTAGTTCACTTGTTGTGTTGATCGCCCTGTCGCCTCCGGAGTCAACTGCATACCATCGACAAGCAAATAAGTGTATCTGATACCCCGGAGACCTCTCCGGGTATGATACCCTCCAGTACACACTTGGGTGTACCGCCAAAAGTACCGAGCCCTTTGGTACAAACTTAGAAATGTATACTGCCAGACCCCCCGACAGATATATCACCGAAACCCCTTCGGTAAACACACCTCCGAAACCATTCGGAGGGACCCCTTCGCCTAGAAGAAAATCTGTCAATCACTCATCATAAACTAAAACCAAAGCACATCTCAACCTTGTTTCTCAATCTCCCCCTTATGAGTGCATTGACAACCAAATTCAGGTTCAAGAAAAAAATTGAAATTTTTCAGCACGCAAGTGACCATAAAAACTTAGAAAAGAGCCACATAATGTCACTTGAAAAATGAATTTCTCCCCTTTAAATATGTAGGTAGCTAGGTAGCTTAGCTTCTCCTCCTTTGATATTCTTCTCACCTTTTGGCTTAGAGACTTAGATTTCTCCCCCTTTAGCAATGCAAGAATCAAGGAGCATTAAATATTACAACGCTTCAGAAATATGTGAAGTGCTATGACATATAGTGCAAAAATATGCCAAAAATAATATCAAGGATTATGTGCTCAGCTCAAGTTAACAAAATCCAATTCCAATTTTTAAGCATGCTATTTTCAGAATTTTGGAAATAAAAGCATCACCGCTTAGGATAGCAATCTAGTCATGAAAAGGAATTAACTGCAAAAGCTAGCAAATTTCTATCTACAAAAGCATATCCAATTTCACGGAGTATTTAGCAAACTTGATATGCAATAAATTCATATTTGCCATTCTTTTGATATTGCCAGGGGTTATCTACTTGTCAACCTTATACTTTCCAACCATGCCAATCCTAGGTCAAGAAAGGACCGTCGGAAGCTTAAGGCAATGATTTTGGCAAACACTAGAATATCCTAGTTTATACCAAAGTGCCATGGTAAGCCGTCTAGAATAAAATAGTGCGAAAACACAAACCCACCTGGATCTTTTCATTTTTTGCTCATAAAACATGAATTTTTATGATTTGAATCAATTTTTAGTGAATATTTCCATGAAAAGCATATAAATTTTCAAGTTGCAATTTTGCATCCATAAGAAAAGGATTTTAGCTACAAGGTAGATAAAAGATAGCTAAAGAAATGTGACATAAAACATGCTAGAGACAAGGCTAAGCAGTGATGATGTGTTGAATTTTACAAATTAAAATCATGCTCGTAATGAAGATAGATATATTAACCAGAGCTGAGATAACATGATCATGACAATTATACAAAGGCATACTCAAGCAAATATATGTATATGTAAATGCAATTTACAATAAAAAAAGCTTATGCAAACCAATTAAAGCATGCTCCCCCTCATAAAATGTCGTAAGGGTGACAAACACCAAGTTCCCCACACAAATAAGAAAATCGAGATGCATCAAGGGGTTTGGTACAAATATCGGCAAGCTAGTTCTGGGTATCAACGTATTGAAGATCAATATCACCCTTCTCATTGTGGTCTCTAAGAAAATGATATCTCACATCAATATGTTTAGTTTTAGAATGTTCAACCGGGTTGTTTGCAATGCAAATAGCACTAGTGTTATCATAGAAAAGTGGAACACTCCTATAATCTAATTCGAAATCCCGCAAAGTGAAAACCATCCACAAAATCTGTGAGCAACAGCTAGCTGTAGCAACATATTCAGCCTTAGCTGTAGATTGCGTAACATTAGACTGCTTGCGGGAAGACCAACAAGCAAGAGAAGTACACATAAAATGACAAGTACTAGTGGTATTTTTTCTATCAATTCTACACCCAGCAAAATCCGCATCTAAATAACCTTGAAGGCATAATTAAGAAGATATAGAATACCAAATGCCGAATTCTAAAGTGTGTTTGAGATACCTTAGAATGTGCTTTCCCGCTTGTCGGTGCGAAGCCCTTGGCGAAGCCTGAAAACGAGCGCACAGATACACAGTGAAGTGTATGTCCGACCTTGTAGCCATGAAGTAGAGGAGGGAGCCGATCATGCTTCGAAACTCCTTCTGGTCTACGGCTTCTCTATCCTCGTCTGGATCCAATGCTACCAAGGTAGCTATCAGAGTGGCAAGGGGCTTCGCATCAGCCATATCAAACTTCTTGAGCAGGTCCTTGGTGTACTTCGTCTGATGGAGGAAGGTGCCTTGTTTGCTTTGCTTGATTTGCAAACCTAGGAGAAATGTGAGTTCGCCCATCATGGACATCTCGTACTCTCTACTCATGATATCTGCAAACTCTACAACTAAAGCATGAGAAGAGCCATCAAAGATGATATCGTCAACGTAAATCTAAACTAAGGGGAAATCTTTGCCATGCTTGAGAGTAAAAAGGGTTTTATCAACTAATCCCATCAAATACCCTCGCTCAAGCAGAAAAGACTTAAGTCTATCAAACCACGCCCGAGGAGACTACTTGAGTCCATAAAGAGCTTTATGAAGTTTAAATACTCTATGAGGGTATTTAGGGTTTTCAAAGACAGAGTGTTGTTTTACAAAAACATCTTCATCTATGAAGCCATTACAAAAAGCACTTTTCACATCCATTTGATAAAGTTTGAAATCATGGGATGCAGCAAATGCAAGCATAATCCTAATGGCCTCCAGACGAGCAACATGTGCAAAAGTTTCAACAAAATCAATCCCTTCAATTTGTGAAAAACATTGAGCTACAAGTCTAGCTTTTTTTCTAACCACAGACCCATCCTCCCCTTGCTAGTTTTTTAAAATCCATTTTGTTCCAATAAAATGAACATTGGGAGAGGGATCTACAAGTGTCCAAACTTGGTTTCTCTCAAAATTTTCGAGTTCTTCATTCATGGCATTGATCCAACTAGAATCAGATAAAGCATGACTCACATCTAAGGGCTCAAAAGAAGCAACAAATGCAGAATCAATGAAATGAGTGTGAGAACATGTTACCCTTTGATCAAGCTCACCAATGATCTGCTCGGAAGGATGCATCTTTTGGATGTGGTGCAGAGACTCGCGGTGAGATGCAGTCTCCCCCTCAACTTTTTCCGGGGAGCGGTCGAAGATGACCGATGTTGAGGTAGATGCTTCGGGCCCTCTAGCGCTGAAGTAGTTGACATGGGGTTTGCTTCGGGGGTTGATGTCGAGGGAAGTAGTGGTTCGTCCTCGAAATCTTCGGGATCTTCTTCTGCGAAGATGGTCGCTTCCATATCCTTTTCACTAGCAAGCTCAAATAAGAACTAACACGGGGGGTTGATTCATCAAAAGTCACCTCACATGACTCAATGATTGTGTTAGTATCTAAATTGAAACCCGATAGGAGTGACCATGAGTGGTATAGCCTAAAAATATCTCGGCAGAAAAACACGACTCAAATTTATCCAAATTTCCACGTTTTAGGATAAAGCACCGACATCCAAATACTCGAAGATGAGTAACCTTGGAATGTCTCCCAAAACACAGTTCATAAGAAGTTAAGTTTAAAATTGAGCGCAGATAAATCCGGTTTGAGATGTAACAAGATTTGTTCATGGCCTCAGCCCAAAACCTTCTAGGAGTCATGTGCTCATCAAGCATTGTCCTAGCCATCTCAACCAGAGTGTTGTTCTTTCTCTCAACAACACCATTTTGTTAAGGAACCTGCAGAGCACAGAATTGATGTTCTATGCCATGCTCCATGCAAAAGTCAACAAAGAGACTATTTTTGAACTTAGTGCCATTATGAATTCGAATGAATTTTAATGCACCTAGGAGTTCAATGAAAATTCTCAAAGCTAAGCTCTGAAAGTGTGAAAACACTTTATCCTTGATAACTAAAAAGAAGACCCAAGAGTAACGAGAGTAATCATCGACAATGACAAGAACATACTATTTGCCACCTAAAGAACTAACCTGGGAAGGACCTACAATGTCCATATGGAGAAGTTCTCTAGGTTGTTCAGTCATCACCATGTTGACTGGTGAATGCTAAGCGGAAATCATTTTTCCTTGTTGATAAGGAGCACAAACTAAATTCTTCTCAAATTTTAGCTTGGGCAATCCTCGGATGAGACCTAGGGAACTCAATCAAGTGAGCAACTCAAAGCTCATATGCCCTAGTCTCTTATGCCACTTCTAGAGCTTCGAAGTCAGGTTGTCTTGACGTGCTTCGGCCATGCATGACTTCGGTACATGGACGGGCGGCTGTCGAGCTAAGGGTAGCAGTGAAGTCATGGTGATCTACTCTGAAGGTGATGGTGCAAAAACTCAAGGGCTTTGATAGCTTCGTCTCAAAACGGTGTGACCATACTGTGCCAGTCATCTGACAATGGTCGGTATGACCAGTCCACTATGGACGGCCTGACCGCCCTTTGTCAGGCTGATTTGGGACAGGGGGCAAGTTGAGATTTGTGATTTGAACGCCAATTCAAGTGAGAATTTGGTGAGTACATCAGAAAATCACGAGGATGGTTGGAGGACTCCAGCTATTCAATATTTGAGAGATCCTAGTAAGCGGGTTGATCGAAAAGTTCGACGATAAGCGTTTAAATTTGTATTGCTTGATGATGAGTTGTATCACCGAACAATTGATGGAGTACTTTTTAAAAGTTTGAGTGTCGATCAGTCTAGACTTGTTGTGGGTGAAGTACATGAAGGTCTTTTTGGTACTCATCAGTCGGCCTAGAAAATTAGTTGGATGCTCAAAAGTGCGGGTTTTTATTGGTGAACTATGAATGAGGACTGTTTTAAGTACTATAGAGGATGTGAAGCTTGTCAAAGGTTTGGTAATTTTCATCTTGCTCATGCATCTTTACTTAATCCTATTATCAAACCATGGCCATTGCGAGGTTGGGCCTTGGACTTCATCGGCCAAATTTATCCTTCCTCTTCAAAGGGGCATCGGTTCGTGTTGATGACTACATATTACTTCACCAAGTGGACTGAGGTCGTGCCTCTCAAGAACATGACGCAAAACGAGGTAATTTATTTTATCATGAAGCACATTATACATAGATTCGATATTCCTCAAACTCTTACTACATATCAGGGTGCTTCATTTGTTTCTAAAGAAGTGTGTGATTTTTCCGAATCTTATGGTATAAAGTTGATAAACTCTTCACCATACTATGCTCAGGCCAATGGTCAGGCCGAGTCTAGTAATTGAACTATGATTTAGCTTATTTAGAAAAAATATGGAAGAGTTTCCTAGAAGGTAGCTGTTGACACTAAAACCTAACGGTCAAAGCGCCAAACGCATTAACGCCAATTCGATGATCCAAAAGCATGTGGATACTTAGAGATAAACCCTAAGAGTGACACGATGCCGACGTCGGATTCCGACGACTCTTGATAGTGACATGGGAGGGTGGAGTCGCCAGGCAATCAGATCATAAAGTTATAATTCAATTAACCGAAGTGAAAATAAATAAATCTAATATGCTAACTAAAACTGATTAAACTGAACAGGGGATACACGGTCGGACCTGCCTAGAGTTTCCTGTTAGACCGATTAGGGGGACTATGGCTGAACCGGCATACAGGCGGTGGTCTGACCGGTTATATAGAGGGACGGTGCCTAAACCAACCTGAGAGAAAAACAGGCCACCCAAGGGCTCGCGGTCAGACCGGCCTTGTGCCGTCGGTCGGACCGGCCTATGCCGGCAAGGCCCAGTCAGACCGGCTGTAGTTGGTCGGTCACACCGATTGGCGATGCAGCAAGAAGATTGGATTGCCGAAGATCTCACCGATTAAGATAACTTCAAGAAACACAGGAGCAATTTGACCAAGAGAACGAATTTCCGATAAAATCGATAAAAACGATAGAATTCGTTATTTGGATGAAACAGACGTTTTACAGGCAAATCGACAAGGCTTACCATGATTACAACATGACGGACGGGTAGTTTACAGTGCAAACTAGCAAAGACTTACGTGTTAAACTAATCCTAGGGCAAGGACAGTAGATTGAAAAGTAAATGTGCGATTAAAGTTAAAAATAATAGATTGGATCTATTAGGGTTTTTGGGAGAAGCGCCCTTGTTTCGCCCTTGCCCCTATATTTATAGGGGTTGGACATGACGTGCCTAGGATCTAATCTGAGTAAGATAAGAGTCCAAGTCGTTAAAAAATAATTAGGGATAAAAATACCCCAAAATCACAAATCTGACTTGGATTCAGATTAAATCCGGTCAAAAGGCCTTATAGGGCCGGTCAGACCGGTGGTACATTGCCGGTTAGACTGGCCTGTGGTAGGACTTGGCATATTTTTGGCCCAAATTACCAAAAAGTGGTATTTTTACAATTTTGACTATTAATGTCTTTTTTCTATCAACACATCCCCCTATGTTTTGGCAAACTTTAGTGACCCTAAAGTACAACAAGCTAAGTGCGATATGCTACATATCGGCCTTTCGACACTTCAAGTGTTTTGCCATATACTTGGGAAGTACTTTTTCATATACCTACAATTCAAAGCTCTACGAAATCGCTCTCCTTGCGGAGACTCTAGCAAATATGCATTACCTAGAGCGATTTCAACAACTCTAAAAGAACCTTGCCAACTAGGCGACCATTTATCAAACTTTGGCCTCTTAGTGCCTAAAGGCAAAATCGTCTTCCAAACCAAGTCACCAACTTGAAACGATTTCGCTCTCACCTTCTTATTATAAGATCTAGCCACTCTTCTTTTGTCTCTTTCTATAGCCTCTAGAGCCCTTAATCCTTATCAGTCACCTCTTCTAAATTATCCTTCAAAAGAGTTTCATACTCACTGACCGATAAGCCATCTTGCTTAAGCAACCTCAACGAGCCAAGATTCACCTCTACGGGTAAAATGAATTCTTGTCCATATACTAACTCATATGGACTTACTTTGGTGGCACCATGCCTCACAACTCTACATACCCATAATGCCTCAGAAAGAACTTTATGCCACCTTCTAGGAAACTCTTCAATTTTTTTCTTAGTAAGCTTAATCACAATTTTATTACTAGACTTGGCTTGACCATTGGCCTGAGCATAGTATGGTGAATAGTTTATCAACTTTATACCATAAGATTCGGCAAAATCACATACTTCTTTAGAAATAAATGAAGCACTATGATCTGTAGTAAGAGTTTGGGGAATACCGAATCTATGTATAATGTCCTTCAAGATAAAATCGATTACCTCATTCTGTGTCATGTTCTTGAGAGGCATGGCCTCGGTCCACTTGGTGAAGTAATTCATAGCCATCAACACGAACTAAGGCCCTTTTGAAGAGGAAGGATAAATTTGGCCGATGAAGTCCAAGGCCCAACCGCGGAATGGCCAGGTTTGATAATAGGATTAAGTAAAGATGCATGAGCAAGTTGAATATTACCAAACCTTTGACAAGCTTCACATCCTCTATAGTACTTAAAACAGTCCTCCGTCATAGTCGACCAATAAAACCCCCTCTTTTGAGCATCCAAATCATTTTCTGGGCCGACTGATGAGTACCACAAAGACCTTCATGTACTTCACCAACAGCAAGTTTCGACTGATCGACATTCAAACTTTTCAAAAGTTCCATCAATTGTTCAGCGATAGAACTCATCATCAAGCAATACAAATTTAAATGCTTTCCACCGAACTTTACGATCAACCCGCTAACTAGGATCTTTCAAATATTGAATAATTGCAGTTCTCCAATCATCCTCGTGATTTCCTGAAGTACTCACCAAATCCTTGCTCAAATTGGTGTTCAAACTATTAATTTCATCCTTCCCCCATGTCATGAAACCTCTTGACACGGTGAGGTCAGACTAGCCATAGAGGGCTAGTGAGACCGGCCGTTGTTGGACGACTGGCACAGAGCAGTTAGACCAGCCTGGCATGGCCGGTCAGACCAACCAGACACCTGTTGTCGGACCGGCCATGTTAGGCCGGTCAGACCGATGTGTTCTGACTCGGGTAGTGAATTAAAGACAAGCATCGGTTTCTCTTGTGCGAAAAATCTACCTCTTTTAATATGGTAACCAGATGCTTGCTGAGCCAAATCATTTGCTACTAAATTGGCTTCTCTAGACACATGTGAAATCTCAAAATAATCAAAAGTAGCAATTATGTCTAGACATTTATTCAAGTAACTATTTAGCAAACCATTAAAACATTGAGCATCCTTAGCTACTTGTTGAACTACTAATAGTGAATCACCATATGCATGCACATATTTAACACTCATGGAGCTTAACAATTCAAGTCCTAGTAATAAAGATTCATATTCGGCTTTTCAAGTCCTAGTAATAAAGATTCATATTCGGCTTGATTAATAGTACAAGGAAATTATAATGAGCCGAGGTCTCGAAACTTATACCACTAGGTGATATGAGCACAACTACAACACCTTGGCCATTCTTGCAAGCCGAACCATCAAAGTAACGTTTCCATGTCACTACTTCAATAAGAGCAGCATCACCACTCCAATTGACATCTATATGCTGATCAACTATATAATTTGCACTGACTTTGCCTTTCATAACTTTCAAGGGTTCATAATCCAAATCGTATTCAATTAAAGCATAATCCCACTTTCCAATTCTCCCACTTAGAATCGGCCTTTGCAACATGTACTTTATAACATCAGTTTGACAAGTAACAATACATGTGCCAGATATAAGATAGTGGTGAAGCTTGGTACATGCATAATAAAGTGATAAACATAATCGTTCTAAGAACACGTACCTCATCTCGGCATCTAATAGGCGGCGACCCAAGAATGTGATGATGTACTCCTTTCCCTCCAACTACTGAGTCAACATAGCTCCTATCACGCTATCTTCTATAGAAACGTATAGCTGAAATGGAATTCTGGCTTTCGGTGCTCTTACCACAGGTAGTGATGACAAGCACTCTTTAATTCGATCAAAAGCATGTTGCTGACTTGCCCACCAAGTGAATTCGGCTTCATTCTTTAGCTGAAGTATGGGGACAAAAGCATTAATCTTGCCAGACAAGTTAGATATAAAGCGACACAAAAAATTCACCTTGCCTAGCAACTTTTGTACATCTCTATTGCATGTCGGTGCTTCAAACTTCTTAATATTCTCAAGCCTCTTAGGATCAATTTCGATGCCTCTTTCATGAATCATGAATCCTAAGAACTTGCCCGCTAACACATCAAAAGCACACTTGAGCAGGTTCATCTTTAAGCCATACTGACGCATTCTTTCAAAAGCATCTCTCAAATCAGCTAAATGGTTTCCCATAACATCATCTATGTAGACCTCTAGCATAACTCCTAGCAAGTCATGAAAGATCAAGTTCATAGCATGTTGATATGTAGCGCCAGCATTCTTTAAACCAAAAGTCATAACTACCCACTCAAACAAGACAATAAAACCAAGGCAACGAAAGGCTATCTTATAAACGTCCTATTCGGTCATAATGATTTGATTATAACCAGCGTTACTGTAACACCCAGATTTAATAAATCCGGATCTTTATTGAAATTCCATAGAAAATCAATAAAACCAAGATGTTCATCACACGACCACGCAAAATACGACAAGCATTCATGGTTCGTAGACCATATTAGTACAAAAAGTTAAAATGAGAGAGAAACTAATGAAATAAGGGTCCTAGATGAACGCCGCCTTCCAGTCTCGCCTTGACTAGGTCGCTACTCCAGACCTTCATCCTCCTCGTAGTAGATGGGCTCTGGTGGTGTAAGTCAACGGGGGTGAGTACAATCGTACTCAGCAAGCCACCGGATGCAAATATAATGCAGAGTAATAACAAGGAAGGTAGTGGCTAATTTTGCAGAAAAGCATATTTGTAAAGCAATTAAATGTGATCAAGTTATTAATACAGAAATGTAAACATGTGTATGCATCATCTTCTAACTCAAGGGGTACAGTCAGCCCACCCTCGCTCAACAGTCCTTACATGCCATGAATAACTCAATCATTCAAACAATTGTAAACTAACTGCGAGAAGTCACACAACCCGCCCTTGACCGTGGGCTCGACTTTTCGAAAAGATTTAAACTCTGATCAGAGGTGTACCACTGTACCCACAAGGCACGCACTCATCCCGTACACCCAAGTGTAACGAGATGACCCATACCATGGGAACTCATGCCAAAACCTTCCATATGGAACGCTCCAACCCGACAGCACCCTCTTATGGGTTTCATATGGTGCCCCGACGCGTCGAGCCAACACCATACCCCTTGCCCCCTCCACTATGGTGCATCGAGTCGGTTTGTTCCATACTTCCGATTAGGACTTACCCATTAGACTTGTGGTTAGTACGGAAGTGCTTTGCAACAGATCCCGCATACCGGTCCTTATAGTGCCCCGGGTGCGACCAACCAATGCCGTAGCTTGCACCCGGAACCCACCATACTTATAACATAGCCAACTCCAACAGAGTCCAAAGACGAGAATAACGGGGAAATACATATAGTAGAATCCATCTATCTACGACTCATTCTTTTTATCCTATAATAGTTGTGTCGGTACATTGGACACTAGCTAATATGATATTGTAGAGTGACAAGGAGTATAGGCTCAATAAGCATGGCTTGGGTTTACACACAAGGACGGGGATCTAGTAAATATAATTTGTAGGGCTTTGAGATTAGACTAATGCAATATTATCCTATGAGTTATAGCGATAATTTGTTAAAACATGGGCTCAACGATGATCAAAATGGGGGTTGTGACTTGCCTTGCTCAGCAAATGGCGATGGTGGAACCTCAGGGTAATACTCCGGCTCCTCGACAATCTCGTAGTCTTCTTGATACGGAAGAATTAAACATAACATTCAATAAAAAAATAGAAACATTACAACATATACATACAAGTGTAGGGTCTTAAATGAGGGAAAAATCCCCTTAATATTCTGAATGTATTAAAAGTTAATATCTTAAGAATTTTCCTGATTTATTCCATGAATTATCAATTTATCCCTAAGGGGTTTTTATTCATTTATTTAATAAGAATATTTTGGGCTAAAGTAACATACTGTTTTTATTGCATAAGTATGTAGAGAGTAAAAAGAGGAATTTAACAAAATTTGAATGGTGAAATTTGGAGTTAAAATGAGCAAGTTATGAATTTTCAAAGTTTAAATCCATTTTTGAATTTTATTTTAAACAGAAAATGGGTTCTGGTTCACGGTGAGCTAGGCCCATCGTGAACCATTGCACTGTGCGCATGGACCGGTTTAACCAGAGCCGTCGGATCTGGATCCAGTGGTCAGGTGCGAGGCGGGAGGGATTAAATGGATCTGGACAGCCCAGATCGCATCGCACCCTTTTGACCAGATCAAAGGCTGAGATTTAATCTGTGCGCTTCGATCGCAATCGTGCGGCCAGGATCTAATCCAGCACGACACGCGCGTAAGGGGTACTTTTCCCCCTACGTCCCCAGCGCCGGCCGGTTCGGGCGCGGCGGTGACGACGATGACGAGTGCCTAGGGGCCTATCTACCGGCGGAAACGGAACGAGGGGAGCATGGGAGTGTGATGGTACCAGAGATGGTGGCAGCGGGCGACTGATGGTGACCGGCGGTGAGGGTAGATGAAGGAGTCCTTCGGGTCGATGACGGCGATGGCGATCTGATGGTCCTCACGGCCAACGGGGACGTGGCCGAGGATGGGCGGGCTTCGGCGGTCTCGACGGTGGCGGTGGCGTGGACGGCGGTGGCTTGATTCGGCGGTGAGCGGCGGCCGGAGGCGAAGCCGAGGCAGCGGGCGTCTAGGCGTCGCAAGGCTTCGGCAGTGCGCGGCTAAGGCGGCTAGCGGTGTGGCGGAGTGCGGTGAGCAGAGGGAGCTTTTATAGGGTCGTCGGCGGCGGCCAAACGGAAGGTGGTTTCCTTCCTTCTCCGACGAGGGTTCCATATGCGTAGGCTAGCTTCCAAATGGGCTAAAACGCGATGGCCATAGATGGAAGGAGATCGCGGTGGTTCGAGGAAGGGGGTCCGAAGCAAATCCAGGCGGATTGGGGCGGCCGACGGTGAGAAAAGGAAAGGGGGGCACCGGGAAGGAAAGGGGGGATCCCCTTCCATCGGAGATGAAGCATCTGTCAGGTGGGTCCCACCTGTCAACGGGCGAGCGAAGAAGGAAAGGGGCCGACAGACGGGCCCGGGCGGTCAGTGGCAGAGGGAGGCGCTAACGAGACCGACGGGTGGGGCTAGGCTGAGGCGGGCGTGGGGAGGAGAGAGGGGTAGTGCACCGACAGGCGGACCCCACCTGACAGTGGCTCAAGGCTGGACTGGGCCGGGCTCGGGGAGGATTCAGGGTTGCGGCCCAATAGGATTTAAAAATGCTTTTCTTAATTAAAATAATTCCAGTAATTCATTTATTTGATTAAAGGTTGAATCACTGTTGATAAAAATTTGTAAAAATTTCTAAAATTATATCTTGGCCTCTAGGTTCCACCATAAATTTTCCAAGTTAAAATTTGATGTATTCCCTCTTGTTTGGCTTTAACAGGGTTCTTTTATTATTTTCTTTAATTAAATAAATCCTTTATATTCCTGAAAATTCATTTTCTTTATTTTATTTATTCTTAATTCTTGGGATGTTACGGTTGCCATCAAGAAAACTTAATACCTTGTGTCCTTAAGCATCGTTGATCAACATGTCGGCTATCGGCATGGGGTACTCGTCCTTCGGAGTGGCCTTGTTCAAATCCCTAAAATCAATGCATACACGAATCTTGGCACTCTCTTTCTTTTCTACAGGCACAATGTTAGCTACCCACTCAACATACCTGCAGGGACTAATAAACTCGGCCTTGAGTAGTCATTCTATCTCCTCTTAAACAAGGTCATACACAGTTGAATTAAAGCGACGAGGGGACTGTTTATAAGGCTTAAACCTTGGTTTGATAGGCAGTCAATGCTCCACAAGCTCATGGCTAAGTCCGTGCATCTTACTATACTCCCATGCAAAAGAATCGACATACGACCGAAGCAGTTTTATTACTTAGGCCTTTTCATCGGCCTGCAAATTTTGATTTACAAAAGTCAGCCTTGGAATACTACCATTGTCTATATCGACCTCTTCTAGAGGGTCGGCTGACGCAAACCTTGACCTAACTTTTCTACTTCGCTAAAATCTTCAATGGCTTCAACAATATCGTCTTTAGAAGACCGATACTGCTCTACACGAGACTTTAGCCAATCAAGATTACTCTCACCAGACATGACAACTAATTTAGAGACAGTTGTGCTACACTAGTCGGCTTTACAGACACTGGAACAAAACGTCCCGTAGACACGCTAACAAAGTCGTAGTCTGAGAGATCTCTACCTGACAAGCATTCTACGTTATCATGGATGGCAATTGATACTAGGCTTCGTATTTCAAAAGTGAAAACATACTCTGCCCACAACGCTCTGACTTCGACAGGGAGAAAAATAGGCTTCGATTTAAGCCACCCACAGTGCTTCGCTAGTAATCAGAGAGGACTAGCCTCCAGTTTACACAAAGCGAACTCACACTGAAAATAACACACTTCGCACACACAGATTTCTTACACACTCCTCCAAAAACACCCCAGTGCACAAACTCGAAACAGGAAGAATTGGAGTACAAAGAAATCAAATCATACAGTGTAAAGTCAGCATACAAGTTCAAGCAGTAAATGGAAAACAGAATCAATGTTTCATTGCTTGAACAGGGAACACAAAATGAACTTACAGACTGAATACAGGAGAGTGGCGGTTAGCATAGGAGTTCTAAAAT
The DNA here is from genome assembly GCA_019279435.1 of Zizania palustris. Lineage (NCBI taxonomy): Eukaryota > Viridiplantae > Streptophyta > Magnoliopsida > Poales > Poaceae > Zizania > Zizania palustris. The sequence continues at coordinate 38,906,260 of JAAALK010000285.1, read as the reverse complement.
GGCTGCTCAAAAGTGTTACTCAGGTCTAGCCAGCCTTCACTATTTATAGGCACTATTCAGCCCTATGAATAGACTACTTTACCCCTAGGGTTTACAATGATTTTGTCTCATCAGAACAGGGGGTACAAATGGTAGTCTACTTTATTTGGAGGCTTCTTTTGTCATTTTCGTAGAGGAGACATCATCAGCTTTTGCAGAGCAAACATGATCAGCCTTTGTAGTTTTGGAGTCTTCTGAAGCCCCCCTTCGCACGCGAAGGGTGCGGTAGCTTCGGTGAGAAGATGAGAACCCAAGGGTTAGTTTCGGAGTCTGTGATGAGTGATTAACAGATTTTTTCCTCTGGTTTCGAAGGAGTACCTCCGAAGGGGTTCGGAGGTTGTTTCACCGAAGGGTTCATTGGATTCGGTTGCTGCGGTTATTCCAGCGAAGTGTGACTGTCGGAGGGGTCCGACAGTACACGATGACTTGGTCGTACCAAAGGGTTTGATACTTTGGGCGGTACACCGGAATGTGTATCGGAGGTTGTTTGCCCGAAAAGATCTCCGGGGTACAAGATACACTTGTCCGTTTGTTTGTGGTGCGCAGGTGACTTTGGAGGCGACGGATGGTTCGCAGCAAGTGAATCTGGGTCAAGAGAGAGGTTTGATGCCAGGCAAGCAGGGAGCTTGGTCACGAAGGCTGCGAGGGGTCAAGGTCGGTCCTTGGATCAATGTGTGCCAGGCGAAGGAAGAGAGTGCGGAGCATGGCTCTGACTAAAGGTACCCCGAGACGAAGTCCTCGGAGATGAGGCACTTCAGAGGGCACTCCGAATGGAGTGACTTTGGAGTATGGTGGACAGTCCTCAGCAAAGAGGCAAGGTGTTCAAAGTGTGCTCCAGATGGAAGTACTCGAAGGTGCACTCGACGGAGGTCTCAGAAGTCGAGGTGCATCGAAGGTATGGTCTAGGTCAGGTTCATCGAGGAGTGTGCTTGGGGAAGAACACTACGACGAGGTGCTCATGGAATGCTTCATGTGGAGGCCTTGGATGAAGGAGGGACTTCGAAGGGTTGAACTCCGAAGGTGGGGCTTCGGAGTGTGGATGACTTGAGGTACTTCGGTCATGCATGGCTTCGGTACACGGACCGACGAAGTTTGAGCTGGGAGTAGCTGCGAAACCATGGTGGTCCACTCCAGAGGTGATGGCGCGAAGGCTCATGGGCTTTGACGGCTTCGGCTCAAAACCATCACTGTATCAAAGGCTGACTTCGGTGGAGCGAAGACCGTTTTGCTCAAGGCTTCTCACTGAAGCTATCGCATCCCTCGCGTACGAAGGGGGGCTTCAGAAGGCTCCAAAACTGCAAAGGTTGATCGTGTCTGCTCCGCAAAATGTTATGTTGTCTCCTCTACGAAGCTGACAAAAGAAGCCTCCAAATAAAGTAGACTACCATCTATACCCCCTTTTCTGAGAGAGACAAAAACATTGTAAACCCTAGGGGTAAAGTAGTCTATTCACAAGGCTGAATAGTACCTATAAATATTGAAGGCTGGCTAGGACTCAGTAATACTTTGAGCAGCCATTTTCAGAACTCTAGAGCTAGCCGCCACTCGTGTATTCAGTCTGTGAGTTCATTTTGTGTTCCCTGTTCAAGCAATGAAATTTTGATTTTGTTTCAATTTACTGCTTGAACTTGTATGCTTCCTTTGCACTACATGTCTTGATTTCTTTGTGCTCAACTTATTCTTGGCTTGAGTCTATGTACTGGAGTGTTTCTAGAGAAGTGTGTGTTCATAGTGTGTGTTCGCTTTGTGTAAACCGGAGGCTAGTCCTCTCTGATTACTAGCGAAGCATTGTGGGTGGCTTAAATCGAAGCATGTTTTCTTCCCTATCGAAGTCCTTAGCACAGTGTGTTCAGTGTGTGTTTGACCTTCAAAATACGAAGCCTGGTACCAGTTGCTAGTGCGGAGTATCTGGTCGAAGTCCATAGAGGGAAACCACCTCCTGCAGAGGGTGAAGTGCGAAGTCTGCTCAAAGGCATCTAGTGTGCGGAGCGTGCACTGACTTAGCAGAGTTGAGTTTTTGGTTTTGTGGGTGGAGCGAAGTCTTCTTGACTTCGAACTTTTGCTCCTCATGAAGCCTGGTTTCGGAGCTGTGAAATACCTCCGAGCTAGACCTCCGAAGGGTGTGTTCGAAGCCTGTTCCACAGAAGACAGAATTAAAACAAAAGGCTATTTTTAGCCTGAAATTTTAAAAGCTCCCATTCACCCCTCTCTAGTCGTCGTTTTCGGTCCAACAATTGGTATCAGAGCAGGTTAAGATCACCAGTTGACCTTAACCGGTTTTGTGATCTGTTGGCGACATGGACAAAGTTAGTAAAATACCTCTATTCGATGGGACTGATTTTGCATACTGGAAGGTGCGTATGGAGTCTTACTTGCTAAGCCAAGGAAATGCAATTTGGGAGATTGTGGACTCACAATACTCCATCCCTAAAACCCGCACCTCTCAAATAGAAAAAGATCAGTATAATTCTAACTCCAAAGCTCGAAACGTATTGTTCATTATTGGTTTGAGTCAGAGTGAGTTTGATAGGGTACAGCACCTTAGGACAACTAGGGAAATTTGGTCTACTCTCACTATTTTTCATGAGGGCTCTACTCAGATTAAGGATAGGCGCCAAAGCACGTACAATCAATAGTATTAGTTGTTTGTGCATGCTCCTGGTGAATCTATAGATGCCATGTTTTCTCGCTTTGACGCTATAGTGAGTAACTTGCGGTCCAACGGGGCGCTTGCTTACAATGATCATGATAGAACTATCAAGCTTCAATATGCTCATGATCGTAGCATATGGGAAGTAAAGATATCCACCATTGAGGAGTCCACAGGTTATGACACATTGACCTGTGATGAGCTCTTCAGCAAGCTGAAGTCCACATAGATTGTCAAGGCATCTCTTGCATTGCACAGAAACTCCTTGCCACAACCATTGGCACTAGTTTCTAGCACTAGACGTGGCACCACTGTAGAACCAAGCTCATCTAGCACTTGTGTTCTAGCAGGTGGTTTTTCTTTGTCCTTCCTAGTCTCCGTCACTAAGGAGCAGGTGGATACTCTAGATGATGAAGAGCTTGCTCTCATTGCCAGAAGGTTCACCCGTTTTCACTATGAGAGACGGGATCAAAGGAGAAGCGGATTTAGTGGTTGTTTTGAGTGTGGCGACAATTCTCACATCAAGGCCAATTGTCCTAAGCTCAAGAGGAGAGATGAGAGTGAGCGCCCCAAATACCACAAAAAGGAGAGGAAACCCTTTGTGAAGGGCAAGCGCGGCAAGGTGGCTAAGAGGGTAGTCAAAGCTGCTTCCATAGCATTTGTTACTGCTCTCAGTGACATCGATACTTCCTCAACTAAGGAGTCGAGCTCTAATGAGGAGGAGGAGTCCCCAAGGAAGGAGGAGAAGAAGGACAAGAAGGGACGAGATTTCACCGGCCTCTACTTCATGGCCGACAGCGATCACAGCGGCGATGAGCTTGACTAATCTGAGGTACCTCTATCCTATGACCAACTTTCAATTGAGATAGATGAACTGAATGAAGTAGTTCTTGGTCATGATAGATTACTTGTGCAAGCCGCTAGAGATAGAAAAGACCTTAGATTTAGGCTAGAATCTGTTTCTACTGATTATGCCATGCTTAAGTCTAGGGTTAATGATGCTGAATGTGAATCTTGCACTATTGTCATGGGTGAGCTTGCTCAATTGCGTTCTATGCATGATCAAACTCTTTCTGAGCTTGAGACTGCACAGAAGCAGCTTTTGATGGTTGATTGTAGTCCTCAAGATATAAATGAATGCATGAACTGTTCTTTATTACGTGAGAGCATTGATTTACGTGATAATCATGTTCATGATTTAGAGGCTAGATTAGAGAGGACCGGTAGTTCTAAGGATGTGCAATCTGCGTGTGACACTTGCATAATCCTTAAGGACCAGCTAGGCACTGTTAGAGAGCAGGCTGAACATCTCATGACTAAAAATGAATACCTTCTTTCTGTGGTTAACAAATGCACTGAGGGAAAGGGTAGGATGGACTTGCTCTTGGCCAAGACCAAGATGTGTGTTGATAGGGCAGGATTAGCTCTAGGGTTGGGTTTTGAGAGGATTCCTTCAAACAGTGAGAACAAAACTGTTTTTACCTCACCCACTACCTTAGAGAAAGAAAGAGCCCAGTTAGACGCTCCATCAGCCAAAAAGCCTACCCAAACTTAAAAGAAAACCACTCCTCCTGCCAAGAAAATTCCTCCCAAGAAAACCACTCAACAGAAGCCCAAGGAGCCTATGAGAATTGCTCCCATGACCCATGAGAGTGCCCCTAGGAGAGTTTTTCATTGTTCCAATTGTCAGCGGGCGGGTCATCTAGTTGGGTTCAGTTTTCATCGAATCAAGGATGACCGACGCTTTCAGGCGATGAGTTTCCAAACATGCATTACCCATATCTAGGTATGCATGAGTCTGAAGTTTACTCACGTCCTATTTTCGAGGCTCCTCAGACTTCTTGGAAAGGTTTTGCCCCTCGAGGTGTTCACCATGTCCTATATGGTGGTAGACCCCGTGTGAGCTCATCATGCATTTGGGTCACAACATGTAGGTAGACCTCGCACTTTGCATCGTTCTGATTTTCCTATGCGTAGACAGTCTATTTTTACTGTGCCTACTACTCGTATTACTCAGTGTTGGATACCTCATCATGCTTTCACTCACCCCAGCACTGAGCGATCGAGATTCTTTTATCATGTGTCTGGAGATGCAGCTTGGTTCTCCAGCCTCACCACATCCAAGCAAAAGGAACATATTACCTTCGACAACATTCGAAGGAGTAGAGTGAAAGGTAAAGGTGTGGTAAGAATCAACTCAAATGTAACTCTCAAAGATGTTGCTTTGGTTGAAAATTTGGGATACAATTTGCTATCTATATCTCAACTGTTTGATGAGGGCTTCGAAGTGCGATTCCATCGCGATACTTTGCAAGTACTCAATTCTGATTGCGCTATGGTTTGTAAGATCTTTAGAGTTGGGAGAGTTTTGGGAGCTGATTTTTCTGAGTCATCTGGTTCTTCTCATTGTCTTGTTGCACATTTGACTTCTGAGCTTTGGAAGTGGCATAGGAGACTAGGGCATATGAGCTTTTAGTTGCTCGCTCGTCTGAGTGCCCTAGGTCTGATCCGAGGATTTCCCAAGCTCAAGTTTGAGAAGAATTTAGTTGGCGCTCCTTGTCGACGTGGAAAAGTGATTGCTACTTCGCACTCGCCACTCACCATGGTGATGACTGAACAAACCGGAGAGCTTCTCCACATGGACATTGTAAGTCCTTCTCGGGTTAGTTCTTTAGGCGGCAAGTGGTATGTGTTAGTCATTGTTGATGATTTCTCTCGCTACTCTTGGGTCTTCTTTCTTGCCAGCAAGGATGAAGTGTTTTCACACTTTCGGAGCGTAGCCTTGAGACTTTTCACTGAACTCCCTAGTGCATTGAAATTCATTCAAAGTGATAATGACACTAAGTTCAAGAGCAATCTCTTTGTTGACTTTTGCTTGGAGCATGGCATAGAACATCAATTCTCTGCTCCGCAGGTTCCTCAACAGAACGATGTTGTTGAGAGGAAGAACCGTACTTTAGTTGAGATGGCTAGAATGATGCTCGATGAGCATAGGACTCCTAGAAAATTCTGGGTTGAGGCCATGAACACTACTTGCTACATCTCAAACTGGATTTTCTTGTGCTCAATTTTGAATTTGATATCTTATTAACTGTGTTTTGGGAGACAGCCCAAAGTTACTCATCTTCAAGTTTTTGGTTGTCGTTGCTTTATCCTAAAACGTGGAAATTTGGATAAATTTGAGTCGCGCTCTTCTAACGGGATCTTTTTGGGTTACACTACTCATGGTCACTTTTATTGTGTTTTTAATTTGGAAACTAACACTGTCATCGAGTCATGTGATGTGACTTTTGATAAATCAACCCCCTTTGTTAGTTCTACTTTTGAATAGGCAAATGAACACGACATGGAACAGACCATCTTTGAGGATGAAGATCCCGGAGATTTCGAGGATGAACCCCTGCTACCTACGACATCGACCCCCAAAGCCAACCCCACTTCGACCACTTCGGCACAAGGTCCTGAAGCAACTACCTCGACATCGGTCATCTTGGACCACTCCAACGCACAAGTTGAGGGGGAGACTGCATCCCGTCGCGAGGCTACACATCATATTCAAAGGATGCATCCTCTTGAGAAGATCATTGGTGAGCTTGATCAAAGGGTAACACGTTCTCATGCTCATTTCATTGATTCCGCTTTTGTTGCTTCTTTCGAGCCCTTAGATGTTAGTCATGCACTTTCTAATTCTAGTTGGATCAATGCCATGCTTGAAGAACTTGAAAATTTTGAGAGAAACCAAGTTTGGACTTTAGTTGATCCTCCACCAAATGTTCATTTCATTGGAACAAAATGGATTTTCAAAAACAAACAAGGGGAGGATGGGACTTTAGTTAGAAACAAGGCTAGACTTGTAGCTTAGGGTTATTCTCAATTAGAAGGGATTGATTTTACTGAGACTTTTGCACATGTTACACGTCTAGAGGCCATTAGAATTTTGCTTGCCTTTGCGACATCCCGGTGATTCAAACTCTATCAAATGGATGTCAAAAGTGCATTTCTTAATGGCTTCATAGGGGAAGATGTTTGTGTAAAAAACCCCTATATTTGAAAACCCCAAATACCCACATAAAGTCCTTAAACTTCGTAAGGCTCTTTATGGACTCAAGCAGGCCCCTCGGGCATGGTATGATAGACTTAAGTCTTTTCTGCTTGAGCGAGGGTATTTTATGGGATCAGTTGACAAAACCCTTTTTACTCTCAAGCATGGCAAAGATTTCCTACTAGTCCAGATTTATGTGGATGATATCATCTTTGGTGGTTATTCTCATGCTTTGGTTGCTGAGTTTGGAGATGCCATGAGCAGGGAGTTCGAAATGTCCATGATGGGCGAACTCACATTTTTCTTGGTTTGCAAATCAAGAGAAGCAAACAAGGTACATTCATCTGCCAGATGAAGTACACCAAGGACCTGCTCAAGAAGTTCGATATGTCCGATGCGAAGCCCCTCGCTACTCCGATGGCTACTTTGGTAGCATTGGATCTTAACGAGGATGGAGAAGCCGTGGACCAGAAGGAGTTTCGGAGCATGATCGGCTCTCTCCTCTACCTGACAGCTACGAGGCCGGACATACACTTCATTGTGTGTTTGTGCGGTCGTTTTCAGGCTTCGCCATAAGCTTCGCACCGCCAAGTGGTAAAGCGCATTCTCAGGTATCTCAAACATACTGTCGAGTTTGGCATTTGGTATTCTACGTCTTCCTCTTTGTGTCTTCGAGGTTATTCCGATGAGGATTTTGCTGGGTGTAGGATTGATAGGAAAAGTACCTCTAGTACTTGTCATTTCTTGGGTACTTCGCTGGTTTGCTTGTCTTCCCGCAAACAGTCTAGTGTTGCACAATCGACGACTGAGACCAAATATGTTGCTACAGCTAGCTGTTGCTCTCAGATTTTGTGGATAATTTCCATTTTGTGGGATTTTGGGTTAGATTATAAGAGTGTTCCACTTTTCTCAGAGATCACAATGAGAAGGGTGATATTGAACTTCAATATGTTGATACCCAACACCAGCTAGCCGATATCTTCACAAAACCCCTCGATGCTTCATGTTTCGCCTACTTGCGTGGGGAACTTGGTATTTGTCACCCTTACGACATTTTGTGAGGGGGAGCAAACTTTGATTATCTTGCATGTGCTTATTTTGTGTAAAATTGCATTTACATGTTTTGCACTCATATGCCTGATTTTAATTCACGTAATCATGATGGCTCAGCTTTATTTAATATGTCGGATTCATTTTACGCATGATTTTCTTTTCAAAAATCAAATCATGATCACCGCTTAGTCTTGAGTCTAGTATGTTTAGGTAGGACTGCTTTAGCTATCTTTTATCTGCTTGATAGAAAGAATCCTTTTCTCTGGATGCAAAAATTGCAGCTTGAAAAATCATACTGCCTTCTCATGGATATTCTTCAACAAGTGCAATAAAATTTGTTCACTTATCCAAAATCAAAAATCCATGAGTTCAATGGTAAGAGTGAAAAGATCCAGGTGGGTTTGTTTGTCGCACTACTTTATTCTAGACTACTTACCATTGCACTTTGGTATGTGTTGACACGGAAACGTGCCCCCGCACTTGGGTCAGTTCGACGATCCAAAAGTGCACGGATACTTAGGGACAGTCCTATGCGTGACGTGGCACTGACGTCGCGTTCCGACTACCCTTAATAGTGATAAGGGGGTGGAGTCGCCAGGCAACCAGATTACACAAAATAATCCAATTAGCCGAAAAAGATAGATTAAACAGAATAAAATCAGCAAACCAGTCGGAGCCCGTCTGGTTCGAAGTCTGGTGCGAAGGGTGCGCCGAAGGGTACCTTCGGCGTCTGGTGCGAAGTGCTCCGCCGAAGGATGCTTTGGCGTTCGGACCGATCCGGCCGAAGGTGGACTCTGAACGGATCTGGATGCGATGATCACCTCCGAACAGCGGGGTTCGGCGTGATGTCTCCGATACAGCAATCTATGAGACAATGATGCGAAGGCCACGCGCGAGTGCAACTTCGTCCAGTGCGGAGTATGGTCGTGGCGAAGCATGTTGCCGAAGCCTGCTCCTCGAGCCGAAGCTTCGGCAGCGTGGGCTTCAGCCAGGCCCGTCGAGGCTTGCTCCTCGGGCCGAAGCTTCGGTAGCGTGGGCTTCGGCCAGGCCCATCGAGGTTTGCTTCTCGGGCCGAAGCTTCGGCAGCGTGGGCCTCCGAAGGCTTCCTGGCCGAAGCCCATGGGCTGGCTAGAGGCTTTCGGAGCCCATAACTCAATGGACTACGACCCTGTAGGGCTTCGGACAGACCCTGGACATGTGCACTTTCGGCCCAAATCATCAAAATTGATATTTTGATGATCTAGCCATTAATGCCATTTTTTGCTATCAACAGTATGAACTGGGATAATTTAGTGTATGCCAAAATCAATGCTTTAAGTTTCTGATGGCTTTCTTGCCTAGGCTTGGCTTGATTGGAAAGTATAAGGTAGACAAACAAATAACCCAAGGCACTATGGAAAATAGCAAGTATAAATTCTTTGTCAAATCAAGTTTGCTTTCAAAAATCCATTTGAAGTGGACTTGTCTGTCTGAAGTAGAAATTGACTAGCTTTGCACAGTCTTTGCCTTTACTTGTCTAGTTAAATTGATTGAGTGGTGATGCTTTTTATTTCAAAATGATGAAATCACATGCTGTCATCATGCTTTTAGGTCATGTTAAAATAAACTGAGCACATGAAAACTGGGATTATGTTTGGTATATTTTTGCTTTATATGTCTTTGCACTTCTGCCCATTCCGAAGCTTTGCATCTTTTAAATGCTCCTTGATGCTTCCATTGCCAAAGGGGAGAAATTTTTGAGTTCTCTATAGTAAGGGGGAAAATAACTCAGGGGGAGTGTTTATTGTACAAAGGGGAGGTCTGAACTTTTGATGCCTTGAAAGGGAGAAATTTGTCGACAAGGCTTTTACTCTTTTGAAAAAGGGGGAGAGGACTTCTTTTGTCAAGTGACATGATCTGGCTCTTTTCTGAGTTTTTATGGTCACTTGTGTGCTGAAATTTTTTAATTTTTTTTGAACTTGAATTTTGTTATCAATGCACTCATCAAGGGGGAGATTGAGAAACTAAGGGTTGGTTTCGGAGTCTGTGATGAGTGATTGACAGATCTTATCCTCTGGTTTCGAAGGGGTACCTCCGAAGGGTTCGGAGGTTGTTTCACCGAAGGGTTCAATTGCTGTGGTTGCTGCAGCGGAGTGTGACTGTCGGAGGGGTCCGACAGTACATGATGACTTGGTCGTACCGAAGGGTTCAGTACTTTGGGTGGTACACCGGAATGTGTGTCGGAGGTTGTTTTCTCGGAGAGGTCTCTGGGGTACTAGATACACTTGTCTGTTTGTTTGTGGTACACAGGTGACTTTGGAGGCGACGGACGGTTCGCAGCATGTGAACCTGGGTCAAGCGGGAGGTTTTATGCCAGGCGAGCGGGGAGCTTGGTCAAGAAGGATGCGAGGGGTCGAGGTCGGTCCTCGGGTCAAGGTGTGTCAGGCGAAGGCAAAGAGTGCAGAGCGTGGCTCCATCTGAAGGTTGTAGGACCGAAAGTAGCGACCAGAGGGGGGTGAATGGGCGCCTAAAAATTTCTTGCTAAACTATATCGTAATCCCAACACCCAACCAACTTAACCAGACAAACAATATTAGCAAGGCAAATTACTGGTACTATAGTTGTCTAGCCTAAAAATGACCGGTGTCCTAATTAAAATGATATTAAAAATAAACTAAATAAAAATACTGCAGTAAATAAAAACACCTAGATAAATTACTGATTATTTATATTGCAGTCTAAAATTAAACTACTAATCAAATAAATAAAGCAGGGATCATTCAAAAATTAATTCTGATATAAACCTAATAGTATTTCACGTGAAAACTAGAATAAAAATTTATTTCGACTAATAAATTTTTCTTTTCCTTTTATATGAGTAGATTAAACATAAATATTTAAATTAATAATATGAAATAACTAATAAGCAGATTAAAGAATAATATCTAGCAAATAAAAAAAATTATCTACGAAAATACTAAAAACTATTTTACTGCTAATTAAAAATAGATGATTAATGATTTAATTATTCTACCTAAAAATTAGTAGATTAGATTAAAAGAGAACTTAACTTCGCCTGCGTGCTCATCGTCGTTCGCTGGATGCGCCTGGATGCCGCTCCGTGTATCGTGCGAAAAGTCTCGCCTTGCCAAAGCCACCGCCGCACGTCTGGCGCTGACGTCCTGAAACAAGAAAAACTGTGCTGCTAGAATAGAAAGGACTGTAACGCGCTGGCTTGGCTCATCCACGGAGAAATAATCACTCCGGTCGGTTAGGCCTACCGTGTAGCCTTCCTGCGCGTAGCAGAGCTAGCTTCCGGTGCTAGCTATGCACCTCGTTCCTTCAGCCAAAGCCGTCGTGGGCCCCGCACACAAGCTGCAGCCGGCTAGTTGCTAGCACGCCGACCAGAGCTGTCCGCCGCTGCCGTGTGGGAACCCGTGCGCCAACAAAAAAACGCCGCATGCTGCGCACAACGCCGGCCAGAGAGAAGGAAGACGCACAAAAACGTTGTTGTCCGCGATGCAGATTGAACACCAGAGGAAAAATAGTAGATGAAAACAGATTGGTGGACTAAAAAATAATCTCGGGAAAATAACAGTCATCTATCCCAACGGGGATAGGGGCCTATTTATAGGCGACTCCTAATACATGAATATACTAATTTACCCCTAGGGTAAATTAAACTGACTCTAAAATAAATTCCGAAAATTACTAAAATATTCTTAGAAAAATCACTTGACTCAAATAACAATATTCTAAACTTAAAAACTAAATATTAATATCCTAAAAACAAAATAATCATAGGTTGTCAGTTTTGCGCCGAAACTGACAAAGCGTCCACCGTCTTCGCACCGGGTACCCGGATTGGGCCGACCCGACCCCGCTGCTTCCTCAGCCCGGCAATCGCTCACCGCCCGTGTACCTGAGTCAAACCCAGTCAATAGACTAGTGGATTATCTACCGCTCCTAGCCCATGTACCCAGATTGGGCCAGCCTGACTCCACGGCTCCTTTGCATGGCTGTCGCTCGCTGCCCGTGTACTTGAGTCACACGCGACCTCAGACTCGGCAGGTCTTCATATCTCTTCTTCTTTGACTTCCGTTGACAATCACTCATCACATCTGGAGTATCAAAACCATATTCTTCAATATGGTTTCTCAATCTCCCCCTTGATGAGTGCATTGTCAACACCATCTTCACCTCATCTTCAGAACCTGCAAAACTTGTGGAAATAGGAAAAAAAGACAAAAGAAAATAGAAGAAAGAAAATAAAAGTTTAACCCTAATAACCAAAAGCCAAACAGAAGCAAGAAAATCATCATTATGGTTAACCAAAAATAAAGACTTAAAAACAAGTGCAATCTCAAAATTTTAAAAATTACCAACAAGGAACTCCCCCTGAAATAAATCCCAGAGAAAGCTAAAAAATGTACTCCAAAATTTCTCCCCCTTGTTGACAATTGGACTCATCAAGTGAGACTAAATGCACTCTAAAAAGACATAGACACAAACTCTCTCTGAAATGCAGCTCCCCCTCAAAATATGCCATGAATGCAGATGGGGTGCAGGTGGAGTGTGAAAAACATGCTTCTTAGATATGATTGACTGCAATTACAACATCTAAAGGTATAACAAATATACTGTCTACGATACATGACATGATCAATGAAATAGATGATATCTAAATGGAGTCATCAGCACGCATTTTTCGATTTTTGCAAATAAAAGCATCACCACATTTTCTAGTTGACAAGCAAAGTAAAGCATGAGATGCAAAAGCTAACTAATATCTACCAAGATAAGCATCGTCCAAATCAAAGTGCTTCAGCAAACTTGTCATCTTTTTAATTTTTCAGACTATTTCTTGTTCTTTTTATTTTTCATTTCTGCCAGGGGTTATTTGCATGTCAAACCTTATGCTAACCGACCAAGTCAAGCCTAGGCCATAACTGGACCATCAAAAGTTTAAGACATTGGTCTTGGCATACATTACACCGTCCTAGTTCATACCAAAGTGCTATGGTAAGCAGTCTAGAACAATGCAATGCGACAAAGCAAACCCACCTGGATCTTTTCTAATAATCATAAAAATGCATAAATTTTTCATTTTTCTGAATTTTTTATCATTTTTATAACAAATTTTTCATATTTAAAGCATATGGATGTCCAAGTTGCATATCTGCATCTAAGTAAGGATCTAGCTACCAGGCATGTAAAATATAGCGAACGCATTTAGCCTACACATGCTAGTTACCAAAAGCAATGGTGATCATTTTTCAATTTTAAAAACATAAAAGCCATGCATATGACAAATATCAGATATATCATGTGAACTGAAACAGAACATGATCATCAACAAGTAATCAAAAACATATACTAGCTACAGAAAGTAAAGCAGATTAATCATATAACCGAAGCAAGCTCAAAATGTGATTGATGATTATGCATGATATGAACGTACACAAAAAGACTCAATAAAAAAATAAAGAAGAAAAGAAAAAACTAACACAAAGTATCCTAAAAAGGATACACAACTCCCAAATCCCCTCGCAAACGCTCAAAAGTAGACTGATCTAGGGGTTTAGTAAATATATCAGCCAACTGTTGATGGGTATCAACATGAATAAGATCTATGACTCCTTTCTCATATTGATCCGTCAGAAAGTGAAAGCGCACATCAATATGTTTGGTTTTTGAATGAAGACATGGGTTTTTCCCTACACTAATTGCACTGGTGCTATCACAAAACAAAGGCACTCTCGAAGGGAAGAACAACCCAAAATCCTGCAAAGTGGAAATCATCCAAACCAACTGAGAACAGCAGCTAGCAGCAGCTACATACTCAGCCTCAGTAGTAGAAAGCGCAACTCCAGATTGTTTTCGAGAAGACCATGAAACAAGTGAAGAACCAAGAAGCTGGCAAGTATAGGAAGTCGACTTGCGATCCAGCCGGCACCCACCGAAATCAGCGTCCAAAAAACCAGCTAGATCAAGAGACGATGATGGAGAATAATAAAGACCTAGAACAGGACCATAAGTAAGATACCTAAAAATACGCTTCATAGCCTGCCGGTGAGATGCGCGTGGCGAAGACTGAAAACGCGCGCACACACCCACGACAAACTAAATGTCTGGTCTCATCGTAGTCAAGTATAGCAGCGATCCAATCATCCCTCGATACTCTCTCTCATTTACCTTGACGCCGTTCTCGTCCTTGTCCAGACCTCCAAATGTACCCATTGGGGTCATCTATGGCTTTAGCTCTCCACCAAAGTCAAATTTCTTTAGCATGTCTCGTGTATACTTACCCTGGTGGATGAAAATGTCGTCCTTGGTCTGCTTGATCTGGAGCCCTAAAAAGTACTTGAGTTCCCCCATGAGACTCATCTCAAACTCGATATGCATATGCTTAGAAAACTTGGAAACAAGCTCATTAGTAGAACCACCAAAAATAATGTCATCCACATAAATCTGAGCAACCAATAAGTCTGCGCCATCTCTAAGCAAGAAAAGAGTCTTGTCCACATAACCCATCACAAAACCTTTCTGCAACAAGAACTGCTTCAGGCGATCATACCAAGCCCTGGGGGCCTGCTTCAAACCGTATAAAGCCTTCTGGCACTTGTAAACATGTCATGGAAATTTAGGGTTCTCGAAACCGGGGGTTGCTTAACATAGACCTCCTCCTCTATATACCTATTTAGAAAAGCACTCTTGACATCCATTTGATGAAGCTTAAAACCTTTAGAAGCAGCAAAGGCCAAAAGAATACGAATGGACTCAAGGCGAGCAACAGGGGCGAAGGTCTCTTCAAAATCAATGCCTTCTTTTTGACAAAAACCCTGTGCCACTAATCGAGCTTTGTTGTGCACCACAACACCATCTTCTCCTTGTTTGTTCTTAAACACCCACTTGGTGCCTATGGTGTTGCATCTAGGTGGCAGCTCAACTAGTGTCCAAACCTGATTGCGAACAAAATTTTCAAGCTCTTCTTGCATGGCATTTATCCAATTTGAATCAGAAAGAGCATGAGAAACGTCTCTAGGCTCAAAAGTGGCAACAAAAGCAGACTCAGGAAACATAGCAAGAGAACAACCTAAAGACCGTAAGGATCTCTCCGTAAGATCACCAATGATGAGCTCTGAAGGGTGATCACGCTGAACTGCACGGGATCCTAAGTGATCTGAGGTCACCTCACCTGAATCAGCAACTGGCTCCTCTGGACTCAGATGAGAAGTCATCTCACCGGAGTCAACACCTGGCACCTCTAGACTCGGCCGAGGAGACTCGATCGAAGTAGAAGGAGTAATTAGGGGTCCGTCCTCATCCTCAATCGAAGTCTCAGAAGGTGTGGGGTCTGCGGGTGGTGCAGAGGGCCCACCCTCATCATCAGAAGGAGGGTCATCATCTTCCTCAAAGATGGACTCTCCAAGCTCATCATCTCCAGAAAGTTCAAAAGAAGGAGTCAGCGAGGGCAAAGAGTCATCAAAAGAAACCTCACAAGTCTCGACAAGCATCTGAGAGTCTAGGTTCCAAACACAATAGCCTCGTAAATGCAAAGCATAACAAAGAAAGACTCCATCCCAGCAACGAGACTCAAACTTGTCCAAATGCCCTCCCTTCTTAAGAAAAAAGCACTTGCATCCAAAAGCTCGCAAGTAACTCACCTTGGGCTGTCTACTAAAACGTAACTCATATGACGTCTTACCTAAGTAAGTTCTAAGGGAAATGCGATTGGCAAGATAGCAAGTTGTCTTCATTGCTTCAGCCCAAAGACGCCTAGGAGTCCTATGCTCATCAAGCATCGTTCTGGTCATCTCGACAAGCATGTGGTTCTTTCGTTCCACAACGCCGTTCTGTTGGGGAGTGTAAGGAGCAGAGAACTGATGATCAAGACCCTGATCACTACAAAAACTGACGAACTAAGATCCATTGTATGAATGAATTGCTCGCATCAGACCATTATTCTCGTTCTTCAGCTTCAAAATCAGGTCATGAACATACTGAAAAGTCTCATCCTTAGACTCTAGAAAGTAAACCAACGAGAATCGAGAAAAATCATCAACTAGTACAAGGGCGTACCACTTCCCACTGACTGAGCGTACTCGAGCTGGACCTACTGTGTCCATGTGCAACAGCTCTCCCGGGTACGAAGTCATCACCTGAGTCACAGGCGCGTGAGAAGCGGCAACCATTTTCCCATGACAACAGGGATGACAGACTAGACCCTTCCCCATCTTAAGCTTAGGTAATCCTCGGATAAGATCCATAGAACTCAATCTAACCAGTAGATCAAAGCTCAAATGGCCTAACCTTCTATGCCACTTCCATAGCTCAGAGGAGGATCCGACCATCAGACAACGAGAAGGGCCAGAATAACTAGAGAAATCAATACGAAAAACCTTACCTAAAGGTAAGATCCGGCAAACTAAAGATCCTCTAGAATCAACAACAGAAGACATGCCCTTCTTAAAGAACACTTCTAAACCATCCTAGAGCAGTTGCGAAACAGAAATTAGATTAAAGTTTAGATTTCCAACTAAAGCAACATTCTTCAAAGAGAAATAATCAGAAATACGAATCGACCCAATACCTTGTACCTTCCCTTGACCACTATTCCCGAAAGTGATGTATTCCTTGGAGCTCGGGGGAGTGAGGCTTGAGAACCATCTGTAGTGTCCCGTCATATGGCGAGAACATCCTGAATCCATGATCCATACGTCCTCCAGTCCTCGATCCTGCAAAATCAATGGTCATGAGTGGGAGCAAATGGTCAACCACTAGGTCTAGCAAAAGTACTAAACCAGTGTCGAGCCATCTGCTCGTAAGTAGGAAAGCAGAAGGAATCATATGAGTCTGGACCACAACGCGGCTCAAAGCGCGGTCCTCTAGTTCTACCTAAAATAACGGTCACGAGGTCCAAAACCATATCCATAACGATTTGGAACTCTGCCGGAACGGAAACCACCCTCCGGAGCATGATAATAAAAACCGTCTCCTCTACCACCACCTACACGACGTGAACTGGCCTATAGCCTCTCTCTCTACATCGAGGAACTCTCTGTCTACCACCCTTCTGGTAGAACTGCTCCTGCCCACCTCAAGCTCTCTCTGCTCGCTCAACCCGCTTCCTCCTGAAGCAAAACTCCTCAAGATGTCCGTCTCTCTGAAAAAACTCACAGTGATAGGTAGGCTTCTTGGGATGTTGTTGTGGCTTAGGGTTCTTAGGCTTGGTGGTGTTGGGTGTAGCATCTTTGGTGTGAGAGGGTCCAGGTAAAGAATCAAGAGAAGTGTGGGGAGTTTTAGGCTTTGGAACCCAGATCTGCTTCTTAGGTGGAGCTTTAGGTTGTTCTTGGATCACTCCATCCTTAGGCTGACTATCCTTAAAGGACTCAGTGGAGTGAGTCTTGGGATATCTCTGTTCGGGAGTCATATTACTCCACTCCACTGCATGGCTAATAGCACTCTCAAAATCAGCCTTGGTATAGGTGTAACCTACCCCAAACCCATCCCGTCTCTTAAACTGCTGGATCATCATGCCGAGTTGTGGCTCTCTGGCACTAATCCAACTCAGGATCTGACGGAGGTAAAAGTTCTTGTTCTGGACATCAGCTAGCTCCTCTCTCAAGGAAGCTAACACCTCCACCTGAGATAAGCAGATTCACACTCTTTGTCAACTTCGACAGACTTCTCACTTTTAGCTTGATCAACTCCATTCTAATGGACAGGCAGTTCTCACAAACAGTAGGTGGAACTGACAAGGACTCAAGCTCTAGCTTAGTCTGCTCCAACTCAGCTCTCACTCCATCTAACTCGCTCAACTGTTCATCCCTCTTGGCTCTCAGCTCATCTATACTAGCTAAATGAGATGGGTAGTCTACACAAGGTACGACGAGAGTGGCATGAGCATTTTTTAGCTCCCGCTGAGCGCTCTCAAGCTCAGTGGCCAATGTGTCTCTCTCATCTACTCTCTTTGTGTACCTAGACTTAAGAGTCGTCAGGTCACACAACAACACCTCACAGTTAGGGCACTCACCACTATCACCCAAGCAAGGGGAAGAAGACAGACTCTCAATCTTGCCATTCGCCCTGGCAAGCTCACTCTCAAGCTCAGCTATCCTCTTCTTAGCCCCTCTAAGCAGTTTCTCCTGATACTTCAACTCCTGACGGTTCTGTTCTAGTAAATTAACAACTTCTTATTCATAGGATGATACCTTCTCATCGTCGTCGGAGTCGTCGGAGGAGTCCTTTTCTTTCTTCTCCCCAAGAGCCATTGAGCAGAAGCTCTTGTGGGGTCTTCGGCTGTCACATGAGCGTCTCTTCGGCTTGTCCCCGAAGGCCATGAAACAGAGGCCCGCCAGATCATCTCTGTCCTTCCCCTTCCTGATCACGATCTCTTCATCACTTGAGCTCGAAGATGAGGAGGAAGACGAGGATCTCTTGGAGTAGCTTTTCTCCATCTCGGCGAAGAAAGCCTTGTCTCATTTCTTGTTCTCACGCCTATAGTCCTTCAAAGCCTTTCGAAAGAATCTCGTCTTGACCTTGCCCTTTGTAGAGTTTTCATACTTGTCGGAGTCGTAGGAGTGGCCGCCGGTTCCTTTCTTGTAATTCTTCTGCTTGGGGCAGTCGACAATGAAATGACCTGTATCACCACACTCAAAGCATCCAGATTTTGTGCCGTGTCTCTTAAACATTCTCTTATCATAGACACGTCACACCCGGTTGTTAAACAAGCGCAGATCATCATCTCCTAGAGAATCAAGTTGTTCTTCGGAGATAGACATCAAGGAAAAAGCAGTACAACTCATGGCATTAGGATCAGCAAATGGTGTCACAAGCGCCAGAGTCTTTGAGCCAGAACTAGTGAGATTTGATCTCAACTGGATATCGACCTCTAAGGCCTTGAGCTTACTAAAAAGCTCTGCGACGGTCAAGGTATCATAAGACACGCTCTCAACAATAGAAGAAACCTTGATCTCCCAGATCTTCGGGTCCAAGGTATGGAGTACCTTAAGCGCCTGTTCATGATCCGAGACCAGCTGATCACGCTCGGCCTTGTTAACGCGAAGCTTGTTAATGATCGATTGAAAACGACCAAACAAAGCCTCAACCGTCTCACCCAGCTTTTGTGAGAAATTCTCATACTCACGCCGGTAGGTCTGATATAGACTAGCCTTGACCTGATCTGTCCCCTCATGGTGTGCCTGGAGGGTAGCCTAGATCTCTCGAGCAGTGGTGAGATGGCTAACACGCTCAACCTCACTAGGTCCTAGACTAGAAAATAAAATGTTCACCGCTTTACTATTATTTTGATGCTGTGTAACTACATCTGCAACAGTATCCGCAACAATAGTCCTTATGGTGAAAGTAGGATGAACACAAATCTCTCATATGTCTGAGGTTTGGCTCATAAGGTAAGCTCGCATGCGAGTCTTCCAATAAGTGTAGCCAAAAGCTTCTAGGGACGAGATTTTGCCTGAAGACATCATGGTCACTACCTAGGTTTAGAATCAGTTAAGATATTAGAAAACCCTAACCTCGCTCTAATACCACTTGTAGGACCGAAAGTAGCGACCAGAGGGGGGGTGAATGGGCGCCTAAAAATTTCTTGCTAAACTATATCGTAATCCCAACACCCAACCAACTTAACCAAACAAACAATATTAGCAAGGCAAATTACTCGTACTATAGTTGTCTAGCCTAAAAATGACCGGTGTCCTAATTAAAATGATATTAAAAATAAACTAAATAAAAATACTGCAGTAAATAAAAACACCTAGATAAATTACTGATTATTTATATTGTAGTCTAAAAATAAACTACTAATCAAATAAATAAAGGAGGGATCATTCAAAAATTAATTCTGATATAAACCTAATAGTATTTCACGTGAAAACTAGAATAAAAATTTATTGCGACTAATAAATTTTTCTTTTCCTTTTATATGAGCAGATTAAACAGAAATATTTAAATTAATAATATGAGATAACTAATAAGCAGATTAAAGAATAATATCTAGCAGATAAAAAAATTATCTACGAAAATACTAAAAAACTATTTTACTGCTAATTAAAAATAGATGATTAATGATTTAATTATTCTACCTAAAAATAGTAGATTAGATTAAAAGAGAACTTACCTTTGCCTGCGTGCTCATCGTCGTTCGCTGGATGCGCCTGGACGCCGCTCCATGTATCAGTGCGAAAAGTCTCGCCTTGCCAAAGCCATCGCCGCACGTCTGGCGCTGACGTCCTGAAACAAGAAAAACCGTGCCGCTGGAATAGAAAGGACTATCACGCGCTGGCTTGGCTCATCCACGGAGAAATAATCACTCCGGCCGGTTAGGCCTGCCATGTAGCCTTCCTGCGCGTAGTAGAGCTAGATTCCGGTGCTAGCTGTGCACCTCGTTCCTTCAGCCAAAGCGGCCATGGGCCCCGCACACAAGCTACAGCCAGCTAGTTGCTAGCACGTTCGACCAGAGCTGTCCTGCCTGCTGCCGTGTGGGAACCCGTGCACCAACAAAAAAATGCCGCACGCTGCGCACAACGTCGGCCAGAGAGAAGGAAGACACACAAAAATGTTCCTGGCCGTGATATAGATTGAACACCAGAGGAAAAATAGGATATGAAAACAGATTGGTGCACTAAAAAATAATCTCGGGAAAATAACAGTCATCTATCCCCAGGGGATAGGGGCCTATTTATAGGCGACTCCTAATACATGAATAGACTAATTTACCCCTAGGGTAAATTAAACTGACTCTAAAATTCATTCCGAAAATTACTAAAATATTCTTAGAAAAATCACCTGACTCAAATAACAATATTCTAAACTTAAAAACTAAATATTAATATCCTAAAAAAATAATCATAGGTTGTTAGTTTTGCGCCGAAACTAACAAAGTGTCCACCGTCTTCGCACCAGGTACCCAGATTGGGCCGACCCGACCCCGCAGCTTGCTCAGCCCGGCAATCGCTTGCCGCCCGTGTACCTGAGTCAAACCCAGTCAACAGACTAGTGGATCATCTGCCGCTCCTAGCCCATGTACCCGGATTGGGCCAGCCGACTCCGTGGCTCCTCTTCCCGGTTATCGCTCGCTTCCCGTGTACCTGAGTCACACGCAACCTCAGACTCGACATGTCTTCATTTCTCTTCTTCTTTTACTTCCGTTGACAATCACTCATCACATCTGCAGTATCAAAACCATATTCTTCAACATGGTTTCTCAAAGGTACCCCGAGACAAAGTCCTCGGAGGCGAGGCACTTCGAAGGGCACTCTGAATGGAGTGACTTCAGAGTATGGTGGACAGTCCTCAGCAATGAGGCAAGGTGTTCAAAGTGTGCTCAGGATGGAGGCACTCAAAGGTGCACTCGACGGAGGTCTCATAAGTCGAGGTGTATCGAAGACATGGTCTGGGTGAGGTTCGTCGAGGAGTGTGCTTGGGGAAGAACACTGCGACGAAGTGCTCATGGAATGCTTCATGCGGAGGCCTTGGATGAAGGAGGGACTTCGAAGGGTGGTACTCTCAAGGTGGGGCATCGGAGTGTGGATGACTTGAGGTACTTCGGTCATGCATGCTTTCGGTATATGGACTGACAGAGTTCGAGCTGGGAGTAGCTGTGAAGTCGTGGTGGTCCACTCCGAAGGTGATGGCGCGAAGGCTCAAGGGCTTTGACGGCTTCGTCTCAAAACCATCACTGTATCGAAGGCTGACTTCGGTGGAGTAAAGGTCATTTGGCTCAGGGCTTCTCACCCAAGCTACCGCACCCCTCGCGTGCAAAAGGGGGCTTCAGAAGGCTCCAAAATAGCAAAGGTTGATCGTGTCTGCTCTGCAAAAGCTGATGTTGTCTCCTCTGCGAAGCTGACAAAAGAAGCCTCCAAATAAAGTAGACTACCATCTGTACCCCCTGTCTGAGAGAGACAAAAATAGTTTAAACCCTAGGGGTAAAGTAGTCTATTCACAGGGTTGAATAGTGCTTATAAATAGTGATGGCTGGCTAGGCCTGAGTAACACTTTGAGCAGCCATTTTCAGAACTCTAGAGCAAGTCGCCACTCTTGTATTCAGTCTGTAAGTCCATTTTGTGTTCCCGGTTCAAGCAATGAAATTTTGATTATGTTTTCAATTTACTCCTTGAACTTGTATGCTTGCTTTGCACTGCATGTCTTGGTTTCTTTGTGCTCGACTTCTTCCTGGCTTGAGTCTGTGTATTGGAGTGTTTTTGGAGAAGTGTGTGTTCAAAGTGTGTGTTCGCTCTGTGTAAACCGGAGGCTAGTCCTCTCTGATTACTAGCGAAGCACTGTGGGTGGCTTAAATTGAAGCCTATTTTCTTCTCTATCGAAGTCCTCAGCACAGTGTGTTCAGTGTGCGTTTGACCTTCGAAATACAAAGACTAGTACCAGTTGCTAGTGCGGAGTATCTAGTCGAAGTCCGCAGAGGGAAACCACCTCCTATAAAGAGTGAAGTGTGAAGTCTGCTCAAAGGCACCTAGTGTGTGGAGCCTGCACTGACTTAGCCGAGTTGAGTTTTTGTTTTGTGGGTGGAGCGAAGTTTTCTTGACTTCGAACTTTTGCTCCTCGCGAAGTCTGGTTTCAAAGCTATGAAATACCTTTGAGCGAGACCTCCGAAGGGTGTGTTCGAAGCCTGTTCCGCAGAAGACAGAATTAAAATAGAAGTTTGTTTTTAGCCTGAAATTTTAAAAGCTCCTATTCACCCCCCCTCTGGTCGCCATTTTTGGTCCAACAATTGGTATCAGAGCAGGTTAGGATCACCAGTTGACCTTAACCAGTTTTGTGATCTGTTGGTGACATGGACAGAGTTAGTAAAATACCTCTATTCGATGGGACTGATTTTGCATACTAGAAGGTGCGCATGGAGGCTTACTTGCTATGCCAAGGAAATGCAATCTGGGAGATTGTGGACTCACAATACTCCATCCCTGAAACCCGCATCAAACAGAAAAAGATCAGTATAATTCTAACTCCAAAGCTAGAAACATATTGTTCATTGGTTTGAGTCGGAGTGAGTTTGATAGGGTACAACACCTTAGGACAGCTAAGGAAATTTGGTCTACTCCGGAGTGGACCACCATGACTTCGCAGCTACTCCTAGCTTGAACTCCGTCAGTCCGTGTACCGAAGCCATGCATGGCCGAAGTACCTCAAGTCAACCACACTCCGAAGCCCCACCTTCGGAGTACCACCCTTCGAAGTTCCTACTTCTTCCAAGGCCTCCGCATGAAGCATTCCATGAGCACTTCATCGCAGTGTCTCTCCCTGAGCACACTCCTTGACGAACCTCATCTGGACCATGCCTTCGATGCACCTCAACTCCTGAGACCTTCGTAGGGTGAACCTTCGAGTGCCTCCATCCGGAGCACACTTCGAACGCCTTGCCTCATTGCTGAGGACTTTGTCCACCATACTCTGAAGTCACTCCATTCGAAGTACCCTTCGAAGTGCCTCACCTCCGAGGACTTTGTCCCGGGGTACCTTCAGCTGGAGCCACCCTCTGCACTCTCTGCCTTCGCCTGGCGCACCTTGACCTGAGGACCGACCTCGACCCCACGCAGCCTCCGTGACCGAGCTCCCCGCTCACTAGGCATCAAGCCTCCCGCTTGACCCAGGTTCACTTGCTGCGAACTGTCCATCGCCTCTGAAGTCACCTGCGCACCACATACAAACAAACAAGTGTATCCAGTACCCTGGAGACCTCTCCGGGCAACAACATCTTGTACAAACTCCGGTGTACCGCCCAAAGTACTGAACCCTTCGGTACAACCAAGTCATCGTGTACTATCGGACCCCTCCAATAGTCACACTCTGCTGCAACAGCCGCATCAACCGAACCCACTGAACCCTTCAGTGAAACAACCTCCAAACCCCTTCGGAGGGACTCCTTCAAATCCAAAAATATAAAACTTGTCAATCACTCATTACATACTCCGAAACCAACCCTTGGTTTCTCAAAAGAGTATAGCATAAAGTTGATAGTGGTGCCTCCGTCTACAATCATCCTCGAGATCAGCTTCCTGTTGATGTGCCCTTTGACATAGAGAGGCTTTAGGTGACTAGTCATATCCTCGGGCTTCTCGAAATTGGCCTCTCGTGGGCCGAGGCTAAGTTGAGCAACCTCGGCCTCGTCTTGTAGTAGAGAAAACTCAGTGGGAAGCATGATGACATTTACGTCCATCGCTTGAGAAGGAGGCCCCTCGGAGACAGGAGTGTAGTCGTCGTCCATCAGATCGTCCTCGTCATCGCTTGGAGTAGGAGTCGGGTTATTTATGGCAACTGGCTTTGGCTTCCAAACCTACTTCATCACTGGTCGGGAATGGATGTCCTCAAAAAGGCATCCTGCTCATCTTCAACCTTCTTCTCACACATCTCTTGGCTCGAAGACATTGTAGCCGCCTCTTTTAGGACTTGGTCATACTTGGTGTTGCCCATGAAGGTCGCAGTTTAGTGTCGGGCACCACAAACTTGCTCCTAGACCTCTTGGCCGAACAAGAGTTGCTCGGATCAGCCTCGGCAATTTTGCGCTTGGCAGAGACATCTTCCTATGTACTGTCGATCGGACCGGCCTTACTTGGCCGGTCTAACCCGATGTTGTCGGTTGGACCGGCCATGGTGGGCCGGTCTAACCGACTGGTGTCGGGTGCCTACAAAAGGCCGGTCAGACCGGCCACAGTAGGCCGTTCAGACCAGGATTGTAGGATCGGAATAGGTGACTAGAGGGGGGTGAATAGGTGCCTCAACAAATTCTTGTGAATAGATGGCCTTTTCAAAACACCCAACGCTCCTCTCAATGAACAAGCTAAAGGTAAAGATGACTGGAATGTGTGTTAAATCGATAAACCAGAAGCATTCAAGATCTGATGGGAATGATTAAAAAACAACTAGAGAGTACAATCAAATTTTGCTTCTCATCGAACTTTGAAACGCCGAACCCTATTTCCAGTCAATCAATGAAACGCCGACTGTTGTTAGTCGGTCTTTGAAATGCCGACTTGCTTAAATCGGACTCTAAAATTTCGACCAAATGCAGAAAAACAGAGAACATAATGGTTTCAGTATGAATTCAAATTAGATCAACAACACACCAAAAATTTGCATAGCCAGAAGAACTTAACAGATCACAGATTCAGGCTGTGGAGAATTACACAAGTGCATGAAACAATTTCAGTGCAAGGAAAACACTACTGAACAGAAATCAAGGCACTTGCTGGCACATAATGACTGATGAACATATTATGTCGCTAGTCCCGGGCAGTGAATGAGGAACGGAGAAAGACTGCCGCAATGAACTCAAAAGCAACTATGGCTGAAGAATAATAATCTCCAGTGTTCGTCAAAAGAAAGATGGATAGAAAATAAACTGACAGTACACTCAGATCGGCTACAACTTGTTACTGCATGAAATTATCAGAGACGAAAGATAAAAAAATCTACTCAAACTAGTTCCGAAAGATTTGACAGAGAAGAACAATAATAGTGGCCTTGAATTGTATTCGACACTGAGCTTTGGAAATAAGAGGCTTGGTTCAACCAGCAATGCTTGTGCTTGACAATATATGATGAACAGAGATTATCAGGTGAAAATTGATGAACACGAATCAGAAAGCCACACTTCAATTTCAGATGCAAAATGTCATAGATCACCAGAAACCCAGTATCAATGGAGGAACTAAATAACAAAAAGAAGATTAGACGAACCTCAGTAGCACTGCAAAATAAATCAAACAGAAACACACGGCAATAGTTAGATGATGAACAGAGAACAGGCCATCAACAATCCGTAGGAACATCAAACAGAAAACTCCAGCTTAAACATGATTTGCAATAGTGCTTCTCCGGTGGCCTGGCAGTGCTAAGCGGCTCTGGAACCTTCTCACGGCAGAAATGGAAGAACCAGAGCCAACCAGAAGAAAAAACGACAGAAGAACTTTCTCTAAAAAATCGAATATAGTACATGTCCCTGTTCCTGGCGCTAGCTCTGGCGTGGCTGCTGTACATGGCGGTGGCTGCTGTAGATGATCTGGCACGGCGGCGCACAGTCTACCCGGTGGGGAAAAAGAGATGAACATGAGCAAAATAATATCTGAAGTAATTTGTTTCTCCTCCTAATGTTCAGCCCCAAAATCCACGTAAACCCCTAGGTATGGCGTCCCTTTTATAGGCAAATGGAATTACAATGCCAAAATGCCATTAGGGTTTAATTACAATGGAATTACCTACAATACCCTTGTGTATTTTTCAGAATTAAAAATTCAGAAAAATACACAAAAGTCTACACCTATTTTATTACAACAATTAACCTATTATTTTAGTATTTTTCATAATTAAAATTTCAAAAAAAAAAACTAAAAGATTACATTTAATCTAGATGACTAAACTGAAAAATAAACTCCTGTTTCTTGGAATTAAAATAATCTGGTATGACGTTTTTCAGCCAAAACCGACAAAGCCTTCCCGATCGCCGACATGTGTCACCAATCCACAAACTCGACCGCCAGAAAGTCTCTCCCGCTCTAGATCCCTCAAGTCGCCTTGTCACTTGCACTGGCCTCCCTTTCGCTGACTTGGTCAACACACTGCCTCGATCATCCGTCTATCCATGTCTTGCTCCATCTCCACGTGTACTCCTGAGATCATCCCCAACTTCACCCGACCTCCTTGACCATCTGGCATCAAGCTCCCCGCTTGACCCTGAGCACCCACCGTTGACAATTGACTAGCATCTCAACCCTACACACATGAGACAAGAAAAACTCGAATCGTGACTCACACCGATCCCATCGGCACACAATCTCCACGCACACCATATCATCACACACATCGATCCCATCGGTGCAACCAATCATGCAATCAAACGCAAACATCCAGATCAGGAAAACTTGTCAATCACTCATCACCAAGATAAAACAATAGTGTGAACCCTACTTGGTTTCTCAATCACCCCCTTGATGAGTGCATTGACAACTCCAAAATGAAACATGATGAAAGTTTCGAGTTCAGCGCACAAGTGACCATAAAAACTGAACTCAGAAAAGAGCCAAAACATGTCACTTGATAAAAAAATCTCCCTAGATCTCCCCCTTTAGCAAAAACATGTTAAGAATTCTCCCCCTTTGGCAATGCAAGCATCAAGGTGATAAAATTGATGCAAAAGAGAGATGTGAGGGCGAAGTGTAAATGCAAGCTTCTAGAACATGAATAACTCTAATTACAGTACAAAATAAACATTTGCCTTGAATATTGTCTAAAAGGACTGTATGAAAAAACTTAGGTGAATACAATCTAAACAAAAGCATGAGCAAGCATTTTCATGTTTTAGTAAATAAAAGCATCACCACTCAAACTAGCATACTAGACATGGCAAGGCATGAGATGCAAAAGCTAACAAATACTAACCAGGTAAGCATATCCAAACACAAGGAGCTTCAGCAAACTTGTAATGCAATTAATTCAAGCTTTATGATTCTTTTTTATTTTAGTGCCAGGGGCTATTTGCATGTTAACCTTATGCTAACCGACCAAGCTAAGCCTATGTTGAAACCATCAGAATCTTAAAGCATTGGTCTCGACATACACTTCAATGTCCCAGTTCATACCAAAGTGCTATGGTAAGCAGTCTAAAACAACGTAGTGTGACAATGCAAACCCTCTTGGATCTTTTCAATTTTAGCACAAAGAAGGCATGGATATCAATCTTATGATGATTTTTTTATTTTCACCACAAGATTTTCATGTAAAGCTTTTGAGATGTTCAAGTTGCATGTTTGCATCCAAGTATAAAGGACTTAGCTACCAAGGCATGTAAAAGATAGCAAGTGCACTCAACCTATACATGCTACTTACCAGACTAAGCAGTGATCATGTTTAAATTTTCACAAATAAAAGCCATGCTCATAACAGATATCAGATGTATTCAAGAGGAGTATAATCAACAAGTATCAAAGACAATACTTCAAAAGCATAATAAAGCATGTACTTGTAAAATCAATTAATCATATGACAGAAGCTTATGCAGAGATACACAACTCCCTCTCACAACATGCCAGAAAATCTCGAGTGTTCATTGCTAGGGTGAGTGAAAAACTATTTAGGAATCCAGCACGTAAAAA
The DNA here is from genome assembly GCA_019279435.1 of Zizania palustris. Taxonomy (NCBI): domain Eukaryota; kingdom Viridiplantae; phylum Streptophyta; class Magnoliopsida; order Poales; family Poaceae; genus Zizania; species Zizania palustris. The sequence goes on along the minus strand of JAAALK010000285.1, from coordinate 38,878,374 downwards.
CTCGAGTAGCATGCAAAGTAGCGGTTGACAGTTTATGCATAGGATATGAATCATGGTAAAAAGTGCACGGTCTACCTACAAAGCTAGGACCTGAAAAACGACTGAGGTATCGCAACCTGTCGAGGACCAAAACCACTAACACGTGGTCTAGCATCATATGAAGCATGATGTACACCACGATGGGCAAAATCTCTCATGAGAGCATGGGGGGCCTCGAAAACAAAATGAGAGCGAGAGACGGACTCATGCATACCTGAAGATGCGTAATGTAGGTCCCGAAAACTCATTGCATGAGAATGTCGTTCATCCTTAATACGACGAAAGCAAAACCCAACCAAATGACCCACCCGCTGACAATAGGAGCAATGAAACACTCTCTTGGGAGTAGAATCATGGGTCTCAGGAGCAAATCTCACAAACTTCTTGTAACATCCCAAAATTAAAAATAAAATAAAAATGAGGGAAATAAATTTTCTGGAATAAATAGGAATTATTTAATTAAAGAAAAGGGTAAAATAACCCAATTAAAGTAAAACGGGGACAAATATTTCAAATTTGAATCTGAAAAATTTATGGTGGAATCCAGAGGCCAAGAAATATTTGTGAGATTTTTTACAAATTTTTAGAAATATTGCTTCAAGCCTTAAGCAAATAATTGATTTTCTGAAAATATTTTAAATTAAAAATACATTTAAAACCTTGTTGGGCCGCAACCCCCAATTCTCCTTCAGACCCGGCCCAGTCCAGCCGCACCCACCGACAGGTGGACCCAACCTATCGGCACTGTTCCCCTCTCCTCTCCCGTGCACCACGCCCTGCCGGCCCCGCCTGTCAGCCTCTCGCGTTCCCCCTCCCACCGCCGACCGCCCGGACCCGCCTGTCGGCGCTGTTACTTTTCGTTCGGCCGATGACAGGTGGGACCCAGATGTCATATTCTTCTTCCTCGTTGGAAGGGGATGCCCCTTCCAATTTTGGTGCCCCCTTTCCGATTTTAGCCGCCGGCCACCGCCATTCGCCAAATTGGGCCCACACCGGGGCTTACCTTACTCCGGCGATCCCCTTCCCTTGAAACACCACGCGTTTTCATCACTTATAGCAAGTTCCTGAGCTTTGGAAGGACTCGCCGGCGTCAAGGGGAAATCGTTTCGGGTTTCCCCTAATTTTCCTTCCTTTCTCGCCTCCAGCAACCACTATAAAGCCCTCGACGCTCACCGCGACACGCCACACCGAATCGCCTGAGCTCTTGCGTTCCATAGAGCGCCGCCACCACCTTTTCGGCTTTTTCCCCTATTTCCCCTCTAGCAGCGTGTCACCGGCACCTCGAGCCGCCACCGCCCTCACCGATGCCACCTCCGAGATCTCCATCACGCGCCCTACCTCGGCATCGCCTCAGTTAGGCCGGACCACCGCCGGAACACGTCGCCGCCGTCAATCCCGAAGGACACCGCCGTCCTCTCCTCGATGCCGACCGCCGCCACTACTCCATCATCATCGCTGCCGGTATGTCGGGATCCCCCATGTGCCCCACTTTCCATTTTTGGCCTTAGCCACGCCATGGGACCTCGCTGTCACCGGGGATCCGCCGCCGTTGCATCGCCGGAGCTGGAGAAGAGGGGTAATTTACCCCCCTTCATCCTGTGCCATGTCGGATGGGCTCAGAGCCCTCCGATCGGAGCTGGGCGGACCAGATTAAACCCTCGGGGGGGGGTTTAATCTTGGACGTCGGTCCAGTCAAAGCGGTACGGACCCATCTGGGCCGTCCACTATGACTTAAGCGCCCCACCTCGCATCTGGCCGCCCGATCTGGATCGGACGGTCCACATTGGACCGGTTCACGCGCACAGTGCGTGGGTCCATGGTGGGCCTGGCTCACCGTGGACCCACGCCTATTTTATGTTTAATAAAAATTCATAAAAATATTTTAAACTTCAAAAATTCATAACTTGCTCAATTTAACTCCAAATTTGACCGTTTTAATTCTGGAAAATTCGTCTCTTTATTCTCTACACTTTTATGCAATAAAACAATATGTTTATTTGGCACAAAATATTATTATTAAAAATAAAGAAAAGTACCCCTTTAGGATTTAATTTTTATTTCATTAAAAATTCAGAAAAACCCTTAAAATTTATATATTAAATTCAGAGGACATAATGACTCCATTTCACTGTTTGCAACGCAATAAAAATATAATGTTCATTTTGCCCATTTCATTTTATTAAATAATATTTCAAAGGCCCTTTTAGCATAAGTAATTAATTCATATAATAAAATTCAACACTTTATAAAAATATCATGAAAACTTATATAATAACTTCAGAAGACCTAATAACTTAATTTCACTATTTTTACTGCAATAAAAACAATAAGGTTGTTTTATACCTTGTTACTTCATCTCTAAAAAGGGAAAATAAAAGCCTCTTAGAACAAAATACTTATATCAATTTATAAAATTCAGAAACCTCTTTAAAACTTAATCTTAAATATTTAAGCAATAATTTCATAAAATTTAAGATTCTATCTCTTTTACTTAATCCAACAAAAACATGTATGCCTGTATGATTGATTTTTGGATTGTTTATTGAATGTTGTGTTTACTTTTCCGTATCGAGAAGACTACGACGCCGTCGACAATACGGAGTCTTACCCCGAGGTTCCACCTTCACCATTCGCGGATCAAGGCAAGTCACAACCCCCATTTTGATCATAATTGAGCCCAGGTTTTAATTAATTATCGCTATAACTCATACGATAATATTGCATTAGTCTAATCTCAAGCCCTAACTTATAATTATTAGATCCCCGTCCTTGTGTGTAAACCCAAGCCATGCTTATTGAGCCTAAACTCCTTGTAACTCTACAATATATTATATTAGCTAGTGTCCAATGTACTGACACAACTGCTATAGGGTAAAAGAACGAGTCGTAGATAGATGGATTCTGCTATATGATTTACCCTGTTATTCTCGTCTCTGGTTTCTGTTGGAGTTAGCTATGTTATAAGTATGGTGGGTTCTGGGTGCAAGCTCGGGAATTGGTTGGTCGCACCCGGGGCACTATAAGGACCGGTCTGCGGGATCCATTGCAAAGCACTTCCGTACTAACCACAAGTCTAGTGGGTAAGTCCTAACTGGAGGTATGGATTGTACCAACTTGGAACACCATAGCGGAGGGGGCAAGGGGCAACCTGCGGGTGACTTGTACCGACGTGGCTCAAGGGGGGTATGGTGTGGCCCGAAGTGACTGGGAAACCATATGAAACCTATAAGAGGGTGTTATCGAATTGGTGCGTTCCATGCTGAAGGTTTTGGCACGAGCTTCTCGTGACAGGAGTCATTTAACACACTGCGGTGTGTGGGAAATGAGTGCCTTGTGGGTACAGTAGTACACATCTGATCAGAGTAATAATATTTTCGAAAAGCCGAGCCCACGGTCAAGGGCGGGTTGTGTGACCTCTCGCAGTTAGTTTACAATTATTTGAATGGTTGAGTTATTCATGGCATGTAAGGACTGTTGAGCGAGGGTGGGCTGACTGTACCCCTCAAGTTAGAAGATTATGCATGAACTCATGTTTACTTTTATGCACTAATAACTGTATTACATTAAATTGCTTTACAAATATGTTTTTCCGCAAAAGTGAGCCACTACCTTCCTTGTTATTCCCTTGCATTATAATTGCATTCGATGGCTTGCTGAGTACGATTGTACTCACCCCCGTTGACTTACACCACCAGAGGCGGTCTACTACGAGGAAGGTGACGGTCTGGAGTAGCGACCCAGTCAAGGCACGAGCTGGAAGAAGGCGTTCATCTAGAGGATTTATTTTATTAGTTTCTCTTTGTTTTAACTCTTTTGTAATAATATGGTCTACGAACCATGATTGATTGGCGTATTGTACGCAGTCGTGTGATGAATGTCTTGTATTTATTGATTTTCTATGGAATTTCAATAAATTCCTGGTTTTATTAAATCGAGGCGTTACAAGATGGTATCAGAGCCGACTTGACTGTAGGAAGCCAACAAGACCTGACCCTAGGACTTATATTAACCATATTTCTTACAAAACTACTTACCCTCTCATCTTCTAGAGTTTTACAAAAAAAATTTCTCTCTTTTGTAGATGTCGGTCCATACCATGAGTGGGACTCTCCGCGATGAGGCTGGATTCGTCCACGAGCTTTGCATGCTCGTAGACTTCCTTCGGTTCGTGCTTGAGCCCGCATTCCACAGGATCTTTCCCGATGTGAACAAGAGCTATTGCGAGGTCACGGTCGTCATCCGCCCCTCCCCCCCACGCAGCCTGCATTCTACACCCATGGAGTAGGAGGACCTTCCTTTGTGGTGGCCAGCCAGCGCGCTGCTCTCCAAGCCCTCGCCGAGCTCAGGTTGGTCTACGACGGCCAGCTCCATGACACCGTCTACTGTTTCATGCCCATGCGTACCCCTGGGAGTCACCGCAGCATGTACATCAGCTCCCTCACTCAGCGCAACTCCTCCATCGCCCGCACCATGAGGCTTTTGGAGGCTATGGACAATCTTCACACGGAGGCCATCCTCGATGCAGATAGTCAGCACGACACCATCGACTTGTACCGCCATTCATCAGAAAACCTGAACCGTGAGAACACCGATCTCCGCCGCTAGATTTAGCAAAGCCGCAACTTGACCGCCGAGGTGGAGGAGTTGAGGCGACAGAACGAGCTTCTATGCCAAGGCGTCGCCGTCACCGCACACCTACGCCATCAGCTCAAGGAGCTCTAGAAGGATCTCGAGGAGGTCGCTCCCCTTCTGCCTCGCAAGAGGAAGTCGCTCCGGATCCCTACAGCTAGGCCCAAGAAGATCTCCCGTAGTGTCCCTCCCACCGGGCCCTCTAGCTCCACCACCCCTGCACCGACCCTCTCCGCCGAACCGATGATTGAGTCATCCCCCGAGCTTCCTTAGGCGTAGTTTATGATTGTTTGTTTCTTTTTGATTGTTTTGTTTGTAGTGCCGCTCATGTCAGAATATAAGGCATGAGTGTAAAATTTAATAAGAGATTAAAATAAAATATGTAAGCATCTAGGTCAAAACATTCATTTTGGGCAATAAAATCAGTAACAATTCCCCTTAACTATTGGCACCTTCTTTGGAACCCTTCAACTTCAGGATGGTCAATAACCAAGGATCTGATGCCCCGCGTGACGGAAGCAATTCGGGCAACTTGCCTCAGTGGGGAGCAACTGGCCAATGGCAGGCCCCCGTTGCCAATCATCCCACACTAGCGGAGATGATGGCAAACCAAAACCAATTGATCGCCACGCTGCTCACCCAGATGCAACAACAACAAAACCAGATGCAGGAGCAGCAAGCGCAGTTGATCCGTCTCCAACAACAGCAACCCGAGCCCAGAAGCAGGAGGAATTCCGGGACCTGCATCAAGGAAGCAGTACCGTTATGGAGTACCTGCACGAATTCAACTGATTGGCCCGTTATGCACCAGAAGAAGTACGAACGGACGCAGCCCGCCAAGCCAAGTTTCATTGGGGACTGAAGGACGAGCTCTCCCTTCAGTTGGTCTCCGGGGACTTCGCCAATTTTCAGAAATTGGTGAACAAAGCTATTATTCAGGAAACCGAACAAAACAAGGTGGACCAAAAATGCGAAGAATGATCGCCTACCGCCAGTAGCAAGGAATGGTGCAGAAGCCACGCTCCGTAATTCCGCCTTAAGCCCCAACCCCTATCGAGCCACGGGCCACCCTAGGAGGACCAAGCTCAGGCATCCCACCCCAAGCGCCACCTGCCGGAAGAGCTCCAGTGAAAGCTACCGGATACAAGAGGGACAGGCACGGTAACCCAATAATATACTTCAACTATCACCAGGAAGGTCACTTCTCTAGCATGTGCCCCTACCCCAAGCAGACGTCATCCTCCGTTCTAAGCCCGATGGGATGTACCCAAGTTCACCACATCTCCGCTCAAGAAAACCAAGGTACGACAGAAGGAATTTCCAATTTGACCCCAACCGACCCAGTTCCGGAGAAGAACTTTGCCTGTTTCTGAAGCAACACCTTCTCCTAATCCGGAGCACCAGTAGAACCCCGTCTCTTAGTTTTCCCAAGGTTCGCTTCAAATCTCGAGGACGAGATTCTTTGTAAGGGGGATAGGACTGTAACATCCCAAAATTAAAAATAAAATAAAAATGAGGGAAATAAATTTTCTAGAATAAATAGGAATTATTTAATTAAATAAAAGGGTAAAAGAACCCAATTAAAGAAAAACAGGGAGAAATATTTAAAATTTGAATCTGAAAAATTTATGGTGGAATCCAGAGGCCAAGAAATATTTTTGAGAATTTTTACAAAATTTTAGCAATAGTGCTTCAAGCCTTAAGAAAATAATTGATTTTCTGAAAATATTTTAAATTAAAAATACATTTAAAACCTTGTTGGGCCGCAATCCCCAATTCCCCTTCAGACCCGGCCCAGTCCAGCCGCACACACCGACAGGTGGACCCGACCTGTCGGCACCATTCCCCTCTCCTCTCCCACGCGCCACGCCCTGCCGGCCCCGCCTGTCAGCCTCTCGCGTTCCCCCTCCCGTCGCTAACTGCCCGGACACGCCAATCGGCGCTGTTACTTTTTGTTCGGCCGATGACAGGTGGGACCCACCTATCATATTCTTCTTCCTCGTTGGAAGGGGATCCCCCCTTCCAACTCTGGTGCCCCCTTTCCGATTTTAGCCGCCGGCCACCACCATTCGCCAAATTTGGCCCACACTAGGGCTTACCTTAATCCGGCGATCCCCTTCCCTTGAAACACCACGCTTTTTCGCCACTTATACCAATTCCCGAGCTTTGGAACGACTCGCCAGCGTCAAGGGGAAATCGTTTCGGGTTTCCCCTAATTTGCCTTCCTTTCTCGCCTCCAGCAACCACTATGAAGCCCTCAACAACCTTTTCGTTCCATAGAGCGCCTTACCTCTTGCGTTCCATAGAGCGCCGCCACCACCTTTTCGGTTTTTTCCCCTGTTTCCCCTCTTGCAGCCCGTCACCGGCACCTCGAGCTGCCGCCACCCTTACCAATGCCACCTCCGAGATCTCCATCGCGCGCCCTACCTCGGCATCGCTTCCGTTAGGCCGGACCACCACCGGAACACGTCGCTGCCATCAATCCCGAAGAACACCGCAGCCCTCTCCTCGACGCCGACCGCCGCCACTGCTCCATCGTCATCGCCGCCGGTATGCCGAGATCCCCCATGTGCCCCTCTTTCCATTTTTGGCCTTAGCCGCGCCATGGGACCTCGCTGTCACCGGGGATCCGTCGCCGTTGCGTCGCCGGAGCTGGAGAAGAGGGGTAATTTACCCCCCTTCAGCCTGTACCATGCCGGATGGGCTCAGAGCCCTCCGACCGGATCTGGGCGGTCCAGATTAAACCCTCGGGGGGGTTAATCCTGGACGTCGGTCCAGTCAAAGTGGTACGGACCCATCTGGGCCATCCGCTGTGACTTAAGCGCCCCGCCTCGCATCTGGCCGCCCGATCTGGATCGAACGGTCCAGATTGGACCGGTTCACGCGCACAGTGCACGGGTCCATGGTGGGCCTGGCTCACCGTGGACCCACGCCAGTTTTCTGTTTAATAAAAATTCAGAAAAATATTTTAAACTTCAAAAATTCATAACTTGCTCAATTTAAATCCAAATTTGAAACACCATAGTGGAGGGATCAAGGGCAACCTGCGGGTGACTTGTACTGACGTGGCTCAAGGGGGGTATGGTGTGGCCCGAAGTGACTGGGAAACCATATGAAACCTATAAGAGGGTGTTATCGAATTGGTGCGTTCCATGCTGAAGGTTTTGGCACGAGCTTCTTGTGACAGGAGTCATTTAACACACTGTGGTGTGCGGGAAATTAGTGCCTTGTGGGTACAGTAGTACACCTCTGATCAGAGTAATAAATATTTTCGAAAAGCCGAGCCCACGGTCAAGGGCGGGTTGTCTGACCTCTCACAGTTAGTTTACAATTATTTGAATGGTTGAGTTATTCATGGCATGTAAGGACTGTTGAGCGAGGGTGGCTGACTATACCCCTCGAGTTAGAAGATGATGCATGAACTCATATTTACTTTTATGCACTAATAACTGGATTACATTAAATTGCTTTACAAATATGCTTTTCCGCAAAAGTGAGCCACTACCTTCCTTGTTATTCCCTTGCATTATAATTGCATTCGGTGGCTTGCTGAGTACGATTGTACTCACCCTCGTTGACTTACACCACCAGAGGCGGTCTACTACGAGGAAGGTGATGGTCTGGAGTAGCGACCTAGTCAAGGCACGAGACTGGAAGAAGGCGTTCATCTAGAGGATTTATTTTATTAGTTTCTCTTTGTTTAAATCTTTTGTAATAATATGGTCTACGAACCATGATTGATTGGCGTATTGTACGCAGTCGTGTGATGAACGTCTTGTATTTATTGATTTTCTATGGAATTTCAATAAATTCCTGGTTTTATTAAATCGGGGCGTTACACTTCTTGGGTTTCTGCTTAGGATCTTTCTTTGGTGGAGGTAGAGTAGGTTGAGTAGGATTATTGTCTTTTTGAGGAGTGTCTAATTGGGCTCTCTCTTTCTCAGGGGTAGTAGGTGGAGTGAACATAGTTTTGCTCGGAGTGTTTGGTGTGGTCCTCTCATAACCCAACCCTAGAGCTAACCTTACCCTATCAGCACACATTTTTGTTTTAGCCAAGAGCAAATCCTTCCTACCCTTTCCTTTAGTGCATTTTTGCACCACGGAGAGAATGTAATCAGTTTTTCGACTTGCTCTCTAGCAAAGTTGAGTTGATCCTTAAGGGTGATGCAGGCAGGACAAGACGGCTACACATCCTTAGAACACTCATCCATGTCCAATCTATCCTTAAGTTCATCACATAGTTATCCCTCAAATTAATGCTTTCAATGAGTAAATGACAATTCATGCATTCATTGATGACAACAGTACTAGATTCCACCTCTAAAAGCTGCTTCTGAGCAATTTCAAGTTTTTCAATAATTTTCACATGTGCCAAATGCAGCTGAGCAAGTTCACCCATTACAACAAGATAGGACTCACATTCAGCATCATCAGACTTAGATTTTAGCATGGCAAGTGTTGGGGGAAATTACTTCATTTCCGCGACTTAAAGGTTGACCCTCCGAAGGCTCTAAGGAAGTCCCGAAGATGGTCGACTAATGCTCGAAGATACGTCAGCGTGGTCGAAGGGTGCCACGATGCGAAGTTACGGAGGACCCTTCGAAAGGAGAAAGGAAGCTTCGAAGCAGGACGACGTGACTGATTGGATGCCCTGCTTATCCATCTACCCTGCAGCACTTTACCATGTATAACCTCGTTTATAATACTGAGGGTCATTTGTAATATAAGGGTAAATGGGTCTATTCCTTTAGCTTTTCTCCCTATAAATACCCCCCTTTGTACCTTGTAAGAAGGATCCAGAACCAGTGGTTCAAACACATACATTCGGACCTCTTGAGTTGTTATCCTTACGGAGGCTCAAGTTTGTCCTAAAGAAACAAACCTCTTGTTTGTTTGTTCTTAACTACTAAGAACCTGTTGGTGTAACTTTTACACCAACAGTTGGCGCCGTCCGTGGGGATCCAAGTTCTAAAAGCTTGTTCTCTACTGCTAACTGCACTCTGAAGAAAACTTACGGGGGGAGCCTCGGAATCCTGAGATTCCGCGCACCCTTCAGTTAAGGGCTTCTTAGTGCAGCCCGAAGGCCTTCCCTCGACCCCCCCGAGTCGTTCGAAGCCTTCCATCTCCAAGACACCTCATCGACTAACCATGCCTCCGAAGCGTGGTCAGGCTGCAGGTCCCCTTCGAAGGTCCCCTCGGACCAACGGAGCCGGACCCTCAGCTAATCCGACGGCTCCTGCCGGAACCGATGGGCGTCGAGCGCCCCGGGGCCCTCTACCCCCCCCTACAATGCCACCACCAAGGCACGAAGATCCGCAAGACCGCGGCAAAAGAGTGGTCCTACCCATCTCCGGAGGGGGGACCCTCGGCAGCATGTCCAAGAGACAGCGCCGTGAGTACGTCCGAGAAGTTGGGCACATTGGGACTTCAAGTTCCGCTGAAGGGATGCCAGAATGGTCCCGTGTACCCATCTCATTCACAACCAGCGATGCAGTAGGGGTGAAGTTTCCCCATGCTGACCCATTAGTCATCTCTGCTGATATAGCAGGGGCTGATGTTCGGAGGATCCTGGTGGACGGTGGGAGCTCCGCAGATATACTCTTCGTTCAAGCCTTCGACCAGATGTGCATACCCCGGAAGCATCTACTCCCTGCAGCCCGGCCACTTCAAGGGTTCTCAGGACCGCCTCTCGATGCCCTCGGCCAAATAGGCCTCGAGGTTGCCTTCGGAGAGGGGCCGCTGGCCCGAGTAGAGGAGGTGATTTTCGACGTGGTGGATGCCCCCTACGCCTACAATGCTATCTTCGGACGAGGGATGTTAAACCAATTCGGGGCCATAGCTCATCACAACTACCTTTGTCTCAAATGCCCACGCAAGGTGGAGTGCTCACTATTTCAGGAGACCAAGCTATAGCCAGAAGGACAGAATATGGCCACGGGCAGCCATTGGACCCTCGACAAGTGCACAATGTGGCGGAGAGCGCCGAAGAAGTACCAGAAGCCTTGAGCCCCCCGAAGGGATCCTCGCTCAAACCAAGCCCGGAGGGTGATGTCGAGACAAGAATAATTTCAAAAGACGACAAAGAATACCCAATAAAATTCGGCAAGGGGCTATCTCCGGAGATAACAGCCTCATTAGAAGAAGTCGTCAAGAAGAATTTAGACATGTTTGCTTGGACCGACGAAGATATCACGGGGGTCGACCGAAGCATCATCGAACACAGTCTGCTCGTCAACCCGAAGGCCAAGCCAGTGCGCCAGGGGCTCCGGAAGCTATCAACAGAAAGAGCAAGTTTAGCCAAGGCCGAAGTGGAAAAATTGTTAAAAGCTGGCATTATCAGGGAAGTGGCCCATACCGAGTGGTTGGCCAACCCTGTCTTTGTAAGGAAGAAGGATTCCAGCAAATGGCGCATGTGTATTGACTTCACATCACTAAACAAAGCATGCCCGCGAGACCCCTACCCAATGCCCCGAATAGATCAATTAATAGATTCCACAGCCGGCTCCGAACTATTAAGCTTCCTCGATGCATACTCCGGGTACCATCAAGTATGGCTGAAGAAAGAAGACGAGGCCAAGACAAGTTTCATAACTCCTTCAGGAGTATTCTGCTATGTAAGAATGCCTTTTGGTTTACGGAATGCCGGAGCCACTTTTTCTCGCTTAATAGCTAAAACTTTAGGCCATCAGATAGGCCGCAATGTCGAAGCCTACATGGACGATATTGTAATAAAAAGTACTCAAAAGCATCAGCATAGCATAGACTTAGATGAAACTTTTGAGAGCCTCCGAACATGTGGAGTACGCCTCAATCCCGAAAAATGTATATTCGGGGCACAAGCAGGGAAGCTGCTAGGGTACTTAGTTTCGAGCAGGGGAATCGAAGCCAGTCCAACGCAAATAAGTGCACTGCAAAGAATGGCCCCACCTGAAAATTTGAAGCAAGTACAGAAGCTAGCAGGAAGGCTAGCAGCACTCAGGAGGTTCCTGTCCAGATCGGCAGAGCGAAGCCTCCCAATTTTCAAGGCACTCAAAGGCTCCGAAAGCTTCAGCTGGACGCCGGAGTGCCAAAAGAGCTTCGAAGAGATAAAAGCCTACCTTGGAACATTATCAACCTTAACTGTTCCTCTTCCAGGGGAAACATTGCTTTTATACCTTGCAGCGACAGGGTCAGCAGTAAGCGCAGTACTAGTCCGAGAAGTCGAGCTCAAGGACAAGCTGGTACAAAACCCAGTTTATTTTGTCTCGGAAGCATTATCAGGAGCCAAGATCAGATACTCCGAGCTTGAAAAGTTTTCTTATGCTTTGGTAATGGCCTCACGAAAGCTAAGGCATTATTTCTTGGCGCATAACCTTATTGTCCCCACATCGTATCCCCTTGGAGATATGCTTCGAAACAAAGATTCCACAGGCAGGGTTGGAAAGTGGGCAGTCGAGTTATCACCATTCGAAATCTCCTTCACAGCAAGGACGGCCGTTAAATCTCAAATTATAGCAGATTTCGTAGCAGAGTGGACTCCATCTGCAGTATGGACTCCGGAAGAACCCTCCGACGGTTTCTGGACAATATTCTCCGACGGGGCCTATCAAGCATCAGGTGCCGGAGCAGGGGCAGTAATCTTTTCACCGTCAGGACAAAAGGCAATGTACTCTGCAAGGCTTAACTTTCGAACCACTAATAACGTCGCCGAGTATGAAGGAATCTTGCTAGGCCTCCGAAAGGCTAAAGCACTCGGAGCTACAAGGATAATGATCAAGACAGATTCCCAAGTCGTCGCGGGACACATTGATAAAAGCTTCCAAGCGAAAAACCCACATCTCGCGCAATACCTTCAAGAAATCCGCAAGGCAGAATCAGCATTCAAAGGGTTTACAGTTCGAAGCATACCGCGAGCAGAAAACCAACTTGCAGATATTCTTGCGAAGGCCGCGGCAGGAGCAGTAGACCTCCCGGAGGGCGCTTTCTATGAAGAATTAGAGCAGCCAGCAGCTGACCAAGTACCCTCGTCAGAAGTAATGTGTATTGAAGCTGCGGATTGGCGAACTCCAATAATAACTATGTTGCAGGGCAACAACGACCCTCCGGAAGGCCAAGAAGCTCGAAGAGTGCAAACAAGAGCTCGCAATTACAAACTTATTGGAGAAGTACTATATAAAGCCGGGGTATGCTCACCACTACTTCGATGCATCTCTCAACCTGAAGGACAAGACATACTTCGAGGCATCCACGAGGGGCTGTGTGGAAGTCATCTAGCTCCCAGAGCACTAGCAGGCAAGACGCTTCGGCAAGGTTTTATTGGCCAACGATCGTCAGAGACGCCGAAGACCTAGTTCGGACGTGCCAAGGCTGCCAATGGATGGGCCGAAGAAGCCATCGCCCGCCAGCTCAACTCCAAGTTATTGCCCCAGTATGGCCGATGGCTAGATGGGGCATGGACCTCATAGGCCCTTTCCCACCAGCAAAAGGCGGATTGAAATTTGCGGTCGTAGCAATAGAATACTTCTCAAAATGGGTGGAAGCAGAGCCGTTAACAGCCATCACATCAAAGAATGTGCAAAGGTTCTTCTGGCAGAATATTATATGCAGGTTCGGAGTCCCCAGAGAATTAACAGTGGATAATGGGACCCAGTTCGAAGCTGATGCCTTCCAAACATTCTGTGAGGAACTGGGCATTAAGCTATGCTTCGCAGCAGTACGACATCCGCAATCCAACGGAGCCGTCGAGCGAGCCAACGGGAATATTCTCTCCGGGTTAAATCGCCGAATCGTCGGATTAGCCAAAGGCCTATGGGTCGAAGAGCTACCCAAAATTCTATGGTCTATCCGAACCACGCAAACTAGATCAACCGGCTTCACGCCATTCAGGTTGCTCTTCGGAGACGAAGCCATGACCCCTACGGAGCTCAAAGGGGAGTCACTTCGCGTAATTCAATACGAAGACGAAGGTGATCGAGGTGCTTCAATAGACTTGTCGGAAGAAACAAGGCTTCGAGCTGTCGCCAACCTGACGAAGTACCAAGAGCACACAAAGACATGGTATGACCCAAAAGTCAAATTAACTGAGTTAAAACCAGGTCATCTAGTATTACGAAATGTAATAGCTCCGGGGAAGCTAGGAAACAAATGGGAAGGACCATATGTTATCTTACGCTCAGGTCGCCCCGGCTCGTTTAAATTAGCTAATTTAGAAGGAGAAGAGTTGAAACACGCGTGGCATGCGGAGCACCTTAAGAGATATTATGCTTAAGGCTTCCTTGTAATCACTTGTAACACTCCTTTTATAAATAAAGCTAAGGGGTTGAGATTTGTTTTGCCTTTCGAACATCAAACCCTCCGGATGGACGCATTCGGAGGTCGGTGATGCTAGCAAGAGCCAAGCATTTCTCGGAAAAACCCAAGGGGCTTGCTACGAACCATTGGTTCAGTGGCTCCGCCAACCTACGGATTCCAGGCTCCGGCTTGTTAGGATCCGTAGAAGAGTCTAAGGACTTTAAACAAAACAGAATTTCAAGCCTCCGGGTGCGAAGTATCTGTAAAAGAGCCGTAGGTGGCCAACCTACGGATTCCAGGCTCCGGCTTGTTAGGATCCGTAGAAGAGTCTAAGGACTTTAAACAAAACAGAATTTCAAGCCTCCGGGTGCGAAGTATCTGTAAAAGAGCCGTAGGTGGCCAACCTACGGATTCCAGGCTCCGGCTTGTTAGGATCCGTAGAAGAGTCTAAGGACTTTAAACAAAACAGAATTTCAAGCCTCCGGGTGCGAAGTATCTGTAAAAGAGCCGTAGGTGGCCAACCTACGGATTCCAGGCTAAGGCTTGTTAGGATCCGTAGAAGAGTCTAAGGACTTTAAACAAAACAGAATTTCAAGCCTCCGGGTGCGAAGTATCTGTAAAAGAGCCGTAGGTGGCCAACCTACGGATTCCAGGCTAAGGCTTGTTAGGATCCGTAGAAGAGTCTAAGGACTTTAAACAAAACAGAATTTCAAGCCTCCGGGTGCGAAGTATCTGTAAAAGAGCCGTAGGTGGCCAACCTACGGATTCCAGGCTCCGGCTTGTTAGGATCCGTAGAAGAGTCTAAGGACTTTAAATTTTTTGTCTAACTTATCGAGGGTGACATGTGCAAAATTCGAAGCATACAGGTGCTCAAGCAATCATTGTGCCTACCGAACCATTATATAAGATAAAAGCTCCGCCACCCACAAGAGGGGTAGGAGGATAGGAGTCACACAGCATGCTGTCGAAGCATTCCACATTAAAATATTATATTCATACATCAGGAAAAATTGCTATCTAGACCCAAATAAAAACGGAGGCCCTTTCGACCCCTGCGGCTACTTTGCCCTTCGGAGCGTGAAGTCTTTTTAGCCCGGGAACTTCTCTTTTTCTTCGAGGCTCGCAGCTTCTTCTGCTCCTCTTGAAGTTCGGCCCACGTCAAGAGCCTTTCGGAGCCAGCCTCGGCAAGATTTCCAGCTTGGTACTCCGAATCGGACCAGTCAACAGGCTCGGAGGACGAAGACCCCCCTTCCTGTTCTTCCTCTTTAATGTAAGACAAAACATCCCTTCGTACTTCAAGGGTAACTTCCCCCCCGTCTCCGCGAGGAACAGAAAAGCGAGAGCGGCGATAAGGCCTCAAACTCTCAAGAACTGCCCACTCCGTTCGAAGCTCGGCAGTAGTTTCCAAAAGTACGAAGTCAGGGCTCGAAGGGCATGACAGAACCTAAAAAAGAGAAGAACACCCAAGACAAGTACTGTTTATAACTTTTTCATTAATTAAACAAAGTTTACAAGACCACAGGTACACAACAGCCCTAAGCAGCTAGACCTGCGGGTCGGTTGGCGGAGCTGGGACCGAAGGCGCTGGCGAAGTCGGGAGTGGTGGCTTCGCCTGAGCCTGCTTCTGCCGGCGGGCCTCGTCGATCCAAGCCTTAGCAGCAACCTTGTGGTCCGCCTTCCATACTGATCGGAAAGCTTCCCACGCCGAAGCCACCTCCGGAGACGGCCGCAGCAGGTCATCATCCGCGAAGCCTCCAGGAGACGAACCACCAACCGGAGCAAGGGGAACCCGAAGAGTTTCGAGGTGGCGAAGAACCCCGATGCCGGCGCACTGTCCGGAGATCTCTCCGTACCGTACCCCGGAATTCTTCATCAGCGACGAAGCTACCTGGATCCTCGTCAGCTTCCGGTCGAGCGGCTCGAAGGTTGCAGCAGAAGTCGAAGGGCACATGGTGCCAAAGTACTCTAACGTACCCTGAAGAGCTTCCAAGGTACGATCAGCAGTACTAGAATTCTTTTTGTCTGCTGCTTCCAGGCTTGCAACCGTTGCGTCCAACGCGGCCACCCGGAGCATCAAGGAACTCTTCTGAGCCATTACCTGGCTAAGAGCCCCTTGAAGTTCAACCATACGGCCGTTCGAAGCAGCCGCTTCTTGGCAAAGCCTCTCGACCTCCGCACGGAGAACCACTTGTTCAGCTTCGACTTCTTCGGCATGAGAGCGGAGGGCTTCAGAGGCTTCGTCAGACGCGGCTTTGGCCTTCCGCTCTTCCAAGAGTTCCTCATTCAGCCGAAGAGACCTCCCGGTAGACTCGTCGAGGGCTGTTTGAAGAGCTGTAACCTTCCGGTTGAGTCGGTTAATTTCGACCTCACTGGAAGTCGCTGCCGCTCTAGCAAGGGCGAATTGCTGCAAGGAAAACAAAGTAAGTGCTAAAGAAGCTTCGATCGTTAAAATACAACAACTGCGGTGTCTTTTTCATACCTGTAGGGCAGCCCTTTCGAGGGCCGTGTTGAGATTCGAAGCCCTGACTTCGCTTAAAGCGGAGATCAACTCCGAATTGGCAATATCCTGGCTTTTCTCAGCCAGGGGCTCCAGTAGCCTTCGAAGGCCGCTCCGATGCTCCAAGAAAGGAGCCAGAAGAGGGAGCCAAGATAAGGCCCGGGCGTCGTCCTCGGCGGCCTCGTCCTCTGAGTTACCAACGGAGGGCGCTGCTGGATCAACCCGAAGGCCCAAGCTGGAAATACTCTTACCCCTCCCCGGCACGAAAGGGGGAGAGGCAAGAACATCTTGACCTTCGGTCGCCACACCTCCAGCTGGAGCCACGTTGTCGGAGGCGCCGTCAGTAGTCGAGGTTGCCACGGCCGGAGCCAATTCCGTCCCAGGGAGCACATCGTCTGCTCCGAAGGATACGTTCTCCGTCACCGGGCTCGGAGCCCCCGGAGGAGCCGGAGGGTCCGCCCGGGTGACTGTCTCCGAGGAAGTAGGGACGTCGGGCACCAACGAGACCTCGATTCCTGAAGAGGTACCTGTTTCAGTTATCAAGGTTAATTAACATATTTTGCAGATAGCAAGCGAAGGCCGATGAAAAAAGAAAAGAGCTCTGGGAAAATACCTCCAAGAGCCGCTTGGGGAAGGATCGCTGGATCCTCCAGGACTTCGTACATCCGGAGGATGTTGTCAAAATCATCCCCCGAAGTCCTGGCCTCGGTCTCGTCCGTCGGGGCCACAACCTCCGCTAAAACCCTCTCTGGTGCAGGCAAGTCAGGGGGAGAGTTTGACTCGACTTGCACGTTGACAGGCGCAGGAGGAGCCAGTAGGGTGTCGTCAGCATCCTCTTGGTTGGGGAGGTTTGTGGGGACCTCCCCCATATCTTCGTCGATCAAGAGGTAATCTTCGAAGGCCTTTGCTGTGGCACCTCCAGAGTCTTCTGTCTCTTCGGGCGTGGGGCTCCGCTCGTCCGGCGATGAAGAGGACGAAGCAGGCGTCAAGTGAGAAGGCTGCTTCACCGCCTTCTTCTGAGCGGGTTGCTTGCCGGCCTTTTTAGAGGGCTCGGCCGCTGCTTTCCTTTTGCGAGCCGCCGCTCCAGCCGGGGCGAAGTCGGGAAGCGGCGGGGGCTCCATGCCGAGGGCTCTCCACACCCTGTTCGAGCGCTCCCAACTCCCTACCAGTTCCAGCCTCTTCTGCCTCTCGGCTACCGAAGGGGCTCCGAGAATTCGCTCGGTAGCCCGGACTATGTCGTCCGGAGATAAGGCCAGAGGCGCCGCTGAAAAGGAAAAGGTATAAGAAGCATAAGTATAATTAATGTGTTCATATAAAATGATGCAGCAGGAGAAGGACGTACCTATGTTTCGGAGGTCCCCCTCCGAGGCTCGCGGGATGGAGATTGGCCAACTGGCCCCGAGGGGTGAGATCCGAAGGCCTACGAACTCTTCGGCCAGGTCTCTCATGCTCATTCGACGGGCCACAGAAACCAGCAGCCCTAGCCTCGTCGAGAGCAGGCTAGGGTTCGGAGAGATATCTGCTTCCTTCCGAAACCAAATTTCTTGAAGAGGGCCCGAAAGGGGGGAGTCTTCTCCTACTTCGGCGTAAAACCACCGAAGTATCCAATTGGTATACCATCGATCGTTTATGGCCTTCGCAGGGAAATGAAGAGCGTGCTCCCGCCGTAGCTGAAAATTGACACTACCGAAAGCCACAGTCACCTTCGAGTCTCCAGGCCCATCTTGAGGCTTCGGCTGGCAGATAGCTTCGTGGGTTGCTGCGAAGATTTCGGAGCGCCCTTCACACCCTTCCGCCCGAAGAGCCCATTCAAAGACAGCAAGGCGGACGATGGCGTTGGGAGACAACTGGGGCAGAGTAATGTGAAACATGTCTAGTACCTCTGCTAGGAAATCCACGGCTGGTAGCCCCAGGCCAGCTTCGAAGAATGCCTCGAAGACTACCACCTCTCCGCGCCGAGGCCGGGGAGTCGACTCTGTCCCAGGAACACGAGTCCTCATTCCAGCTCCCAACTTCCCATCTACTGCCTCTTCGATGGACTCCGCTGTGCTCATTGATTGCCCAATAACGAAGCTCTGGGCCATCTTCTTCTTGGAGGGCGGACGGAGCGCCCGAGGGTTCTTGGGCCAACCGCCGCCCGGGCCCCCCGCCATTATCGTGGCTGCTGATGCCGCCCATGCCTGCCGTTGCGCCATAGTGCTGGCCGCCAAAGGAGTGGAGTGGCTGGTTCTCGCCATTACGCTCAGGTGCTCGAAGGGGCAGAAGGTTGAGGGGAAAGGTGAATTGCAAGAACGGTGAATGCGGTAAAAAATTTCCAGTAATCCCTTTCTCCCCCTTTTATAACCGCACAATCTATACTGCTCTTCGAGAAGTTTCACACTGCAGGTTCGACTTCCGACGCTGACAGGTGGGGTTGGAAAGTGAAACGGCGTGCAACCATCGAAGAAATCGACCGTTACTTCTTTTTTACAGAGGGTAACGGCTATTTGCGTTGTAACGGTCATATTGACGGCACCCCACGACGTCCACACTTCGTAACCGCCCGTACAACGTTCACGCTCCGTAACTGCTCTCGTAGCACTCATGCTCCGAAGCCAGGCTGCTCCAGGGAGTTTTCCTCACTATGCCAAAATTCGGAGACGAACGCTTTAAAATATTGGACTTAATATTCCGAGCTAAATCATAGTATCTTCGCATTCTCTTCAAGTCAGAAACTAAAAATGTTCCTTTCGTATACTGCCTTCTTTCTAAAAAATAGGTTATCTACAGAAAGGCGTATTCGAGGGGCTACTGTTGGGGGAAATTACTTCATTTCCGCGACTTAAAGGTTGACCCTCCGAAGGCTCTAAGGAAGTCCCGAAGATGGTCGACTAATGCTCGAAGATACGTCAGCGTGGTCGAAGGGTGCCACGATGCGAAGTTACGGAGGACCCTTCGAAAGGAGAAAGGAAGCTTCGAAGCAGGACGACGTGACTGATTGGATGCCCTGCTTATCCATCTACCCTGCAGCACTTTACCATGTATAACCTCGTTTATAATACTGAGGGTCATTTGTAATATAAGGGTAAATGGGTCTATTCCTTTAGCTTTTCTCCCTATAAATACCCCCCTTTGTACCTTGTAAGAAGGATCCAGAACCAGTGGTTCAAACACATACATTCGGACCTCTTGAGTTGTTATCCTTACGGAGGCTCAAGTTTGTCCTAAAGAAACAAACCTCTTGTTTGTTTGTTCTTAACTACTAAGAACCTGTTGGTGTAACTTTTACACCAACAGCAAGTTCAGTGGAAATAGATTCTAGCATGTATTTTAGTTCTTTTCATTCTTTGCAGCTTGTCTAAGTAATCTATCCTGAGAAATGAAAGCAACATATAATTCATCATTTTTAACAAGGAGCTGGTCACGGGATAGATATACCTCAGATGAGTCTAGCTCATCACCGCTATGGATGCCGTCGGCCATGAAGCAAAGGCCATTGATGTCCATTGTCTTCTTCTCCTTCTTCTCCTCTTTCTTGGGAGGCTCTTCCTCATCCGATCTTGGATCCTCGCTTGATGAACTGTTGATGTCGCTGAGGGCGGCCACAAAAGTTTTGTCTACCTTTTTAGCCACTTTTCCACGCTTCCCTTTGAAGAAAGGTTTCTTGCTCCTTTTTTGTGTTTGTGCTCATTTTCATTTTTCATGTTCAGTTTTGGGCAATTAGCTTTAATGTGAGAAAGATCTCCACATTCAAAATATCCCCGAGACCCTCCTCTCCTTTGATCTTGTCTATCATTGTAGAAGCGGGTGAATGTCTTGACAATGAGAGCTAGCTCCTCATCATCTAGAGTGTCCACCTGTTCTTTTTGACAGAGATAAGGGAGGACAAGTCAAAACCACCAGAAAAAGCACAAATGCTAGAACCACTAGAAAAATTACCTCTAGATGAGGTGCCACTGCCAGAACCAGAAACTAGTGCAATAGATGGACACTCTGGCATCAAGCCCCCCGCTTGACCCTGATCACACGCTGTTGACAGTTGACTAGCATATCAACCCTGCACACATGAGACAAGCAAAACACGAATCACGATGCACACCGATCCCATCGACATACAATCTCCACGCACACCATATCATCACACACACACTGATCCCATCGGTGCAACCCATTATGTAATCAAACGCAAACATCTAGATCAGGAAAACTTGTCAATCACTCATCACCAAGATAAAACCACAGTGCGAACCCCACTTAGTTTCTCAGGGGTGGTGAGGGAGGTCTGACCACCCTGGGGGCTGCAGTCAGACCGATGGTCTCCTCCTTGGGTTTCTTCTGTGGTTCGCCTTTGTCTTGCTCCAAGGGGCTTCTTTAGGGATCAGGACGTCCTGGAACCCTACCTTGACGATGATGGCCTCGGACGCCTCCTTCGGACGTCCTCATGGTGCGACGGATAGTCTATCAAAGACATCACCCCTTGTTGCATTCATCTAATTATGCATGTTATAAAATTCGAACGGCACGAATGGAGCAATATAATATGGGACATGGTACCCGGGAGGCAAAAAGTAACATGAAGGCCATTGTGCCATGGGCAGGTGATATGGTGGTGGAGGAAAAGGTGGCTCCAATGGTTTCGCCCATGGTGGGCCGAAACCTACTCTTCTGAGGGGGGTTCGGCCTCGCTGGAGGTCCTGGCCGAGTGTTTGCCTTCTCGGCCCTCTTCTTGTGTTTTTGTAATAGCATGTCATACGTCACCTTTGGCTTCTTGCGGGTCACAGCCGAAGACGATTCATTAGTATTCACTTTCCACACTCCTACCTCAGGGTTTTTCGGCATGACCTCCTTCCCCTTAGTAGACTCGACCTGCTTGGACCAAATCAGCACATTCTTCCCGTCGAGATCAATGGTGGTCACAGGGAAAGGTTCCTAGTCGAGCTTCATCTTGGGATTTGTATCCAACTTCAACCGTCCTTATTTTATGGCTGATTGAACCTGCCGATGAAAAACATTGCAATCATTAGTAGAATGGGAATGAGCCGCTTACAGTAAGCTCGCTTCTTCAAGTTGTTCGCCGGTCGGGATGACGTGACCCTTCGGCAATCTGATAAGCTTGTTCTTCAACAAAAAATCAAATATTTTGTCGCACTTGGTCACGTCAAAAGAATACTTCACTTCACTGGGCCAACTCTTGGTAGGAAACGGCCATAACTCAGAGCAAGTAACGGGCTTGGCCTTGCTAGACCAAGTCCACTCTATGTTGTACATGTCGGCCAAGTCATCCTCGCTCTCCGATGATTCCTCATCGGAGTGGTCCATGATGTGCACCTTGGCCTTAGGCTTGTTAAATGACTTAGTGAATTTCCTACTTTTGGCTCGGCTTTCCTAAACCAGAGCCTTTTGCAGAACTTGACTAGCATCAAAGAAATCCTAGCCATCTACTCTGTCCTTAATTTTAGAGTGTAAACAGTTGAAAGCTAGGTCGGCCAAGTCTCTATCAGAAATGTTCAGGGTAAAACATCGGTTTCTAGTGTCCCTAAAGCGCATGTATTTAGAGACACTCTCGCTAGCCTTTTGACTAACCGGTGTCAAATGTGAAATCTTGAGCTCGGTATCCCCAGTATAAAAGTAATCATGCTCATGAAACTTCTGCTCCAACTGGGCCCAAGTCTGAACGGAGTTTAGTGGTAATGCCGAAAACCAAGTTAAAGTGGTGCCGGAAAGTGATAGAGAAGATAGTCTAAGCTTCAACGCATCCGACCCACTAGCTTCGCCACACTGTGCTAGGAACTAGCCTATGTACTCTAGGGTGCTCTTACTGCCGTCACCATCAATTTTGTAAATTCGGGAACCCTTAAGCTGTGCGGGTACGAGATCGTGTCAAAGTGGTCGGGGTATGGCTTGTGATAAGGCCTAACTCGACCCCTAAGTGTCCAACCCGCACATTCCCTAAATAGTGTGTGAATCCGCTCCTCTATATCATCTACGCCTCCTACCTGCGCGTGTCGCTCGTGCGGGGGCATGACACACGATGGTATATCGGGGTGTCGGTCATGCGGCTCCTCCACTTGTGTCGGCTCGCAATAGGGGATGTGCTCGGGCCTATGTGGGTGTGTGGGAGAAGGAGGTGTGGGCAGCGTTGGAAAAGGTAGCATAGGCACGGGTGGCGGCGGCGCATAATAGGCAGCAGGGGCGGTCGGACCAGCCATGGGGCTGGTCTGACTGAGGGTGTAGTAGCCGGTCAGACCAGTGTAGGACCGAAAGTAGCGACCAGAGGGGGGTGAATGGGAACCTAAAAAATTCTTTCGAATCAATGGCCTTCTCCCAACACCCAACGCACCTCAAAAATATCCAGTAGAAACTAAAACGAATCACAGGTGCTAAAAATAATCTAGCCTAAAAACGACTGGTGTCCTAGTTGAAAAGACACCACCACAGTGTTCAAAGGCAGATTAACAGATCATTTAAAACATGGGCAGATCAAGCTTCACAGAAATAGATCATCACAGAGATTTATCATGAGTGCACGTAAAACGAGGAATCTTACTGTTCAAGATTTGTCTCCTGTTCGGTACTTGACGAAGCTTGTGCTATGTGGACGTTTGAAGCCTAGAGTTGTCGAAGTCCATGCAGTACAGTTTGGTGAAGTTTGTAGCTGCCGAAGTCTGCACCTAGACTTCGAACAGGGTACTTTGGAAATGAAGTGTGCAGTGCTAGCTGTCGAAGTATGCTTTCACTGACGAAGTGTACCGTGCGAAGACTACTTCGAACATTCGGAGTCCGACTTCGCTTGGGACTGGAAGTCCATAAGCGACGAAGCCTGCACTGCCTTCGTACAACCCAGAAAATACAAACTCCGAAAAACACACTTCGTGCAGGCTTCGCTAAACAATTTTCTACCCTCAAAAAGCGTGCACAGAGATAAAACAAGAGCGAAGCTAATCACAGCAACCGCAGAGCTTCGCAAGTAGTACTTCGAAGTCTGCAGCGAGAACAGTGAGGCTCACGACAAAACTTCGAACAGTGAGACTCATGTGACTTCAGTCAGATGAAACAACGAGAGCAATATGCTAGGTTACTAGCTTCGAATCAAAACATACTTCGAAACGAAGTACTCAGAAACTCCGTCAAAGTCAAACATCCTTGAAGATACTGATCGAAGATATACAACTATCTATGCAGCACCCTTCGCTCTAGCCAAAAAATAAAAGTCCGAGCACTCAGCTTCGAACTTCGAAACCTTCAGCAAACTCCGGAAGACGCATCTACCAAGAATCCCTCTGAACAGAACACACGCAAGTTGCTACAACAGAAGAACTAAAGCTGAACGCGAGAAGACAACTCCCTGCAGAAAAGAAGCAAACTGAACAAATTTCAGCCTAGGCACATAGGCTGACATGCCTCTTCATAGGCCATCATGACCTGCTATGCATTGCTCCATACACAAGCTACTACTGCAGTCTATATAAAAAAAACTTTGTCACAGCAGCCGTGCAACGCTGAAATAGCCCTCTAGGCTTGCAAGCTATTGGCTGAATAGATGTTGCTTTGCTGCTAGACTACGCATAGGTGTTTGAAGGCCTAGGCAAAGACGCAAGATGTAATCACTGTTGTTGCACCAATAAACAAATACAAACCGGAGATGAAAGAAAACTGCCCCGTGCAGAAGACTGTAATAGCGTTGTGAAGAAGGATTACCAGCGCCAAACTTCAAAACAGATGAACGAAAAGCACGCAAACCAAGGCAATAAGGACAAAACAAAATCATAGCGTGACGATTGATGATAAACGAATAAAACCTGAAGTTGTGACTTCTCTGTCAGCTAGAGAAACAGATCAAGGCCAGCCGTGAAGAAAACTTGGCGGCGCAGAAGAACAGAAATGGTGGCGGCGCTCACACGAGAATGAACAGGAAAAAAAGCCAAAAGTGACCCAAGCTTTAGTGAAAGTAAACTTGATTTCAGAATGGGTAACCCTAACCCTAGGGATTGGGGCCCTATTTATAGGCAGCCCAATAGCCTAGGAAAATAGCAAAAGACCCTTAGGTTTTTTTACAGACGCTGAAATAAAATTGAAAAGACCAAACTGCCCTTAGGATATTTTTACAGACTTGACTGACTGACTGTGGGCCTAAGGACAAAATAGTAAATTCCTATTTACAGATGACTTATCCGGAAGCTAAGGTTTCATAGCGACTACGGCTTCTCTTCAGGACAGTCCGATCCGAGATCAGCGGTCGTCAGATTTGCGCCGAAACTGACAAAGCGTCCACCGACTTTGCACCAAGTACCCGGATTGGGATGGCCTGATTCCGCAGCTCTCTCAGCCCGACAATCGCTCGCCGCCCGTGTACCTTAGTCTATCCTGGTCAACAACCCAGTTGATCCTCTGCTGCTCCTAGCCCATGTACCTGGATTGGGCCAGCCCGACTTCGTGGCCCCTCTGCCTGACAGTCGCTCGCTGCCCATGTACCTGAGTCACACGCGGCCAGACGCAACAGGTCTTCTCTCTCTTTTTAGTCCTCTTTGACTATCATTGACAATGACTCATCACATCTAGATCCATGAGGCCCACGCTCTTCTGCATGGCTCCTCAATCTCCCCGATGATGAGTGCATTGTCAACACTTCACTTCTTCAGCTCTTCAGTACCTATGAACACATGTGGAAACACGAAAACAAAACACAAGAAAACAGAGAAGAAGAAAATAAAGTAGAAGTTTAACCCTAATGACCAAAAGCCAAACAAAAGCAAGAAGCGGTCATTATGGTTAATCAAAGGTAAAATCTCAAAACGAGTGCAATCTCAGAAACATCAACAAGGATATCAAAAGAGTAAGGACAAACGGGACAAAAACTCCCCCTGAAACAAATCCTAGAGAAACTCAAAACTCCCCCTTAAACTCAAATGCACTCTAAAAAGACACAGACTCCCCCAGAAATGCAACTCCCCCTCAAAATATGCAATGAATGCAACCGGGGTGCAGGTGGAGTGAAGAAAGCATGCTTCTCAGATATGATTGACTGCAATTACAACATCTAACAAGTATAGCAAAAGACATGTTGTCTAAGACACATGGCATGATCAGTGCAACAGATGATATCTAAAGAAAGTCATTAGCACTCATTTTTTTCAATTTTTGCAAATAAAAGCATCACCACATTTTCTAGTTGACAAGCAAGGTAAAGCATGAGATGCAGAAGCTAACTGTTATCTACCAAGATAAGCATTGTCCAAATCAAAGTGCTTGAGCAAACTTGTTATCTTTTTAAATTTTTAGGCTTTTTCATTTTCCTTTTTCATTTTTGCCAGGGGTTATTTGCATGTCAAACCTTATGCTGACCGACCAAGTCAAGCCTAGGCCAAAACAGGACCATCAAAAGCTTAAGACATTGGTCTTGGCATACACTGCATTGTCCTAGTTCATACCAAAGTGCTATGGTACGTAGTCTAGAACAATGCAATGCGACAAAGCAAACCCACCTGGATCTTTTCAAATTATGCATAAAAAGGCATGGATTTCCATGTTAAAGCAATATAGATGTCCAAGTTGCATATCTGCATCTAAGTGAGGAACTAGCTACAAGGCATGTAACAGATAACAAAAGCATTCATCCTACACATGCTAGTTACCAGAGACAATGGTGATCATTTTTTCTATTTTAAAGCACAAAAGCCATGCATATGGCAGATATCAGATATATCTTGTGAACTGAAGCAAAGCATGATCATCGACAAGTAATCAAAAGCATGTACCAGCTAGAATAAGTAAAGCAGTTCACTCATATAATAGAAGTAGACTCAAGTGTAATATGTGAATATGCATGATATGAACACACACAAAAAGACTCAATAAAAGAGTAAAGATGAAAGAAAACTGTCTCAAAATATCCTAAAAAGGATACACAACACCCAAATCCCCTCGTAAACGCTCAAAAGTAGACTGATATAGGGGTTTGGTGAAAATGTCAGCCAACTGATGATGGGTATCAACATGAACAAGGTCAATGACACCTTTCTCATATTGATCCCTCAGAAAGTGAAAGCGCACATCAATGTGTTTGGTTTTTGAATGGACAAGGGTTTTTCCCTACACTAATCGCACTGGTGCTGTCACAAAACAGAGGAACTCTAGTAGGAAAGAACAACCCAAAGTCTCGCAACGTGGAAATCATCCAAATCAACTGTGAGCAGTAGCTACATACTCAGCCTCAATGGTCGAAAGTGCAACTCCAGACTGCTTTCGAGAAGACCAAGAGACAAGAGACGAACCAAGAAACTGACAAGTACCGGAAGTCAACTTGCGATCCAACCGGCACCCACCAAAGTCAGCGTCCGAAAAGCCAGATAAATCAAGAGATGATGATGCTGAGTAATAAAGATCAAGATCGGGCGCATAGGTAAGATACCTGAAAATGCGCTTGACAGCCTACCGATGGGACGCACGTGGTGAAGACTCGAAGCGCGCGCACAATCCCACGGCGAGCTGTATGTCTGGCCTCATCACCGTAAAGTACAGCAGCGAACCGATCATCCCTCGAAACTCTCTCTCATTGACCTTGACGCCACTCTCGTCCTTGTCCAGGCCCCCAGATGTTCCCATTGGGGTCATTTGAGGCTTCAGATCTCCACCAAAGTCGAATTTCTTCAACATGTCCCGAGTGTACTTACCCTAGTGGATGAAGGTGTCATCCTTGGTCTGCTTGATCTGGAGCACTAAGAAATACTTGAGCTCACCCATGAGGCTCATCTCAAACTCACTGTGCATCTACTCAGAAAACTTGGACACAAGAGCATTAGTAGTACCACCAAAAATAATATTGTCCACGTATATCTGAGCAACCAAGAAATTTGATGCATCTCTGAGCAAGAAAAGAGTTTTATCCACAGAACCCATCACAAAGCCCTTCCCCAACAAAAACTGCTTCAACCGGTCATACCAAGCTCTGGGGGCTTGCTTCAGACCGTATAAAGCTTTTTGCAGCTTAAAAACATGTCGAGGAAACTTAGGGTTCTCAAAACCGGGGGGCTGCCTAACATAAACCTCCTCCTCTATGTACCCGTTCAAAAAAGCACTCTTGACATCCATTTGAAAAAGCTTAAAACCCTTCGAAGCGGCAAAAGCTAAGAGAATGTGAATGGACTCAAGACGGGCAACAGGGGTGAAAGTATCTTCAAAGTCAATGCCCTCCTTCTGGCAAAAACCCTGGGCAACTAGTCGAGCTTTGTTGCGCACCACAACCCCATATTCACCTTGCTTGTTCTTGAACACCCACTTGGTGCCTATGGGGTTGCATCCAGGTGGCAGCTTAACCAGTGTCCAAACCCACAAGGTCAAGGTATCATAAGATGTGCTCTCAATGGTAGAGGATACCTTGATCTTCCAGATCTTTGGGTCCAAGGTATGTAGAACCTTGAGCGCCTGCTCGTGATCTGAGACTAACTGAACACCTTCAGCCTTGTTGTCCCGAAGCTTGTTTAAGATCGATTGAAAACGACCAAACAATGCTTCAACAGATTCACCCGGATTTTGAGTGAAGTTCTCATATTCACGCCGGTAGGTCTGATAGAGCCGAGCCTTGACCTAGGCTGTCCCCTCATGGTGTGCCTAGAGGGTAGCCCATATCTCTCTCGTAGTGGAGAGATGGCTCACACGCTCAAATTCAGGTGGACCTAAACCAGAAAACAGAATATTCACAGCTTTGTTGTTGTTCTGATGCTGGGCAACAATATCTGGAGTAGTGCGCTCAGCAACAGGCAACATAGTGAAAGTAGCGTGAATACAAATGTCCCAGATGTCCGAGCTTTGGCTCATGAGATAGGCTCGCATGCGAGTCTTCCAATAATTATAGCCATAAGCTTCCAAGGACGGGACCTTTCCAGGAGACGTCATGATCACTACTGGGGTTAGAACCGGTTAAGGTATGGAAAACCCTAACCAAGCTCTGATACCACTTGTAGGACCGAAAGTAGCGACCAGAGGGGGGGTGAATGGGCGCCTAAAAATTCTTTCG
This sequence comes from Zizania palustris, assembly GCA_019279435.1. Lineage (NCBI taxonomy): Eukaryota > Viridiplantae > Streptophyta > Magnoliopsida > Poales > Poaceae > Zizania > Zizania palustris. The sequence goes on along the minus strand of JAAALK010000285.1, from coordinate 38,849,947 downwards.
AATAAATGGCCTGCTCCCAACACCCAACGCTCCTCAGAAGACTCAGCAGCAAAAGTAAACAGATCACCAAAGCGTAAAAATATCTAGCCTAGAAACGACCGTGTCCTAGACGAAGAAACACCATCACTGTGCTAATTGGCAGATAAACAAATCATTCAAAACATAGCAGATCAAACTCCATAGAAACAAATCATCACAACAATTTATCTAAGTGAACGTAAAATGAAATGAGAAGTTACTGTTCAAAATTTGTCTCCTGTTTGGTACTTGACGAAGCCTGCTTCGTAGTGTCGAAGCCATGCGATGTGCAGTGCTAGCTGTCGAAGCTTGATCAAAGGTGTCGTGCGATGTCGGATGCTGTCGGAGTCTGTTCTTACTATCGAAGTATACTATGCTAAGTATACTTCGAACATCAAAACATTCGAAGAAAAAGACGTTCGATTCACAGTAGGCAAATGAAATGCTTCGAAGTCAAAGAACTATTGCAGTGGGGCCACGTAACAGAAAAGATGCTAGCCACTCGGAACTACTCCACAGCACACTTTGGACGAAGCCATTAGAGAAACGAACTTCGCTCCAGGCTTCGATGCAAAGTATAAAGGATGACTTCGGACACGAGCAACGACACCAGTGAAGTGTGCTTCGCTGTAGCCTTCGGACTGAACTTCGAAACTAGCAAATGTGCCTCGGAGACTGACTTCGTAAATGGACCTCTTCTACGTGTCAAAATGAGCTTCGAAGAACGCAAAAAACGAAAGTATAAGACTCACACTCTAGCTTCGAACACTGAAAACTCCAAATAAAAACTTTGCTTCGGTCAAGAAAAGCTTCGCATAGAGTACTGAGATAAGCTGCATCCTAGGCTACTCTTTGCCATGTACGGCTACCATGCTACCAAGGAGAAAGGCTATCAACTAGTGCAGGAGCTATGGAAAAATAGCAGTGCTGCTGCCACGTAATGAACATCAAGTAGACTGCATGCAAACAAGTAGTATAAGCCTGCTATAGCTTGCTGCTGCAGCAACTCATCAGCCGAAAGCAATAGAAACCCCTAGCCAGAAGAAAGACAGGCTACAACAATGCAGACCTAGGAGCAGCCTTTCAAAAAAACCATACTGCAGAGAGCCAAGAATCAAGACAAAAAACCGGAATCCTGGTAAGAGAATAAATTCGCATAAAACTGTTCTTGAGACAAACCAACCGAACTCAGACTGAAACAACTGCAGTACCTATGAGCTAGCTACACAGTCAAAATTAGAATCACGAAGAGAACTGTTCATGCAGATAGACTTGAAATAATCTCAGGCACGCATACACAAGATAGACGCACAAAACAAAGCATATTATAAATGCATCCACAGAAACGCACGGTAGGAAAACTACGATCTAATCCAGTGGTTTCACGATATGCCTGAGATGAAGCGGATCCAAACATGCGCGTCAAGATGAATGGCGGCGGCCAAGAACAAATGCCAGGAGATGAACAAAAACTAACCCAATTGATTAGTAAAGTGATTTTTGGTAAAAGGGTACCCTAACCCTAGGGATTGGGGCCCTATTTATAGGCAGCCCAATAGCTAGGAATATTCCACCAGTCCCTTAGGGTTTTTTACAAACGCTTAAATAAAAGGAAAAGACCAAACTGCCCTTAGGATATTTTTACAGACTCAACTGACTGACTGTGGGCCTAAGGACAAAATAGTAAATTCCTATCTATAGATGACTTATCCGGAAGCTAAGCTTTTGTAGCGACTACGGCTTCTCTTCAGGACAGTCCGATCTGAGATCAGCGGTTGTTAGTTTTGCGCCGAAACTGACAAAGTGTCCACCGACTTTGCACTAGGTACCCGGATTGGGCCGGCCCGATTCCGTAGCTCTCTCAGCCCGGCAATCACTCGCCGCCTGTGTACCTGAGTCAATCCTGGTCAACCTCCCAGTGGATCCTCTGCTACTCCTAGCCCATGTACCCGGATTGGGCCAGCCCAACTTCGCGGCCCCTCTGCCCGACAGTCGCTCGCTTCCCGTGTACCTGAGTCACACGCGGCCCAGACGCAGCATGTCTTCTCTCTCTTTTCAGTCCTCTTTGACTATCGTTGACAATGACTCATCACATCTAGATCCATGAGGCCCACACTCTTCAGCATGGCTCCTCAGACAGGCCTAAGCGTGACGTAGCACCGACGCCGCGTTCCGACTACCCTTAATAGTGATAAGGGGGGTGGAGTCGCTAGGCAACTAGATTACACAAAATAATCCAATTAGCCGAAAGAAATAGGTTAAACAGGTTAAAATCAGCAAACCAGTCGAAGTCCTCCTGGTTCAAAGTCTGATGCGAAGGGTGCATCGAAGGGTACCTTCGGCGTCTGATGCGAAGTGCTCCGCCGAAGGGTGCTTCGGCGTTCGGACTGATCCGGCCGAAGGTAGACTCCGAACAGATCTGAACACGGTGATCACCTCCGAACAGCGGGGTTCGGCGTGCGATCTCCCATGCGGCGAATTATAGAGTAGTGACGCGAAGGCCGCACTCAGGTGCAACTTCGTCCGGTGCGGAGTGTTAGTCGTGGCCAAACCTGTCACGACAAAGTATGCTGGCGAAGCCTGCGATCTTGTCGAAGAGTGTCCTGAGGACCTCCGGAACCGATCTCTCAGCTCGGAACACCTTCGGCGAAGGGGCTCTGAATGTGCGAACCTATAACAGAGATGATGCGAAGCACCAATTCGGCCTTAGGACCGAATTTTGCGAGGTGTTGCATGGGTGGCGAATGTAGCAATCTATTACGCAGATTAGCAGATACTTCATAGGTGAAGTAACAAGGCGATAGCAATCTGTTACGTAGATTAACGGGGACTTCACAGGCGAAGTACCAAGGCTTACCACTATTCCGTAGCGGCGGACGGAGGGCTTCCAAGCAAACCCACGAAGAGGTACATAAAAGTAAAGGTAAAAGTAAAGGTACGATCAAAGCATGGCTTTGGTTTGGTTTGAGTTGGGGGGGCTTCCATGCCTCTCTATTTATAGGGGGTGAACTCCCAATCTAATCTGCTATTAATCCGGCCAGATAGAGATAGAGATTGAGCTGGCAATGCAACCAGCTCTATCTCTACCGAGGTGGGCTTCGGCCAGGCCCATCGAGGCCTGCTCCTCGGGCCGAAGCTTCGGTAGTGTGGGCTTCGTCCAGGCCCGTTGAGGCTTGCTCCTCGGGCCGAAGCTTCGGTAGCGCGGGCTTCGGCCAGGCCCGTTGAGGCTTGCTTCTCGGGCCGAAGCTTCGACAACGTGGGCTTCGGCCAAGCCCATCGAGGCTTGCTCCTTGGGCCGAAGCTTCAACAGTGTGGGCCTCCGAAGGCTTCCTGGCCGAAGCCCATGGGCTGGCTGGAGGCTTTCGGAGCCCATAGCTTGATGCGCTTCGGCCCTGTAGGGCTTCAGACAGACCATGGACATTAGTATTTTCGGCCCAAATCACCAAAAATTGATATTTTGATAATCTAGCCATTAATGCCATTTTTTGCTATCAACACATGCCCCCCTACCTTTTAGTGAACTAGTGAACTAAAAGCACAACGAGCTTGAGACGATACTGTTTATATCGGCTTTTCAACACTTTTATGACATTTGCCACACACTCGGGAAATACCCTTTCAAGTACTTACCATTCAAAGCCCTTCGAAACCGCTCTCCTTGCAGGGATTCCAACACGTATGCATTATCAGGAGCGATTTCGGCTATCTTAAAAGGACCTTCCCAACTAGGTGACCATTTGCACGATTTGGGAATTTTTGTGCCTAAAGGCAAAATTGTCTTCCATACCAAGTCTCCTATTTGAAACGATTTTGGCTTAACCTTCTTATTGTAGGCTCTAGCTACTCTCTTCTTGTCTACCTCTATGTCTTCTAAAGCTCCTAGTCTCTTATCGGTCACTTCCTCCAGATTATCCTTCAGAAGAGCTTCATATTCATTGACCGATAAGCCGTCTTGCTTCAACACTCTTAAGGAGCCAAGATCTACCTCTACAGGAAGAACGACCTCTTGTCCATATACCAACTCATATGGACTGACCTTAGGTGGCGCCGTGCTTCGCAATCCTACAAGTCCATAATGCCTCGGAAAGCACTTCATGCCACCTTTTAGGAAACTCTTCAATTTTCTTCTTAATAAACTTAATCGCGGTTTTATTACTAGACTCGGCCTTACCATTGGCCTGAGCATAGTAAGGTGAAGAGTTTATCAACTTAATGCCATACTATTCGGCGAAGTCCCTTACTTCTTTAGAAACAAATGAACTACCTTGATCCGAAGTAAGAGTTTGAGGGATGCCGAATCTATGTATGATGTGCTTTAAAATAAAATCGCGTACCTCATTATGGGTCATGTTCTTGAGAGGTACGGCCTCGGTCCATTTGGTAAAGTAATTTGTCGCCATCAACACGAACCGATGCCCCTTTGAGGAAGGAGGGTAATCTGGCCGATGAAGTCTAAACCCCAACCTCGAAATGGCCACGGCTTGCATTGACAATAGGATTGAGCAATGAGGCAGGAGCTAACTGGATGTTGCCAAACTTTTGACATGCCTCACACCCTCTGTAGTACTTGAAACAATCTTCAGTCATAGTCGGCCAATAAAAACCCGCTCCTTTGAGCATCCAACTCATCTCTTGGACCGACTGGTGAGTGCCGCAAAGCCCCTCATGGACTTCTCCTGTAGCCACCTGGGACTGCTCATGATCTAAACACTTCAATAGCACTCCATCGATGGTTCGGCGATATAATGTGTCGTCTACCAACAAAAATTTGAACGCTTGACGCCGAACCTTCCGATCAACCCTTTGGCTAGGGTCTTTCAAATACTGGACGATTGGGACTCTCCAATTGCCCTCACAGGTTTTAGAGGGCTTCGCAGGTCCACCTGCTGAAAAAACTTCTAAAACACTGACTTCGGGGTGCCCCCCGAGCCATTCTAGCTCCTGCCGAAGCCCGGCCGAAGTGGTCACTCGGAGTGTGCTGGGCCGAAGCCCTTCGGAGGGTTCGGACCATGGAGAGCCTTCCCCGTCCCAGAGGCTACGGACTATAGGCTCCGGCATGCCGGACCCCTCGGTGGGCGGAGCACTCCGATCCAGGGGCTCCTGACATGCGGTGGCCTTCGGCGACCCGAGGGATTCGACCCGAAGGGTGCGCCTGTCCAGCATTACTGGCTTCGGCAATGAGACCAAACATCGGCTTTTTCAATACAGAAAATTTCCCTCTCTTGACTTGGTAGCCAGATGCTTGCTGAGCCAAATCATTAGCGATTGAATTGGCTTCTCTTGACACGTGAGATATTTCAAAATCATCAAAAGTAGCAACTATGTCTAGGCATTTGTCCAAGTAGCTATTCAGCAAGCCATTAAAACATTGAGCATTCTTGGCTACTTGTTGTACTACTAATAATGAATCACCGTACGCGTGAACATGTTTAGCGCCTACAGACTCTAGTAGTTCAAGACCTAGCAACAAAGCTTCGTATTCGGCTTGGTTATTAGTGGAAGAAAACTCTAGTCGGGTCGAGGTTTCAAAGCACATACCATTAGGTGATATGAGAACCACTCCAATACCCTGGCCATTCTTGCAAGCCGAATCATCAAAATAGATTTTCCATGGCACTATCTCAACTAGAGCAATAGCATCACTCCAGCTAGCATCTATGTGATGATCAACTATAAATTTGGCTACGACTTAGCCTTTCATCGCTCTTAGGGGCTCGTAGGCCAAGTCGTACTTGATCAACGCGTAAGCCCACTTTCCGATTCTTCCACTTAGAATTGGTTTTTGTAACATGTGCTTTATAACATCAGCCTGGCAAACGACAACACATGTAGTGGGGAGAAGATAATGGCGTAACTTGGTGCACGCGTAATAAAGTGATAAACATAATCGCTCCAAAAATGCGTACCTGGTTTCGACGTCCAGCAGGCGGCGGCTCAAGAATGTGATGATATACTCCTTCCCCTCCACCTCCTGGGTTAGCACGGCTCCAATCACGCTATCTTCAGCGGTGACGTATAGCCAAAACAGAATCGCGGCCTTGGGTGCTGTCACCACGGGCGGTGATGACAAGCATTCCTTGATCTTCTCAAAAGCATTTTGCTGGCTTGCCCCCCAAGTGAACTCGACTTCGTTTTTTAGATGGAGTATGGGGACAAAGGCATCAATCTTGCCTAGACAAGTTGGATATAAAGCGACGCAAATAGTTAACCTTGCCTAGCAACTTTTGCACATCCTTCTTGCATGCCGGCGCTGCAACGTTTCTAATCTTTTCAAGTCTCTTAGGATCAATTTCTATACCTCTCTCATGAATCATGAAACCTAAGAACCCGCCGACACACCAAAAGCACACTTGAGTGGGTTCATCTTCAACCCAGTACTGTCGCATCCTATCGACAACAACCTTCAAATCGGCTAAATGGTTTCCCATAGCGTCCGATTTGACCACGACATCATCGATGTAAACTTCTAACATGACTCCTAGCAAGTCATGAAAGATCAAGTTCATAGCGCGCTGATACGTGGCTCCGGCATTTTTCAACCCAAAAGTCATGATGACCCATTCGAATAAACCGACAAAACCAGGGCATCGAAAGGCAGTCTTATAGACATCCTCTCCGGCCATAAAGATTTGATTGTAACCAGCATTGCCATCAAGAAAACTTAGTACCTTGTGTCCTGAAGCATCGCTGATCAACATGTCGGCTATTGGCATTGCATACTCGTATTTTGGAGTGGCTCTGTTCAGATCCTTGAAATCAATACATACTCGTATCTTTCCGCTCCCTTTCTTCTCTACAGGCACAATGTTAGCAACCATTGCTACTGCACGACCTAATAAATTCAGCCTTAAGTAGCCATTCCACTTCATCTTTAACTCGGTCATAGACTGGCCGAATTAAAGCGACGGGGAGGTTGTTTATAAGGTCTAAATCCTGGGCTTGATGGGCAGCCGATGCTCCATGAGCTCGTGGCTTAGCCCTGGCATTTCGCTATACTCCCATGCGAAACAATCGACATACGACTGAAGTAACTGTATTACTTCAGCCTTTTCATCGGGTTGCAAATGTTGGTTTACAAAAGTCGGCCTTGGGATGCTACCATTACCTATATCAACTTCCTCCAAGGGGTCGGCCGATGCAAATCCTTGCCCTAATTTTTCTACTTCGCTAAAGTCCTCGATGGCCTCGGCAATACCGTCTTTATTAGACCGATACGGCTCCACGCGAGACTTTAGCCAATCTAGATTATTCTTGCTAGACATGACTACTAATACAAAAATAGCTGTGCTACGCGAGCCGGCTTTACAGACACTGGTACAAACCGTCCTCCGGATACACTAACAAAGTCATAATCCAAAAGATCTCTACCTGATAGACACTCTACTTTGTTATGGATGGCGTCGACTGATACATCGGCCAATGCTACTTGGGCTGAAGTATCCACGGGGATGACTTCTATCTCATCGCCGTCCCACTATATCAGGCACTTGTGTAGAGTAGAAGGGATGCAATAGTTTGCGTGAATCCAACTACGCCCGAGTAACACGCTATAGTTACCTTGTACGTCGAACGACGAAGAACGCTGTTGGCAAAGTCTTGTTGCCCACCATCAACTCCATAGAGAGTACTCCCTTGGCCTCGGAGCTCTCGCCGTTGAAGCCGTTGAGCATCAAGTTAGTCTTCTTTAGGTCATCTTTGTCCCTGCCAAGTTTCTTCAACAATGAATAAGGCATTAGGTTAACAGTAGCGCCGCCATCGACGAGCATCCGGGAAATCGGCTTCCCATCGATGTGACCCCTAACATAGAGGGGTTTTAGATGGCGAGCCGAGTCCTCGGGCTTCTCGAAGATGGCGTTGCGCGGACCGAGGTTCAATTGGGTGACCTCGGCCTCGTCCCGTGGTAGGGCGAACTCGGCAGGCAGCGTGACTGATGTTGATGTCCATCACCTGGGGTGCGGGTCCCTCGGAGATGGGCGAGTAGTCGTCGTCGAGCATGTCATCCTCGTCGTCGCTTGGACTGGGAGCCGGGTTGGTTATCTCAACCGGCTTCTCTCTCCATACCTGCTTTGTGGCTAGCCGAGGGTGGATCTCTTCAAAGATAGCATCGCGCTCGGCCTCAGCTACCTTCTCGTGCATCTCCTGTGCCCGCATCCTTTGTAGTCGTCTCTTCTGTGATTTGGACATGCCTGGAGGAGCCCAAGATGGCTTCGGCTTGGTGCCTGGAGCTATTGTTTGACCCCTGTTAATTCTAGCCAAAGTGTGCACTTCGGCCTCGGGCGACTTGTGTTCGAAGGGGGCTTCACTGCGAACCCTCGTCGAACGGATCGGCCTCGTTCGGTCGATCGAACCAAGCCTCGTCACGGAGCCCAGCTGAAGCATGCGGCTTACCTCCGTCAGCCTTCGGTGACAAAGTCTTCGGGATTGGGACTTCCTGAGACCCAACTCTGATAGTTATGGCTTCAGACTCCCTGACTTTGGCCTCCGCGTGCTCGCAACCTTCGGCTTCATTCTACAGGGTCCGATTCGGAGGTACCACAGATAGTCTGTGGACGATGCCCCCCTCCACCACGTCTGTTTGCCCCTGCCATCCATAATACTCCGAAGGAAAACAAGGCATAGGGTCAGTCTGCGGAGGGTACCCTGACCCGAACACGTACGGGGTCCACGGGGTTCCCGCCCAGACATACGGCAGAGGCCTCAGAGGTTCTAGCGGCCTTGGCCACTGCGATCCGAACCTGTCACCCGGAGGGGGGTTCGGCCAAGTCGAAGGTGTCTCCGACCACACCAGCGAAGGATCCTGCCAAGGCCGGAGGTATGTTCGACTAGTGTGGGGCGAAGCCTCCCATCGGAGAAATCCAGTGCGGTACGGGGTTTGGCCATTGGGGGCCGAAGTTGTTGTATAGGGGACCCGACCACTAGGGCGCAAAGCTGTTGTACGGTGGGTTCGGCCATTGTGGCGCGAAAACACCGTGCGGAGCATCAGGCCATTGTGGCCCGAAGCCCTCGTGCGTAGGGTCCACTGGCTTCGGACCAAAGCCACCCTTCGAAGGTCTCGGACCCTTCGGCTGTTTTAGCTTAGCGTGCGGACCTGCTTCTTTGCCCCTCCTCTGGTGCTTGTTTAACAACATGTTATATGTTATCTTCGGCCTCTTGCGAGCCTTATCCGAAGGGATATTGATGTTCTGTTTCCACACTCCTACCTCGGGGTTCTTTGCCACGAGTGTGCGAGCACGCGGTTTCCAACAATAACATCTTTTCCTTTAGCAGACTCGGCCTGTTCTGGCCAAATCAACACCTTCTTTTCGCCGAGCTTGACGGCGTTGACTGGAAAAGGATCTTTATCCAGCTTCATTTTTGGATCATGGTCTATCTTAAATCGTCCTTCTTCTATGGCCGATTGTATCTGCCGTTGAAAAACATTGCAATCATTAGTATTATGAGAATGTGAATCATGCCACTTACAATATGGATGCTTCTTTAACTCGTCGACAGGTGGGATAACTTGACCTTTAGGTAACCTGAGAAGCTGACTCTTTAAGAGGAAATCAAATATTATATCACATTTAGTCACATCGAACGAGTACTTGACCTCATTAAGTCTATTCTTTGTGGGGGATGGTTGTAGTTCGGAGCAAGTGACAGGTTTGTTTTTAGTGTTGGTAACCCATTCGGCCGCGTACATGTCGGCCCAATCCTCCTCCTCTGACTCCTCCTCATCAGAGCATTCCGTGATGTGGATTTCGGACCTAGGATTGCTAAATGTCTTAATAAATGTCTTATCTTTGGCTCAGCCTTCATGGACCAGAGCCTACTGTAGAACTTGGCTAACTTCTAAAAAGTTCTGGTTATATAACCTTTCTTTAAGTTTGGAACGCAACCCGTTAAAAGATAATTCCGCCAAGTCCCTTTCTGAAATATTAAGACTAAAGCACTGGTTTCTAGTATCCCTGGAACACTTGATATTCTCACAGGCGCTCTCACTAGATTTTTGCTTAACCGATGTCAAATGTGAAAGCCTAAGTTCTGTTTCACCCGTGTAGAAATAATCATGGAATTTCCGCTCTAAATCGTCCCACGTGTGGATGGAGTTCGGCGGGAGCGCCGAAAACCAAGTGAAAGTAGTGCCGGATAGCGAGAGAGAAAATAGTCTAACCTTTAGAGCATCTATCCCGCTAACCTCTCCACACTGCGCCAAAAATTGACTAACATGCTCTAGTGTGGTCCTGCTACCCTCTCCATCGAATTTAGTGAACTCAGGGATCCTATAGCCGCGGGGGTAGGGTATTGTATCAAGATGATCGGGGTATGGTTTGCGATAAACCCTAACCTGCCCCTTGGGCACGAAGCCGGCACACTCCCTAAACAGTGCGCGGACCCACTCATCTATATCATCTTGGTAGTTTGTTTGCATGCAACTCTCATGTGGGGGCGCGACGCGTGGTGGGATATCGGCGTGTCGGCCATGTGCTTCTTACCTACGCTCTATTTCTATAACGTGCTCGTGTCCGGGCGCCTGCGTGTGTGGTGCGGGTAGTGCGGGTATTGGCACAGGTGTTGTGTGGTATGCAGTATTAGTTTGACCATAGGTATAATGATTGGTCTCGGCCACAAGTGATGAGGCCGGAGACATGTTTGTTGGAGGTGCAATAGCTATAGGAACCAGGGGTATGGCCTCAGCGAAGCGAAACCTTCTAAGAGTTGCCTCTACTTGGGAGCTGACTGCCGAATCTAAATGGTTGCTAGCGAGGCGCTAACGGCCTGATCTACCGATGTGGCTATTTTTTGCTCAATTTCTAAAGAAGATAAACGAGGCGATACTAGTGTTACCTGGACCTGAGCAAGGTCGGGGTGATGATGTCGCGCTTGACGAAGCCCGCGCGTGTCTTGATTTATCCCCCAAGCATCATGTCTTGGAGCGCCTTTAGCTTTGCCTCGATTTTTGCTCGGTCTTCTGTGGGGATATCTTCAAGTGTAGGTGACATTATGTTGCGGTTGTCGATATCCGCGCCTCCTATTGTGTCCATCGGTGGTGTAGACGTAGTAGTCGAAGTAGATGTACCGGCGGCCGATGTAGACGTACTCATCATGTTGGCATAGCTTTTCCCCAGTGGAGTCGCCAAAAAGTGTGTTGACACTAAACCCTAATGGTTAAAGCGCCAAACGCACTAATGTCGATTTGATGATCCAAAAGCTTGTGGATACTTAGAGATAAACGTGCCCCACACTTGGGTCAGTCCGGCGATCCAAAAGTGCACGGATACTTAGGGACAGGCGTAAGTGTGACGTAGCACCGACGCCGTGTTCTGACTACCCTTAATAGTGATAAGGGGGGTGGAGTCGCCAAGCAACCATATTACACAAAATAATCCAATTAGCCGAAAGAAATAGGTTAAACAGGTTAAAATCAGCAAACCAGTCAAAGTCCTCCTAGTTCGAAGTCTGATGCGAAGGGTGCGCCAAAGGGTACCTTCGGCGTCTGGTGCAAAGTGCTCCGCCGAACGGTGCTTTGGCGTTCAGGACTGATCCGGCCGAAGGTAGACTCCGAACAGATCTGAACACGTTGATCACCTCCGAACAGCGGGGTTTGGCGTGCGATCTCCGATGCGGCGAATTACAGAGTAGTGACGCGAAGGCCGCACGCAGGTGCAACTTCGTCCGGAGCGGAGTGTTAGTCGTGGCGAAGCCTGTCACGACAAAGTATGCTGGCGAAGCCTGTTGTCGAAGCCTGCGATCCTATCGAAGAGTGTCCTGAGGACCTCCGGAACCGATCTCTCAGCTCTGAACACCTTCGGTGAAGGGGCTCCGAACGTGCGAACCTGTAACAGAGATGATGCGAAGCACCAATTCGGCCTTAGGACCGAATTTTGCGAGGTGTTGCACGGGTGGCGAAGGTAGCAATCTATTACGCAGATTAGCGGATACTTCACAGGCGAAGTAACAAGGTGATAGCAATTTGTTACGTAGATTAACGGGGACTTCACAGGCGAAGTACCAAGGCTTACCACTGTTCCGTAGCGGTGGACGGAGGGCTTCTAGGCAAACCCACGAAGAGGTACAGAAAATTAAAGGTAAAAGTAAAGGTACGATCAAAGAATGGCTTTGGTTTGGTTTGAGTTGGGGGGGCCTCCACGCCGGCCATGCCTCTCTATTTATAGGGGGTGAACTCCAAATCTAATCTGCTATTAATCTGGCCGGATAGAGATAGAGATTGAGTTGGCGATGCAACTAGCTCTATCTCTACCGAGGTGGGCTTCAGCCAGGCCTGTCGAGGCCTGCTCCTCAGGCCGAAGCTTCGGTAGCGTGGGCTTCGGCCAGGCCCATTGAGGCTTGCTCCTCGGGCCGAAGCTTCGGTAGTGCGAGCTTCGGCTAGGCCCGTTGAGGCTTGCTCCTCGGGCCAAAGCTTTAACAGCATGGGCTTCGGCCAGGCCCGTCGAGGCTTGCTCCTTGGGCCGAAGCTCTGACAGCGTGGGCTTCGGCCAGGCCCGTCGAGGCTTGCTCCTTGGGCCGAAGCTTCGACAGCGTGGGCCTCCGAAGGCTTCCTAGCCGAAGCCCATGGGCTGGCTGGAGGCTTTTGGAACCCATAGCTTAATGGGCTTCGGCCCTGTAGGGCTTCAGACAGACCCTAGACATGTGTATTTTTGGCCCAAATCTCCAAAAATTGATATTTTGATAATCTAGCCATTAATGTCATTTTTTGCTATTAACAAAACCCTAAGAGTAACACGGCGCCGATGTCATGTTCCTACGACCCATGATAGTGACAAGGGAGGGTGGAGTCACTAAGCAATCAGATCACGAAGTTATAATCCAATTAACCAAAGTGAAAATAATTAAATCTAATCGGCTAACTAAAACCGATTAAACTGAACAAGGGATACACGGTTGAACTGGCCTAGAGTTTCTGGTCAGACCAACTGGGGGGCTACAGTAAAACTAGGCTACAGGCGATGGTCTGACTGGCTGCACAGAGGGACGGTGCCTGAACCAACCGGAGAGAAAAACAAGTCAGCCAGGGCCTAGCAGTCAGATCGGCCTTGTACAGTCGGTCCGACCAGCCTATGCCAGCAAGGCCCGGCGGACCGGCTATAATTGGCCGGCCCGACTGATTGGCGATGTAGCAAGCAGATTGGATTTCCAATGATCTCGCCGATGAAGATAACTCAGTATAAAAATATTTGGCGATGAAGAAGAAGATGGAACACTTCAAGAAACACCAAAAAAACAGGAGCAATTCGGCAAAGAGACCGAATTACCGATAAAAACAGATAAAATGATAGAATCTGTTACGTGGATGAAACAGATGATTCATAGTAAAATAAACAAGGCTTACAGAGATTACGACCCGGCGGACAGGTGGTTTACAGTGCAAACCAGCAAAGATGTACGTGCTAAAATAATCCTAGGGCAAGGAAAGTAGAGTGAAAGGTAAAAGTGTGATCAAGGTAAAAAATAATAGATTGGATCTATTACAGTTTTTTGGGGGGAGCACCCTTTAATCGGCCTTGCCCTTATATTTGTAGGGGATAATAGATTAGATCTATTAGGGTTTTTTAGGGGGAGCGGCCTTGAATCTGCCTTGCCCCTATATTTATAGGGGTTGTACATGACGTTCCTGGGGTCTAATCTGAGTTAGATACGAGTAAAAGTCATTAAAAATTAATTAGGGATAAAATATCCCGAAATCACTAATCTAACTCAGATTCGATTAAATCTGGTCAGACCGGCCTTATTGGTCCGGTCAGACCGAAGTGGGCCAGTCAGACCAGCCTGTGCTAGAACTTGGCATATTTTCGTCCCTAATTACCAAAAAGTGATATTTTTGACAATTTTGGCCATTAATACAATTTTTTGCTATCAACAGTGGCATGAAGTGCTTTCTGAGGCACTATGGGCATTTTGAGTTGCAAAGCATGGCGCCACCAAGGGAAGTCCATATGAGTTGGTGTATGGACAAGAAGTCATTTTACCTATAGAGATGAATCTTTGATCTAAGAGATTACTTAAGCAAGATGGCTTATCGGTCAATGAGTATGAGACTCTTTTGAAGGATAATATGAAGAGATGACTGATAAGAGATTAAGAGCTCTAGAGGCAATAGAAAGAGACAAAATAGGAGTGGCTAGAGCTTACAATAAGAAGGTGAAAGCAAAATGGTTTCAAGTTGGTGACTTGGTTTGGACGACGATTTTGCCTTTAGGCACTAAAAGCCCAAAGTTTGGTAAATGGTCGCCTAGTTGGGAAGGTCCTTTAGAGTTGTTGAAATTGCTCTAGGTAATACATATTTATTAGAGTCTCTGCAAAGAGAGTGATTTCGTAGAGCTTTGAATGGTAGGTATTTGAAAAAGTACTTCCCATGTGTGTGGCAAAATGCTTGAAGTGTCAAAAGGTCGATATGGTGTGTATCGCCCTCAGCTCGTTGTGCTTTTGGCTCACTAAAGTTTGCCAAAATGAAGGGGGCATGTGTTGATAGATAAAAATGTCATTAATGGTCAAAATTGTCAAAATATCATTTTTCCGTAATTTGGGCCAAAAATATGTCAGGCCTGGCACAGACCGGTCCTACCAGCCATGTAGGCCCGGTCAGACCGGCCATATGGGTCCGGTCAGACCGGCCCAATCTGAGTCCGAGTCCAATTAATTAATTTCGGGGTATTTTTATCCCTAATTAATTTCTAATGACTTGAAATCGTATCTAAGTCCAATTAGATCCCAGACACGTCATGTCCAACCCCTATAAATATATGGGTAAGGACGATTCAAGGACCCCAAAAAAATCTAATAGATCAAATCTATTGTTTTACCTTGAATCGTACTTTTACCATTCAATCTACTTTCCTTGCCCTACGATTAGCTTAGCACGTACATTTTTGTCAGTTTGCACTATAAACTCTTCGTCCACCATGTCGTAATCACGGTAAGCCTTGTTGATTCACTTGTGAATCACCCGTTTCATCCACGTAACTGATTTCTATCGTTTTATCAGGTTTTTACCAGTGATTCGTTCTCTTGGTCGAATTGGCTTTGATTTCTTGGTGTTTTGCAGTGTTTTATTCTTCATCCTCTTAGCTAAGAAGTTTTAGATCCGTTCGTCTTCGACAAGACAATCACCGAAACTCAGAGATCAAGTTCTAGGAAGCGTCGGTCTGACCAGAGGCTGACTCTCGGTTTGATCGGTCCATGTCGTGCGGTCATCTGACGTGTCGGCACACCTCGGTCTGACTGATGGCTCAAGGTTGGTCCGAACGGGCCTTGCAGAAGGGCCTCGGAAATACCTCGCACCGGTGCCGGAGTCCCCGCTTTGAAGCCATCGTGCCTATCCGGTCCTACCGAAGTCCACCCCTCGGTCTGACCAACCAAAGGCCGAGGGCCGGAGCACCCTCCCCAAAGCCCTTTGCACATCTTTGGTTGGACCGGGTTTACCATCCGGTCTAATCAACTGAAGGCTGGAGCCCCTCTTCGGACCTCTTTACGATGTACGCGCCGGAGACGCCCTTCGGCCAGACCTCGCACCACTGGTCCGACCGATGGAATAGTGTCGATCTGACCAGCTTGCATAGGCCGGTCTGACCGCCAATTGATATTCGGTCCAACCGGCCCTAATTTGGCCGGTTGGGTATTTTCATTTATAAATCGGTTAATTGAATAATATTTATTATTGTTTAATTGCCTAGCGACTCCACCCTCCCTTGTCACTATCAAGGGTCGTCGGAACGCGATCTCAGCATTGTGTTATGTTTAGGGATTATCTCGAATGAGCGTCAGTGTGTTTGGCACTTTGATCGACAGGTTTTAGTGTCAACACTACCGTTGCAGTTTCGCCGTATACCGGTTTGTAAAACCGCAAACCTTGAATCTTCATATTATCATCTGCAATTCAGATTGTGTTTACCTTGTTCTTACAAAGTTCTACGATTGATTTGTAGGATCAAAACCTTCGTGGTAAGTTCAATTACGTGAAAGCGTCGTTGATAACGAGTAGATGAGAGGGTGTAGCAATTGCAAGGTTTCAATCTCTCATCGAAAACCTTAAAGCATTAACATCCACTCGTCGCCTTAATCGTACCTATTAGAAGATCAACCCACCCTCTTGCACCGTCCCCGTGTTGATCAGAAGTACATGATGAGTTGTGCTACCGAAGAGATGGGCTTCCAAAGGATTTTATCAAGGAGACCGAGGTTGGTGATGCCTTCGCAGGTAGCGTTGATGACCGAGAACGTGGAAAGCCCATTTATTTGGGACTTCGTATAGGCAAAGCACTACGAATACTATCATAGTGTCTCCCTCAATTGTTTCTTGACTTGAAAGAGAATCCTGATAGACATTGGCATGACGAAGGTCCCTTGGAAGTTATTGGTGAACTTTTTCTTCAAGTGCTCCCAAGATTTCACGGAGCCCGACCTCAATGACCAGAACCACTGAAGTGCAATTCATTCGAGGGTGAGAGGGAAGCATTTTGCCATTGTGTCTCATTCGCCTTCGCTAGCCTCTATGGTGAGGGCGTAGGAGCGGGTGAATTAGTCAAGGTCTGTATCGCCGGAGTACTTTGCTAGATTCACTGCTCGGAATTTCGAGTGGAAGCGCAGCCTCTATAGGTCTGGGTACAACTACGAGCCTTCATCAAAAGAGGCATTGTGTCTCTATTTTGTGCATTCTTGGTCTTTGAGGTTACACACGGCGTTGACTTTGGGTGACTTTGGAGGTACTTCTAGGCCTCCTTGGCATGCTGCTAATGCAAACTATACTAATGGAAAAATAGGAGGATATCTATACAAAAATGTAAAAAAGAACGTATTAGGGCTATATGAATTTGCTATACAGATTAGAATTGTAGACCTTTTCTATAAACAGATCAAGTTGATTATTATCGAAATGATTCGAATTGTTTCAAAGACCCAACATGCATTTTTTGCATTGGGCTCTTTCACCAACTGATGTCAAGATCACTTAGTCCACCATTTTATTTATGGAAAGATAACGAGATGGCTCCATGTGCTCTGATTCATTAGTTAATCTGCTGCACCTTGGCGCCATTGCAGAATCTCCACCTTGAGCAGGGCTAGCTCGGAGGCCATGGTGTCATTGGATGTCCCTCTTCCTCCAGAGTATCCCTCCAGGGCTTGTTATCGGCCAAAGTCAGTTTGAAGCACCCTCAGGGATGGAAGAGGACCTTTGTGCCGAAATCCTACAACTCCTTGTTTTACAAGTATTGGAGGGGCCATGGTCGGGCCTACGGACCCTGAGGCACCTTTTATCGAAGGGGAACCAAAGCATGCTCTTTGGTCCTCGGTATAGTGTTGTCTGTTGTGAGGGTAGTGGCCTCGGGGGTAGTGTTTATTGCTGAGGGTGCTATGGGGGGTTTCGTAGCTCTTGTGGTGGTGCCTGCGGTCCTAGTCTTTGAGGCCCTAGTGGACCTTCGAAGGAGGGTTGTGCTCTTGCTTTTCTTAGTAGGCATGACTTTGAAGTGTTGATTGTAGAGAGGCTAGTTTAGTACTAAGCTCCCTACGGACTATGACAACTATTGGCATAAAAGATTATGCCTATAGGTTTAATTAGCCTTGTAGGGCTATCTCACGGAAAAAATAAGTTTGCACCGGTTCAGGCCTTTGGAAGAGATAATAATCTTATGTCTAGTTCAAAATATATTCTTAGACTGAGTTTTGGGTCCCTATTACAGTAGAACGGGCAGGTATTTATTGTTGGGGAATAGGGGAGCTATGCTAGCCGGAAAATTCAAAATTTCAGCCCTAAGCCCAAGACCCATGCGCGTGCGAGATCATAGATCATTACCTTCTAGCATGAGACATGCTAGGTGCAGCGGAAGAAGATGTCGGAGTAGTGCATCAAGTCTATCCTCGCTTTGCCCCGGTCGTTCCTCACCAATCCAATCGGTGAAGACGACGTAGTTGTTCACATGAAGAAGTCCACGAGTGTCGCTATTGGAGCAACACCTCCACGACATCCACACGTACAGGGATGGAGTTCCTCCCACGGCAGTGTGCTAGCACTGCACGTGAGAGGTGGGAAATCCTCAACCTCAGCAATTGAGATCATGAAAGGGAGGAAAGGAGTCTATGGTGGCTAGGTCTAATCTATGCTTATTGCTTGTATCCAAGACCTCCTCCTCTCTTTATATAGGGCTGAGAGCCCCTGGTCGTCCACATCTCGAAACCCACAAATTAGTTAAAACCAATTCGTATTCGTAATAGATCCAAGATGTTTGCCCACGTCAGAACTTCTGATCCTAGATCAGAACTTACGATAGGGTAATTAGGTCTCTCGATTCAGTACGACACGTAATAGATCCAATCTGTTTTCACCCACCTCGGGACTTCCAATACACATATCGGAACTTCCAATCAGTACAATTCTCTCCGATTCCAAATCGGAACTTCTGGCTCGTCGAAACTTCCGAAGCAACGTTTGCTCTTTGACTCGAAACCATAAAATAATCGGAACATTTGATACTACCTATCAGAACTTCCGATACACAGAATTTTCTTGGGCATATCCATCATTTATAGCCAAAAATACAACAGGAAAGTGTTATTTTGCACTCTAGCTACAATCTTTAATGTGGACTTTGTGCACAAGATTTTGTAGGGGCAAAGTAGTAAACTTAAGTGTGAATATGCTTAGAAAATAGATGTATTGTCGTATATTGTGATGTGCTTTCAGAATGAGAACCCTTCGAAGGGAAGGTGATTCGTCGGGATTCTTCAGCTACTGCAAGGGCTTAGGAACACCTTTGCAATATACTCGTAAGCTTTGATACTTGGACTCTGTATCACTTCATCTGAAGTACCTTTCGAAGTATTATATTTAATTATAACATGATGATATTATTTTCCCCAGCACTTACCTAACCTATAAATTTCTACGTGATAACAAATGGCATAATGCTTAAAACATGTCTCCTATGTTTCAAAGTTATGTTCAAAAAAAATCTTGTGTTTGGGATCGAGATGGCCACCAGATAGCCCCATTAGCATCAACCCTAGCCAACAATGAGCATCAGCTAGCAATTGACACTACAAGAAAACCGAAGCTTTTCGTTGGCTAAAATAACTTCCGTCGATTTTTCCAAAAGACGACGGAAGTTATATAACTTCCGTTGGCATCAAGGAGCCGACGGAAGAAATACTAACTTTCATCAGCTTTTGACTATGGCCGACGGAAGTTAAGTGGATACAGACCCGCTAGGGAATATATCCCTTAACTTCCATCAACTTTAATGCGGCAGACGGAAGTTAAGTCATTAATTCCCCGACCCGCGCGCACGTACAAGGAAACCTAATACCTGTACGCGCGCCTAGCCATGCATAGAGCCGCCGAGCCACCGCCGCCCACTCCCGGTCGCCGCCCGCTGCCGCCTGGTGCCACCTGCCCTTGCCATCCCAGCGCCCCGCCGGCCCTGAGCGGTCGCCCACCCCGCCGCTGCCGGCCGTCGCCCCCGCCACCGGCACGCGCCATCCCGCCTGCTGCCACCGCCCGCCGTCGCCCCCAATCCGGTCGTCGCCATCCGTCGGCGCCAACCGGCCTACGCCACCCACCAACCTCCGCCGCCGCAAATCAACCAAGTATTTTTTTCATCGCTTTACGAATTTTTTTGCTTTTTATTTGTGAATTTAGTCATTGGTACATATTCAAAATAAGGCCGAATTTAATTGGTAGAGATGTATCAGTAGAATATGGATGAGCAGATTGATACAAAATTGGGGCAAATTAAGCTACAAATCAAAGTGCTCGAAAACAAATCTATCTGTAAATGGTCGGTGGTTTATCTCTCCATTTGATGAATTAAATGATTGATATGGATTCCAATATATCATCTTGGATAAGCCAAAATTAAATTATGCAGACATATAGATAGATATATCATCCAACAACATTTGTGGCCATCAATGTAGAACCCTTGCAATAAATGTCCCAATTGAGAGTCAAGAACTTTATAATCCACTAGTATCTTTTTTTAATTTCTACTATTATAATTAAGAAAAAAACACTTGTAATGAATTTTGTGAATTTTTTCATGTATTAATATTGTGCTTTTACATATGTTTCACGCTTTTAAATATGTTTCATATGCGATGTTCTTTTTTCATATGCAATATATGTTGTGATATTATGTATATATGGTACTAATTATATTATTGTATTAATTTATAGTTTTTTGATGATTTCATTGGGTGATTAGTATTATATATATACTTTCTTTTCGTATGCATTTTTTTATTTGACAACAACGTAAGTAGTGTAACGAAACTTATGCATCACCCGTTTCGGACCAACATGTCTCACACGTGTTATGCGTGTGAGATGTGTAGGTCCAGAATTGTCCCTTTTTGGACAGCCTCAAAGTGGGCGAAAGAGCGTGGTCTTTATGATGAGTCATGAGTCCGAATGAGATTTCAGTGACATAACCTTGTTGTTCTCCATTGCACCACTATCAAGCGTATAATTGGAGAACGGCGGGTTATGCTGCTGAAATTTCGTTCAGACTCATGGCTCATCATAAATACCACATTCTGTCAGTCACTCTTGGGTAGGTTTAGGACCTATCTTTTCCTACAGACATAGGGACATGGTATGTAGAAAATGTCTAGTACTTATGATGCATTCTCGATTGAATGAATGTTTTGCCTATAGAATGGCTGAGGATGACCGACGGTGGATGTATAGTGGTTGGATGAAAAGTGGAGCTCACACGAGGGAGTGGGTAATCAACGCTGAGAAATTTATTGATCGTGCATTCGCTTTGACAACAAACACTAGTGTGAGGTGCCCATGCATGAAGTGCATAAATTCTCGTTGGCAAGACAAGAGAACGTTGTCATTCCACATTTGCAAATATGGTTTCGTGCTAGGTTATGAAGTTTGTACTTTTCACGGCGAGACAGGCCGTGAAAAAATGGTATTAGTAGTGGAAGAAGAAATGATAGTGTGGTTGACGATAGGATGGATGAGATGCTTGATGTTATACGGTCGAAGTTTGAATCAAACCCTAAGGATCCTCCAACACCGGAGGTTCAAAAGTTTTTCGACATCCTTCGAGCTTCAGAAGAGTCGTTGCATGAGCACACCACCATAAGTGTTATCGCTTTCGTGACCCGTCTTATGGCCATTAACTCGAAGTTTGCATTCTCCAACAATTGTTATAAGGAGCTCGTGAATCTGATCAGCGATATCCTTCCTATGAACCATAAGGTGCTGAAAGACATGTACCGGTCAAAGAAAATGCTTTCTACTCTTAGTATGGAGTATGAGAAGATTGATGTGTGGCAAGATAACTGAATGATTTTTTGGAAAGAACATAGGAATTAGGTGAAATGCTTAAAATGTGGTAAATCGAGATTCGTAGAGATCGTAAACGAAGATGGTGAAAAGATGACGACAGAGGTTGCTCATAAGAAACTTCGTTACATGCCTCTTACACCTCGGGTGAAACGATTATTTCTCTCAAAGAAAACCACTAGACATATGTGATGGCATAAAGAAAGTGTACGTGAGAATAACCAAGTAATGGTGCACCCATCTGATGGTGAGGTATGGAAGGCTCTAGATGATTTTGATGCAGACTTTGCTAAGGATGCAAGGAATGTTCGCATCGGGTTGGCAACAGATGGATCCACGCCTTTCAATGTAACCGCATCGTCGTACTCTTGTTGGCTTGTGTTTGATATTCCATACAACCTTCCACCTTCGTTTGTA
This sequence comes from Zizania palustris, assembly GCA_019279435.1. Classification (NCBI taxonomy): domain Eukaryota; kingdom Viridiplantae; phylum Streptophyta; class Magnoliopsida; order Poales; family Poaceae; genus Zizania; species Zizania palustris. The sequence continues at coordinate 38,828,220 of JAAALK010000285.1, read as the reverse complement.
TGAAATATGAATTTATGTTCTTGTGTCTTATTATACCCGGTCCAGAGCATCCTGGAACACGCCTGAACGTGATGTTGAAGCCCTTAATTGAAGAGTTGAAACAATTGTGGAAAGGAGTTGAAGCATATGACTATGACCGGAAGCAAAAATTCAATCTTCAAGTTGCACATCTGTGGTCGGTCTACGATTTTCTGGCATACGATATTTTTTCTGGTTGGAGTTGTCATGGAAGGTTGACATGTCCGATATGTGCGAAGGACACAGATTGTTTCCGTCTGAACTTCGGGGGAAAGATTTGTTACTTTGATTGTCATAGATGCTTTTTTCCCATGAATCACCCATTTATGTTACAGAGGAACAGTTTCAAGAAGGACAATGTTGTTGTAAAGGGACCACCAAGGCATTTAAATGGTAGAGAAATCGCTGATATACTGGATGAGTTGGTCCTTAATGAAAATGAGGATGGATTTGCACGATTTGGAACCGAACATAACTGGACCCACATATGTGGATTATGGGAATTGTCGTATGTCAAATCACTGATTCTGATGCACAACATTGACGTTATGCATCAAGAACGTAATGTTGGTGAAAGCATTATAAGTAAATGTATGGATTTTGCGGACAGGACAAAAGATAATGTAAAGGCGAGAAGAGATTTAGCTGAGATTTGTAATCGACCAACCCTTGAGTTGACGAATAATGGTGACAAGCCACGTGCCCCATTTTGCTTAAAACCTAAAGAAAAAACAAGTAATGAGGTAGTTGAAAATTTTGAAATTCCCAGATGGTTACACCGTGGGATTTAGAAGAGCTGTGAATTTGAAGACATGGAAGTTAAATGGATTGAAAAATCACGATTACCACATAATAATGGAAAGACTACTTCCTATAATGTTTAGCGGGTACCTGAATGATTATGTGTGGTAGGCGTTAGCTGAGATGAGCCATTTTTATAGACAACTTTTGCTAAAGAAATTAAGAAAGATATGATGGAGATGCTGGAGAAAGAGATACCAGTGCTTTTATGTAAATTGGAAAAAATATTCCCTCCAGGATTCTTCAATCCAATGCAAAATTTACTGGTTCATCTGCCATATGAAACTAAGGTAGGTGGCCCTATGCAATATAGGTGGATGTATCACGTTGAAAGGTCCCTAAAGAAGCTTAGAGCGATGGTTGGCAATAAGGCCAGAGTTGAAGGTTGCATCACGAAAGAATTTAAATTGAAAGAGACAACATGTTTCACTAGTGTATACTTCGCTGAGCATCACAATGTCAACACACCTGCTACACGGTACCATATGGATGAAGACAATCCTTGTAGTGACCTCCAAATTTTTGGGTGGAAGGGCATAACTGTTGGTATCTCCACGACATATTATGTAACTCAGGAAGAATGGACATATGCCTTGCTCTACATGTACTCAAAGATGGAAGAGATGAAACAATATTTCGTGTAAGTAAATTATTTTTAGTTTTATATTTTACCTCCAAGTTTTATACCCATTTGTTTACCTATTCGTTGCAATGACAGTATGTTTGATTTGAAATACTTGACGTCTGGTCGTCAACTAACGGAGAAGCAATTAGATAAATTGCGTCGAGAAGGAGTAAATGGCGGACCTAGTTTCCTCACTTGGTTCAGAGAACATGTAAATACTTACCTTTTGTGACATGTATTATTTACTCTATTAGGTTAATTATCTTATAAACTTGTATGATTTGCAGTGCGTGCTCGCTGACAATGTACATATAGACTTGTGACAGCTGTCTTACAGAAGTATTAGTGCCAAAAGTTATGGTCGCTATGATGTTAACGGTTTCCGCTTCCATTCAACTATTTTTGAAGCATATCAACCTCTAGTGGCAACAACTAATACTGGAGTTGTTACAAAGGTCGTTGATGGACAAGGACATGAAACTATGTATTATGGAATCATCACAAATATAATTGAGTACAACTTTGCCGGGAATAAGGAGATTAAAGTAGTCTTCTTCGATTGTGATTGGTTTGACCCCAAACATGGTACTGAAGAAAACCAATTTGGGATGGTTGAAGTCAAACATGCGGAACGATTATGTGGTTGCGATAATTTTGTCCTTGCTCACCAAGTCGAGCAGGTGTATTATATGTCGTACCCATATGAAAAATTAAGTGTTTGGTGGGTAGTCTACAAAGTGAATCCTCAGGAACGTCTACACACCCCTAGTGATGGCGCTTATCAATTAGAGGTTGATGAGGTTTACCAAGATGATGAATTGCCGACTTCGTTTAATGTAGAGCCAGGCTGGCCTGCAGATTATTTTCTTGGCGATTCTAATGATGTAGCAGTTTCCAAGAAAAAGAAACACCAACATAAGAAGAAAAAAGTAACATGACGTGCTTTGGGGAGAAAGGGACAAATTGATCCTGATTTTGATGATAATTGACAAATAATTGTTTTCATACATGCATATGTAATATACTTCATATTACATGTTTTTTCATATGTTCAGATCTTTTGTACTAATAAATGCTCGTTTGTGCTTGTTTTGAATAGGATGTCGAAAAAGGTGAAGAGTGTCATGAGGAAGCTTTTCCACTTGGCAAGTACATCGGCGAGTACTCCGGCGAGTACACCGACGACTCAGGAGGACACCCTATTCTAGGGTAGCTCCTCTTCTTCAAACAGACGTCATCAAGAGCAGCTTTTGAGATGCATAGATCCGACATTAATTGGTCAGCCTATTGCATTTCATAGGGATGATGAGGTAACTTTCAAAATGATTTTTATGCCAGTTATAAATTATTACTAATTGTTTTAATACTATTTTGCAGGAGGAAGAACATCTAGAGGGTGCGGGTCATTAGGATGACCCGGAGGGTGCGGGGCAGGGGGATGACCCGAAGGGTGTGGGGTAGGGGGTTGACCCAGAGGGTGCGGGTTAGGAGGAGGGGGCTGAGGCTTCAGGGTCCTCACAATCTTTCAGGACGAGCCACCTGGTCGCCCCACCAATAGTCCCTTCGGGTGGAGCCAAGATCGAGATTACGCCTGTAGGTGACAGGTAAGTCTAATACTCTGGTGTTTTGCTTTTTTCAAAAAAAAATCTTTCAGTAAACTGACTTTATTTATTATGTATTTCTAGATCTTAGATTGACTCTCGGTTTGATGACACTTCGAGGGCCAGGCAGGTTAACCAGATATTGGGTAACTTGTGTCGTCTGCACTACCCAGGGGTGCTGACAATGCCGACCGGTGAGCCGGTTCTATGCTAGACATGGGACCAATACCAGTTTGCTCCTGACGGGCTCCACGGAACTGCCCAGAGGGCGGTGTCTCATGACTTATAGGTATGTGTTTTTTCATTCTTCTTTTAGTTTTAACCCAAAGCTATTGGAGTTACAGCACGTTACTAATCATGACTTTTGCAGTTACGCTTTTGCTTGCCAGAATCAGGAAATCACCATAATCATGCCCTTCAAGTCTTCAACAACAATGTACACAAGGTGGTGAAGGACGCAATTTCGTATGCCCGCATTCAAGCGAACAGTGCGTACTACAAGTAGAAGCTAGGGCAACGAATGAGCAAGGCGATGGGTGCTTCAACAATATACTTGACTGAAGAAAAATACCGTTCGGAAAACAATTCTAACTTTTTTAATTTTCGATTTTTTAGATTTATTTTCATATAATACAGAAGCTTAACATCTCTATTCAAGTGAGGATTCTGTGGTTTGCAAACCACGAGGATGCCTATTTTGAATTCTGCAAGATTTGGTCTTCAGCTGCATTCAAGAAGACTTCCGAGCAGAAAAGACAATGTCGTGGAACGGATCCGAAGCACAGATATGGTGCCAATGGACATATTCGCCATGCTAAACGCATGGTAAGACTAACACTTGTCACTTTATCTATATATACATTATAATACGGCTAACTCATATTGAGAAACCAAGGGTTGGTTTTGATGTTTTGTGATGAGTGATTGACAGGATTTTAACCTCTGCTCGAAGGGGTACCTCCGAAGGGTGTTCGGAGGAGGGTACCTCCGGAGGGGTTTCGGAGGTGGTTTCACCGAAGGGTGTTCGGTGGCTGGTTGCTGCAGCTTTGCAGCGGAGTGTGCTCGTCGGAGGGGTCCGACAGTACACGATGACTAGGTTCGTACCGAGGGCTTCGGTACTTTGGGCGGTACACCGGAGTGTGTGCCGGAGGTTGCTAACCCGGAGAGGTCTCCGGAGTACTGGATACACTTGTCTGCGTGTCTGTGGTGCGCAGGGACTTCGGAGGCGACGGACAAGGTTCGCAGCAGGTGAACCTGGGTCAAGCGGGAGGCTTGATGCCAGGGGAGCAGGGGAGCTCCGTCACGGTGGCTGCGAAGGTGGTCCGGGTTGGTCCTCGGGTCGAGGCGTGCCGGGTGAAGGCAGAGAGTGCGGAGCGTGGCTCCGGCTGAAGGTACTCCGAGACAAAGTCCTCGGAGGCGAGGCACTTCGAAGGTACTCCGAATGGAGTGACTTCGGAGATGGTTGGATCAAGTCCTCTGCGGAGGCAAGGTGTTCGAAGTGTGCTCCGGAGGGAGACATTCGAAGGTGCCCGACGAAGGTCTCAGAAGTCGAGGCGCATCGAAGGCATGGTCCGGGTGAGGCTCGTCGAGGAGTGTGCTCGGGGAGAGGCACTGCGACGAAAGGCTCATGGAATGCTTCATGCGGAGGCCTTGGACGAAGGAGGGACTTCGAAGGGTGGTACTCCGAAGGTGGGGCTTCGGAGGGTGGAAGGCTTCGGAGCAAGGCTAGCTCCGGAGCAAGGTTGACTTGAGGTGCTTCGGCCTGCATGGCTTTGGTACACGGACTGACGGAGTTCGAGCTGGGAGTAGCTGCGAAGCCGTGGTGGTCCACTCCGGAGGTGTTGGTGCGAAGGCCCAAGGGCTTTGACGGCTTCGGCTCAAAACCGTCACTGTATCGGAGGCTGACTTCGGTGAAGCGAAGGCCAACAGGCTCAAGGCTTCTCACCGAAGCTATCGCACCCTCGCGTGCGAAGGGAGGATTCCAGAAGGTCAAAGACTGCAAAGGCTGACACTGTCTGTTCTTTAAAAGGCTGACACTGTCCCCTCTGCAAAAGCTGACAGAGAAGCCTCCAGAATAAAGGTGGACTACCTTTTGTACCCCTTAGTTCTGTAGAGTCAAAATCAATGTAAACCCTAGGGGTAATGTAGTCACTTCCTTTGGGTGAACTGTGGGCTATAAATATGGGGGATCGGTAGGTAACATTTAACACTTTGAGCATTTACTGTTGAGCTCCTGTAGTCACATAACTCGCTGTATTCATCCAGAGTTCAATTTATTTGTGTTCCTTGTTCAAGCGGCGAAGCCCTGCTTCTTTGTGCTTTTTGCTTGAGCTCGCGTTACATACCTCGCTAGTTATAGTGCACCGAAGCCTGTCTAGGCGAAGGTTGTTTCTGTGCGAAGTGTGTTTTTCAGCGTGCATTCGCTCTGTGTAACTTGAGGCCAGACCTCACAGATTACTAGCGAAGCCCTGATCGAGGCCCGTTTTGCTTCTTGTGTCGAAATCCTTAGCGAAGTCCGTGTGTGTGCGTTTAGACCTTCGTGTACGAAGCCCAGCACCAGTTGCTGTTGCCAAGTACTTGGTCGAAGTCCTCAGAGGGTTGTCCACTCTTGCGAAGGGTGAAGTGCGAAGCCTGCTCGAAGCACCCCGTGTGCGGAGCCTGCACTGACTTAGCGGAGTAGATTTTCGAGGGTTGTTAGTGGAGCGAGGTTTTCTTGGCTTCAAACTTTTGCTCCTGCGAAGCCTGTGTTCGGAGTTGTCGAAGTACCTCCGAACCAGACCTTCGAAGGTTGTGTTCGAAGCCTGTTCCGCAGAAGACAGGATTAAAACCGAAGGCTGTTTTTAGCCTGAATTTTTAAAAGCTCCCATTCACCCCACCTCTGGTCGCCGTTTCCGGTCCAACAATTGGTATCAGAGCGGGTTAAGATCACCAGTTGACCTTAACCGGTTTTGTGATCTGTTGGCGACATGGATAGAGGCAGTAAAATTCCTCTGTTCGATGGGACAGACTTTGCATACTGGAAGGTGCGCATGGAGGCTTACTTGTTAAGCCAAGGAAATGCAATTTGGGAGATTGTGGACTCACAATACTCCATCCCTGATACTCGCACCTCTCAGACTGAGAAGGATCAGTATAATGCCAATTCCAAGGCAAGAAATATACTGTTCATCGGTTTGAGTAGAAGTGAGTTCGATAGGGTGCAACACCTTAGGACTGCTAGGGAAATTTGGACAACGCTCACTGTTTTTCATGAGGGCTCTACTCAGATCAAGGTCAGGCGCCAAAGCACATATAACCAACAGTATCAGCTGTTTGTGCAGGCACCTGGTGAATCTATAGATGCCATGTTTTCTCACTTTGATGCGATAGTGAGGAACCTGCGGTCCAACGGGACGCTTGCTTACAGTGATCATGATAGGGATATCAAGCTTCTCTATGCTCTTGACCGTAGCATATGGGAAGTAAAGATATCCAGCATTGAGAAGTCCGCAGGATATGACACTTTGACCTGCGATGAACTCTTTATCAAGCTGAAGTCCACAGAGATTGCCAAGGCATCTCTTGTTGTGCACAGAAGCTCTTTGCCACAGCCATTGGCATTGGTTTCTAGCACTAGCCGTGGCACCACTGCAGAACCAAGCACATCTGGCACTTGTGTTCTTGCAGATGGTTTTGCTTTGTCCTCTCTGGTCTCCGTCACAAAGGAGCAGGTGGATACTCTAGATGATGATGAGCTTGCTCTCATTGCCCGGAGGTTCACCCGCTTTCATCATGAGAGACGGGATCAGAGGAGAAGTGGTTTTAGTGGTTGCTATGAATGTGGCGACACTTCTCACATCAAGGCTAATTGCCCTAAGCTCAAGAAGAGAGATGAGAGTGAGCGCCCCAAATACCACAAAAAGGAGAGGAAGCCTTTTGTGAAGGGCAAGCGCGACAAGATGGCTAAGAAAGTAGCCAAGACCGCTTCCAGAGCCTTTGTTGCTGCTCTCAGCGACATTGACACGTCCTCAACTGAGGAGTCAAGCTCTGAGGAGGAGTCCCCAAGGAAGGAGGACAAGAAGGACAAGAAGGGACGAGACTTCACCGGCCTTTGCTTCATGGCCGACAGCGATCACAGCGGCGATGAGCCTGACTCATCTGAGGTAAACCTATCATCTGACCAGCTACTAATTAAATTAGATGAGCTGAATGAAGTAGTTCTTGGTCAGGATAGATTACTTGTGCAAGCCGCTAGAGAAAGAAAAGACCTTAGACTTAGGCTAGAAACTATTTCTACTGAATATGCCATGCTTAAGTCTAAATTTGATGATGCTGAATGTGAGTCCTGTTCTGTTGTCATGAGTGAGCTTGCTCAGTTGCGTTCTGTACATGCTCAAACTCTTTCTGAGCTTGAGACTGCGCAGAAGCAGCTTTTGAAGGTGGATTCTAGACCTCATGATGTTATTGATTGCATGAACTGTTCATTATTGCGCGATAGCATTAATCTACGTGATAAGCATGTTCATGATTTAGAGGCTAGATTGGAGAGGGCCGGTAGTTCTAAGGATGTGCAACCTGTTTGTGACACTTGCATTACCCTTAAGGACCAGCTAGGCACTGTTAGAGAGCAAGCTGAGAACCTCATGTCAGAAAATGAATACCTCCTTTCCGTGGTTAATAAATGCACTGAGGGAAAGGGTAGGATGGATTTGCTCTTGGCCAAGACCAAGTTGTGTGCTGACAGAGCAGGGGTAGCTCTAGGTTTGGGTTTTGAGAGGATACCTTCAGACAGTAAGTCCAAAACTGTTTTTACCTCTCCCACCACCCTAGAGAAAGAGAGAGCTCTGTTGGACACCCCATCAGCCAAAAAGCCTACCCATCCACCAAAGAAAACCACACCTCCTGCCAAGAAAATCCCTCCCAAGAAAACCACACAGAAGAAATCCAAGGAGCCTGTGAGAGTTGCTCCTGTGACCCATGAGAGTGCCCCTAGGAGAGTGTTCCATTGTTCTTATTGTCAGCGGGCGGGTCATTTGGTTGGGTTCTGTTTTCGTCGCATCAAGGATGAGCGACACGCACAGGCGATGAGTTATCAGGACATGCATTACCCATCTTTAGGTATGCATGAGTCTGAGTTGTACTATCGTCCTGCCTTTGAGGCTCCTCGTGCTTCTCGGAGAGGTTTTGCTCCCCGAGGTGTTCACCATGTTCCATATGGTGGTAGACCTCGGGCTAGCAGATTTGTACCTCGTTAGAGTAGGAGACCTCGACATGTTGTTCGTTCACAACATATAGGTAGACCTCGCACTTTGCATCATTCTGATTATCATGTGCGTAGACCGTCTGCTTTTACTGTGCCTACTACTCGTGTCACTCAGTGCTGGATGCCTCGTCATTATTTCACTCACCCCAGCACTGAGCGATCGAGACATTCTTATCGTGTGTAGGCGACAGATCGAGGCTTGGAGGGCACGTGGATCATGGACTCCGGTTGTTCACGCCACATGACCGGAGATGCAGCTTGGTTCTCCAGCCTCACCACAACCAAGCAAAGGGAACATATCACCTTCGGAAACAATCGAAGGAGTAGAGTGAAAGGTAAAGGTGTGGTAAGAATTAACTCGAACTTCACTCTCAAAGATGTTGCTTTGGTTGAAAACCTGGGATACAATTTGCTGTCAGTATCTCAGTTGCTTGATGAGGGCTTCGAAGTGCGATTCCATCGCAATACTTTGCAAGTGCTCAATTCTGATGGCGTTGTGGTGTGTAAGATCTTTAGGGTTGGGAGAGTTTTTGGAGCTGATTTTTCAGAGTCGTCTGGTTCTTCTCATTGTCTTGTTGCACATTCGACTTCTGAGCTTTGGAAATGGCATAGGAGACTAGGGCATATGAGCTTTGAGTTGCTCGCTCGTCTGAGTGCCCTAGGCCTGATCCGAGGATTGCCCAAGCTCAAGTTTGAGAAGAATTTAGTTTGCGCTCCTTGTCGACATGGTAAAATGATCGCCGCTTCACATTCGCCAGTCACCACAGTGATGACTGAACAACCCGGAGAACTTCTTCACATGGACACTGTAGGTCCTTCTCGGGTTAGTTCTTTAGGCGGCAAGTGGTATGTTTTAGTGATTGTCGACGATTTCTCTCGCTACTCTTGGGTCTTCTTTCTTGCCAGCAAGGATGAAGTGTTTTCACACTTTCGGAGCTTGGCTTTGAGACTTTTCACTGAACTCCCAGGTGCATTGAAATTCATTCGAAGTGATAATGGCACCGAGTTCAAAAATAGTCTCTTTGTTGACTTTTGCATGGAGCATGGCATAGAACATCAATTCTCTGCTCCGCGGGTTCCTCAACAGAACGGTGTTGTTGAGAGAAAGAACCGCACTTTGGTTGAGATGGCTAGAACGATGCTTGATGAGCATAGGACTCCTAGAAAATTCTGGGCTGAGGCCATGAACACTGCATGTTACATCTCAAACCGTATCTTCTTGCGCTCAATTTTAAATTTGACATCTTATGAGCTGCGTTTTGGGAGACAGCCCAAGGTTACTCATCTTCATGTTTTTGGCTGTCGCTGCTTTATCCTAAAACGTGGTAACTTGGATAAATTTGAGTCGCGCTCTTCTGACGGGATCTTTTTGGGTTACACAACTCATGGTCATTCTTATCGTGTTTATAATTTGGAAACTAACACTGTCATCGAGTCATGTGATGTGACTTTTGATGAATCAACCCCCTCTGTTAGTTCTGCTTTTGAACAGGCAAATGAACACGACATGGAACAGACCTTATTTGAAGAAGAAGATCCCGGAGTATTCGAGGATGAACCCCTACTGCCCTCGACATCGACCCCCGAAGTTGACCCTGCTTCAACTACTTCGGCACGAGGTCCCGAAGCGACTACCTCAACATCGGTCATCTTGGACCACTCCAACGCACAAGTTGAGGGGGAGACTGCATCCCGCCGCGAGGCTCCACATCATGTTCAAAGGATGCACCCTCCCGAGCAGATCATTGGTGAGCTTGATCAAAGGGTAACACGTTCTCACGCTCATTTCACTAATTCTGCTTTTGTTGCTTCTTTCGAGCCCTTAGATGTTAGTCATGCACTTTCTGATTCTAGTTGGATCAATGCCATGCATGAGGAACTTGAAAATTTTGAGAGAAACCAAGTCTGGACTTTAGTTGATCCTCCATCAAATGTTCATTTCATTGGAACAAAATGGATTTTCAAAAATAAACAAGGGAAGGATGGGACTATAGTTAGGAACAAGGCTAGACTTGTAGCTCAGGGCTTTTCTCAACTAGAAGGGATTGATTTTACTGAAACTTTTGCACCTGTTGCTCGCCTTGAGGCCATTAGGATTTTGCTTGCCTTTGCGACATCCCGGGGATTCAAACTCTATCAAATGGATGTCAAAAGTGCTTTTCTTAATGGCTTCATAGGTGAAGATGTTTATGTAAAACAACCCCCTGGTTTTGAAAACCCCAAGTACCCACATAAAGTCCTTAAACTTCATAAGGCTCTTTATGGACTCAAGCAGGCCCCTCGGGCGTGGTATGATAGACTTAAGTCTTTTCTGCTTGAGCAAGGGTATTTGATGGGCTCTATTGATAAAACTTTGTTTACTCTCAAGCATGGCAAAGATTTCCTCCTAGTGCAGATTTATGTGGATGATATCATCTTTGGTGGCTCTTCTCATGCTTTGGTTGCCGAGTTTGCAGATACCATGAGCAGGGAATTTGAAATGTCGATGATGGGTGAACTCACCTTTTTCCTTGGTTTGCAAATCAAGCAAAGCAACCAAGGTACTTTCGTCCACCAGACGAAGTACACCAAGGACCTGCTCAAGAAGTTCGACATGTCCGATGCGAAGCCCCTCGCTACTCCAATGGCTACATCTGTAGCATTGGACCCTGACGAAGATGGAGAAGCCGTAGATCAGAAGGAGTTCCGAAGCATGATCGGCTCCCTCCTCTACTTGACTGCTACGAGGCTGGACATACACTTCGCTGTGTGTCTGTGCGCTCGTTTTCAGGCTTCACCACGAGCTTCGCACCGCCAAGCGGTAAAGCGCATTCTAAGGTATCTCAAACACACACTAGAATTTGGCATATGGTATTCAGCGTCTTCATCTTTATGTCTTCGAGGTTATTCCGATGCGGATTTTGCTGGGTGTAGAATTGATAGGAATAGTACCTCTGGTACTTGTCATTTTCTGGGTACTTCTCTGGTTTGCTGGTCTTCCCGCAAACAGTCTAGTGTTGCACAATCGACGGCTGAGGCCGAATATGTTGCTGCAGCTAGCTGTTGCTCTCAGATTTTGTGGATGGTTTCCACTTTGCGGGATTTCGGGTTAGATTATAAGAGTGTTCCACTTTTCTGTGATAACACTAGCGCTATTTGTATTGCAAACAACCCGGTTCAGCACTCCAGAACCAAACACATTGATGTGCGGTATCACTTTCTCAGAGATCACAATGAGAAGGGTGATATTGAACTTCAATATGTTGATACCCAACACCAGCTTGCCGACATTTTTACAAAACCTCTCGATGCTTCACGATTTGCTTACTTGCGTGGGGAACTTGGCATTTGTCACCCTTACGGCATTTTGTGAGGGGAAGCTATTTTAGATGGAGGTGCCTTTGTCTAATTGTGTTGAAATTGCATTTACATATTTTGCACTTATATGCCTGCTTATAATTCATGAAATCATGTCAGCTCAGCTCTTGTTAATTCATCTGGAACATTCATGTGCATGGTGTTTTATTTTCAAAATCAAATCGTGCTCACTGCTTAGTCTTGAATCTAGCATGTTTAGGCAGGACTGCTTTAGCTATGTTTTATCTGCTTGATAGCAAGACACATTTCTTTGAATGCTAAAAATTGCAACTTGAAAAATTGTTCTCAATTTTCATGGATATTCATAAAGTACCAAACAATTGGTTCACTTGGTTAAAATCAAAAATTCCATGATTTGCATGCTTTAAGTTAAAAGATCCAGGTGGGTTTGTTTGTCGCACTACCCTATTCTAGACTGCTTACCAGTGCATATTGGTCTGAACTGGAATAGCATAGTGTATGCCAAAATCTATGCCTTAAGCTTCTTATGGCTTTCATGCCTAGGCTTGGCCGGATTGGAAAGTATAAGGTGGACAAACAAATAACCCATGGCACTAAGAAAAGAACAAAAAAATTCATTGATTAATCAATTTTGCTTTTCAAGCTCCATTTGAACTGGACTTGTCTGTCTAGAGTAGAAATTGACTAGCTTTGCGCAGTCCTTGCTCTTACTCGTCTAGTTTCCTTGACTAAGTGGTGATGCTTTTATTTCAAAAATGATCATATCACATGCTTCATCATGCTTTTAGAGAATATTAATTTGAGCTGAGCCCATGTTCATTGGTGTTACTGTTGGCATATTTTTGCTTCATATGTCTTTGTCATTCTGCTCAATTCGAAGCTTTGCATCTTTTACATGCTCCTTGATGCTTGCATTGCCAAAGGGGGAGAAATTCCTCGTTCTCTGCCGCAAGGGGTATAATGTCCAAGGGGGAGAAAATTTGACATAAAGTGGGAGAAGGTTCTTTGTTGCCAAAGGGAAAATTTAACTCAGGGGGAGTTTTTTTTTTGCCGAAGGGGCTTTTTACTCTTTTGAAAACAGGGGAGGAAAATTCTTTTATCAAGTGACATGATTTGGCTCTTTTCTGAGTTTTATGGTCACTTGTGTGCTGAAAGTTTTTAAATTTTCTTGTACTTGGATTTGGTTGTCAATGCACTCATCAAGGGGGAGATTGAGAAACCAAGGGTTGGTTTCGATGTTTTGTGATGAGTGATTGACAGGATTTTAACCTCTGCTCGAAGGGGTACCTCCGAAGGGTGTTCGGAGGAGGGTACCTCCGGAGGGGTTTCGGAGGTGGTTTCACCGAAGGGTGTTCGGTGGCTGGTTGCTGCAGCTGTGTAGCGGACTGTGCTCGTCGGAGGGGTCCGACAGTACACGATGACTAGGTTCGTACCGAGGGCTTCGGTACTTTGGGCGGTACACCAGAGTGTGTGCCGGAGGTTGCTAACCCGGAGAGGTCTCCGGAGTACTGGATACACTTGTCTGCATGTCTGTGGTGCGCAGGGACTTCGGAGGCGACGGACAAGGTTCGCAGCAGGTGAACCTGGGTCAAGCGGGAGGCTTGATGCCAGGGGAGCAGGGGAGCTCCGTCACGGTGGCTACGAAGGTGGTCCGGGTTGGTCCTCGGGTCGAGGCGTGCCAGGTGAAGGCAGAGAGTGCGGAGCGTGGCTCCGGCTGAAGGTACTCCGAGACAAAGTCCTCGGAGGCGAGGCACTTCGAAGGTACTCCGAATGGAGTGACTTCGGAGATGGTTGGATCAAGTCCTCTGCGGAGGCAAGGTGTTCGAAGTGTGCTCCGGAGGGAGACATTCGAAGGTGCCCGACGAAGGTCTCAAAGTCGAGGCGCATCGAAGGCATGGTCCGGGTGAGGCTCGTCGAGGAGTGTGCTCGGGGAGAGGCACTGCGACGAAGGGCTCATGGAATGCTTCATGCGGAGGCCTTGGACGAAGGAGGGACTTTGAAGGGTGGTACTCCGAAGGTGGGGCTTCGGAGGGTGGAAGGCTTCGGAGCAAGGCTAGCTCCGGAGCAAGGTTGACTTGAGGTGCTTCGGCCTGCATGGCTTCGGTACACGGACTGACGGAGTTCGCGCTGGGAGTAGCTGCGAAGCCGTGGTGGTCCACTCCGGAGGTGTTGGTGCGAAGGCCCAAGGGCTTTGACGGCTTCAGCTCAAAACCGTCACTGTATCGGAGGCTGACTTCGGTGAAGCGAAGGCCAACAGGCTCAAGGCTTCTCACCGAAGCTACCGCACCCTCGCGTGCGAAGGGAGGATTCCAGAAGGTCAAAGACTGCAAAGGCTGACACTGTCTGTTCTGTAAAAGGCTGACACTGTCCCCTCTGCAAAAGCTGACAGAGAAGCCTCCAGAATAAAGGTGGACTACCTTTTGTACCCCTTAGTTCTGTAGAGTCAAAATCAATGTAAACCCTAGGGGTAATGTAGTCACTTCCTTTGGGTGAACTGTGGGCTATAAATATGGGGGCTCGGTAGGTAACATTTAACACTTTGAGCATTTACTGTTGAGCTCCTGTAGTCACATACCTCGCTGTATTCATCCAGAGTTCAATTTATTTGTGTTCCTTGTTCAAGCGGCGAAGCCCTGCTTCTTTGTGCTTTTTGCTTGAGCTCGCGTTACATACCTCGCTAGTTATAGTGCACCGAAGCCTGTCTAGGCGAAGGTTGTTTCTGTGCGAAGTGTGTTTTTCAGCGTGCGTTCGCTCTGTGTAACTTGAGGCCAGACCTCACAGATTACTAGCGAAGCCCTGATCGAGGCCCGTTTTGCTTCTTGTGTCGAAATCCTTAGCGAAGTCCGTGTGTGTGCGTTTAGACCTTCGTGTACGAAGCCCAGCACCAGTTGCTGCTGCCAAGTACTTGGTCGAAGTCCTCAGAGGGCTGTCCACTCTTGCGAAGGGTGAAGTGCGAAGCCTGCTCGAAGCACCCCGTGTGCGGAGCCTGCACTGACTTAGCGGAGTAGATTTTCGAGGGTTGTTAGTGGAGCGAAGTTTTCTTGGCTTCGAACTTTTGCTCCTGCGAAGCCTGTGTTCGGAGGTGTCGAAGTACCTCCGAACCAGACCTTCGAAGGTTGTGTTCGAAGCCTGTTCCGCAGAAGACAGGATTAAAACCAAAGGCTGTTTTTAGCCTGAATTTTTAAAAGCTCCCATTCACCCCCCCCTCTGGTCGCCGTTTCCGGTCCAACACATATCTACTGTGCAGGAAGCTAAATCTGGAAATGTGCCAAGTGACATCGTGGTCTATGCTTCTGGTCACAAAGAAAGTGATCCTACACAGCCAGATGTCTTGTGTAGCCAGTCAGCCACGGATCATTTGCGTCATTTCATTTTTCTCCGTCTAATCGACATGTTGTTTTTTGCAGGCGCAATATGGTCAACACATGGTTCAACTCCACGGAGAGGACTATGATTGACGGAGAGAACATGTCGAACCAATGGGTGTGTACTCCAGTGGAGGTGGAAAAACCCATGGATGGTGAGACGATGTTTTTATCAATGTTTTGTATATGGTATTGTAATGGTAACTAACTCATTCAATGTTGCAGGTACTCCATGTTCAACGGAGTTATTGACTCGAGGGCGGTGAGAGATCAGAAGTCAGCTCAATCGTCGTAGAGCTCTGTCAGAGTTGGCTCCAACCGTCGTCGCTCAGAAGCAAACCCGGAAGTGGTTCAGCTGAGTGAGGAAATGAGGCAACGCGATGAGCACATAAGGCAGCAACAAGAGTATTATACCGCCTGCTTAGCACAATAGCAGGCGATGATGCAAGTAGGTTTAGTTTACTGTGTTGTAGTTATGAAGTATTTAGCAATAGGTTTAGAACTAACTAATTGCATTACAACATGTGTAGCAAACGGCCCATCAGCTTCATGGATTTGACATGTCCTTGTTCCAACCGCTACCTGCCCCGCCACCACCAATTCCATTTGTTTCTCCTCCTGCAGCTGAGGTACCTCCTAACATATCGTTATTTGAGTTACTTTAGTTAGTTAAGATACTTAAGTTAGCGTTTAGAAAGTTATTTGAGTTTGTTCTCTAATTTTGTCTATTTCTTCAGAGTTTACGTACGCCCGGTCAGGATGGAGCCTCCGGGGCAAATGTGGATGAAGCGGGAGGCAGCGAAAACGCCCACGACCCAAATGTGGGCGATCAGTGAGTATGAATGTAATATGTGAAGTTTGGATTGAATCTGGATGTGACATATGCAATTTGAATATGAATTTGAATGTAATATATGAATCTGGATGTGTTATGTGACTTTGGTTGTGAATTTAGATGGAATATGTGAATTCGGATGTGTTATGTGACTTTGGATGTGAATTCGGATGTGTTATGTTATTTTGTATGTGATGTGTGAAGTTTGGATGTGAATTTGGATGTGAGATGTGATTTTGGATGTTATATGTGAAGTTTGAATGTGATTTTGGATGTGATACGTGAATTTTTGATATAAATTGTGGTTGAATGTGAGTGTGAATAGGGGAACCAGGAAAAAAATACTAGCTAACTTCTGTCGGCTTTGACCATAGCCGATGAAAGTTAGCTGTTTTCGGTCACGTCGGTAGAAAACAGCTAACTTCCATCGGCCAAGGTCAAAGCCGACGCAAGTTAGGTGGCTCTAACTTCCGTCGGCTAGACTAGCTAACTTTTGTCGGCAATATACCGACGGAAGTTAGTTTGTTTCATCGGGAAAGGGCTATTTTCCGTCAGCTTTGGCTGACGGAAGGCCGATGGAAGTTGGCCAGATTGTTGTAGTGTAAGCAAGCCTAAGGCTCAACTAAACTATTTTTATCTAGTTATCTTATTTCTTGATAAATTTTTGACGTGTTTTAATATAATGTAAGCATGATTATAGAGCTATCGCTTAAGCCTTAACTATGATAGGCTTGACGTTGTCCTGCATCGTATGGATAAAAATAGATTAGATAGTTTTTTAAGAAACACTTTAAAACGGATACAAATAATATCAAATTATATTTTTTGATGCAGATAAAGATACATATTTTTTGATACGGAAATAGATACGATATTACTAGCATCCAATAGCTACAAATTCAAATAATACGAATAATTCTGTTCGGATTATCCGGATAATCTCATGATTTAAATTGGTTTCACTCCTTTAATCATCACTGTCTCTCTCCAAGAGACCCTGCGCTGCCCCACGCCACCCCGTTGTACCACTCCCAGCTGCAGTGTTGCGCTGCCTGCGCCCACGAGACGAGGAAAAGGAGAAGGAACGGGGAAGGAAGAAAGAAAGGGAAAGTAAGAAAGAGAAATAAGGAAAAAGAAAAAAAGAACAGATAAAACAGAAAATATCAAAAAAAGAGAAAATGTTTCCGTAAAATTTCTAAAATTTTGGAAAATTTGGAGATTTCTAAGATTGAAAACCCAACATTTCATCTAAGATTTCAAAATAGAAGCAGATATTTCGAAAGATTTTGGAAATTAATAAAATCCTTAATTCGGAATACATCTTAACTAATATAATGCGGCTACTTCGTCCGCCGTTTCCGTCCGCCTCCACGTGCGTGCCTTTCTCACATCCCATAAAAAACCAGCCAAATTTTGTGCCTCGTAAAAACCGCCCAAACCGCCACCGGTTCGCTCACGCCCGGCGCGCCTTCGCAGCGCGCAGCGCCCGCCCCGACCATGTGCTGAAGTGCCTCCGCAGCGCGCGCAGCGTCCGCCCCAGCCATGCGCTGAACCGCCGCATGCGCGCGACGCACTGCATGCAAACTGAAAATAAAACGTGAAAAAGAAAAAAAAGAAAAAAATATTTTTATATTTTAATTTTTTAATTTCATTATTTTTACGCGGATGTACAAATTTTGTATAAAAACCCTTAGATTTCTGAAAAATCACGCAGAAACATGAATTTTACACAAATACCCTGTTGAAAAATAAAGTTCTCTATTGTAAAGCACAGACATTTGACTAGTTCTAGTTAAAAACGTCTTGCTTTATATACACGACTGCAGGTAATAAAATAATATTTATATTTTTAATCTGAATGTTGTACTTCTACTTTAAATAGAGAAAAAAGAATTTGCCACATTTACTGCTCACGTAAACGGTTTTCTTGTACACTAGGTGCACGTGCGTTGCAAAGGATTTATAATTTGTTGAACACATGTTTAGTAAGATTGCGATAATAAGAAACAAAGTTATATATTATCGTTTGAAACAATAATAGAGACATCAGTTTCTATATAAAGTGTTATTGCATATTTACAATTACAGATCTGACATGAAATTGTAAAAAATACTATACATGTTTAGTAAGATTACGATAATAAGAAACAAAGCTATATATTGTCGTTCAAAACAATAATAGAGACATCCTTTCTATATATATAAAGTGTCATTGCATATTTACAATTACAGATCCGACATGAAATTATAACAAATGCTATACAGTGATCACATTTTTTTATCTACTCAGTGAGCACTTCCTTGTAGACGATATTCTTCGTTAGTGTGCTTGTTGATATGATAGCCCTATTTTTTTCCGGAGCAGCGAGTATTTTAATATTGCTACGAGAAGTCGCCCGTGACAGAGCTACATATAATTGTCCATGAGAGAACACCGGGTTCGGGAGGTATATTCCAACATGTGGTATTGTTTGACCTTGTGCTTTATTAATTGTCATTGCAAAACTCACCCTAACAGGAAATTGATTCCTCTTAAACTTGAAAGAGAACATTTCATCATCGGAGGGGCACAAGGGTATGCGTGGAAGGAATACTCTCTCACCAGCATGTTGTCCCAATACAATTTTCGCATCAATAGTATTCCTTTGAAATGCTCGGACTATCAACCTAGTCCCATTACACAGACCATTGTTTGGGTCAAGATTTCTGAGCAAAATCACAGGACAATTAACCTTGAGTTTTAATATATGTGGAGGTAACCCATTTGGTGTCAATGAATTCAAGAACTCAGGCGAATAATGGTTGCATAGATCATCGACTGCTCGATCATGACTGTGATAGATCATCTCGTCACCAGGAAAACATTCTATCAGCTTCATGTTTATTGCATCAACGTTCTCATTCCTCGTTGATAAAATAGCTCAAGATGTGATGTAGTCTGCATCAGTCATGTTTGCACCTAACATTGGAAATACCATGTCAATAAGACCATCAATGTCTGATTCCGCACCAGTATAGGGTATACATATTTCGTCGGGTAAATTTACATAGTCATCATCGACGGTCTCTTCAATGCCATTGCCAATTCGTAGCAGGTACTCTGAAAACCATATATCTGATCGAGCTCTCATGTTATGGACAAGTCTCAACTGATGCATGTTATCCCATAGGTAAGATCTGCGCAAGGTTGCACTTACAATTTGAGCCCTACTCCCCTTTCGTATAACTGGAAGAACTTGTCTGAAGTCACCTCCAAAAACCATTGTCTTTCCTCCAAATGTTAGATTGGGCTTTTCCATTATGTCCCTCATGCTCTTGTCCAATGCCTCTATTGCCTGTCTTTTTGTCATGAAGACTTCATCCCATAATATAAGTGAAGCTTTTTGAAGAAGATTCGCAGTACCACTTTGTTTGGTGAAGTTACACACCACATTATCTTGTATGCTTAGTGGTATCTTGAACCTTGAATGAGCAGTCCTACCTCCTGGCATGATGGAAGCAGCAACACCAGATGTTGCAGTAGCAATAGCTATCTTCCCCTTGCTACGAACTTTTGCTAATAAAACTCTGTACAAAAAGGTCTTTCCTGTTCCTCCTAGGCCATCAACAAAAAACACACCTCCACTATTGTTGTTAACAGATAATAGTATAATATCATAAGCATATTTCTGTTCTTCATTAAGAGAGGATATACTCGCTAGTAGTTCATTATCCACCTCTATAGAGGACTCTTCACAAATCTGCCTCACCTTACCCGCCATGGTGTCATATGATTCATCAATTTCTGGAAGAGGAAATGATGTTATCTCTTTACCCATTGATTGAAGTAATTTTCTGATATCCAATAACACCATCTGTTCAACTGCATATGAATTCATTTGGGATCGTCGGATGTCATCAGACATTGCATCCAAGTGTGTGTTCCATAGTCCACGCACATCGCTAGGTTCACAATAAACCAATATTGTAGCAAACCACCTTCGGAGGGATGATGGCATATGGAAAACTTCAGCTTCAGAGAGACACTCATCAATGCTGTTATCTGACTCAATAAGACCTCTTTTCTCGGCGCTTTCTCGAAAAGTAGGGTATACAATATTATCATATTTCCTCAACTCCTCAAATGAAGTAGCACCAACCACGTGGTTTAATAGTACCCTCAAGTAGTATCTCTCTCCCTCTACTGGATGTGTTGAGATGATCCTCCCAATTTGCGTGCTTCTTTCTCTTATTTTCCAAACCTTACGTCCAGGCAACCACACTGCGTATTGTGGGAAATCCCTATAAACTAACGTGCGTGCCCACGTAAATTCTTGATTTGCCTTGAAATACTCAGTCAACATGGTTCTTGAGGCACCCTGTTGGTCGAGAACTTCACGTACATCAGCATTCTCTCTATAGGACACAAGATGCATTCCTGGGAGATGGAGCTGTAACTGTAGCACTGGCGGCGAAATCCCGCTAAGATCAAAACCAAATATTCTCCACAATGCCTCCTGTGGTGTTACCCACCTAGCATCTCTATATTCATTGATCTCATTAATCTCGCGGTTTCATCGGCTTCATTGACAGACACAGACGCCCTATCATGACCCTTATAAATATACTTGTAGAGCTACTTAACAGCCTTAATACTCGAACAAACCTCTGCATTGATGTGACAGTCATACCTTCTTAGAAGCATAGGATTATATGGAACAACCCATCTATTGTCTATGTCATGACCTCTCACTCTTACCCTTTGTCTGTCATCCCTTCTCCTGTAGATAGGGTAAGAATCTTCGCCTTGGATAGTTGTGTCACTAAATTGGCGTGGATAATAGCACTTGCAACTACCATTTTTCATGCATGGACTCTTCCTGTTTAGAGGGCCACACGGGTCATGCATCATATGTTTCACTACCATTTTATGTAGCTCTGGTATATATCCTTATCTGGATGTTCTGTTGAGATAACATTATCGTACTCATCGGGACAACTCAATTTGTATGTTGACTCCATGATAAGGAGGAAATGTGCATGTGGTAGACCCCTTTTTTGCAACTCGATTACATTGACTTGTGCTGCAATGATTTTGAGGATATGTTTACGAAATAGCTGGAATTTGAGATCCTCTAGCTTGGCTTTAAATGCACGCACAACAAGATCAGGATGATCTTGTGGTGTTTGGCCAGGTCCAAGCTCCCTACTTATCTCTTCTCAATTAGGGTTACAAGTCATTGTGATAAATATGTCTGGTTTTCCATATTTCTGCACTAAGGCCATAGCATCTATGTATCTTCGTCTCATATCCCTTCCGCCACCTATAAACGATGCAGGCAAGACCCATCTTTTTCCCAATCTACTCACTCTATGTTCTCCAACAGAGACACTGTCCATTAAGCCCTGGTAAAGATCTGCACGAATTTTCTTCTGATTGTACAAGAAGTAATTCAGTCGAGACATTTCAATCTTTATGTAGGTATCATGTTGGACCGGAAACGGTGACCAGAGGGGGGGTGAATGAGTGCTTTTAAAATTTCAGGCTAAAAATAGCCTTCTGTTTTAATTCGGTCTACTGCGGAACAGGCTTCGAACACAACCTTCGAAGTTCTGGTTCGGAGGTATTTGACGGCTCCGAACACAGGCTTCGCAAGGAGCAAAAGTTCGAAGCCAAGAAGACTTCGCTCCAACCACAACCCCGAAAAATCAATTCTGCTAAGTTAGTGCAGGCTCCGCACACAGGGTGCTTTGAGCAGGCTTCGCACTTCACCCTTCGCAAGAGCAGACTACCCTTTGAGGACTTCGACCAAATACTTAGCGACAGCAACTGGTGCTGGGCTTCGTACTTCGAAGGTCTAAACGCACACTTACAGACTTCGCTAGGGGTTTCGACACGGGAAAAGAACCGGGCTTCGATCAGGGCTTCGCTAGTAAACAGCGAGGTCTAGCCTCCAGTTACACAGAGCGAAAGCACACCGAAAAAGCACACTTCGCACAAAACACACTTCGCCTAGACAGGCTTCGGTGCACTACTACTAGCGAGGTATGCAAACAAGCTCAAGCAGAAACTTAACACAGAAGAAGGGCTTCGTTGCTTGAACAAGGAACACAATAAATGAACTCACAGGATGAATACAACATGTGGTGGCTAGTACAGGAGCTCAACAGTGAATGCTCAAAGTGTTAAATGTTACCTACCCAGCCCCCATATTTATAGCCACTATTCACCCAAGTGAATTGACTACTTTACCCCTAGGGTTTACATTGGTTTTGTCTCTACAGAACAGAGGGGTACAAAAGGTAGTCAACTTTATTCTGGAGGTTTCTCTGTCAGCTTTGCAGAGGGGACAGTGTCAGCTTTTTACAGAGCAGACATTGTCAGCCTTTATAGTCTTTGACTTTTCTGAAGCCCCCCTTCGCACGCAAGGGGTGCGGTAGCTTCGGTGAGAAGCCTTGAGCCTGATGGCCTTCGCTTCACCGAAGTTAGCCTCCGATACAGTGACGGTTTTGAGCCGAAGCCATCAAAGCCCTTGGGCCTTCGCACCAACACCTTCGTAGTGGACCACCATGGCTTCGCAGCTACTCCTAGCTCGAACTCCGTCAGTCCGTGTACCGAAGCCATGCATGGACGAAGTACCACAAGACAACCACACTCCGAAGCCCCACCTTCGGAGAACCACCCTTCGAAGTCCCTCCTTCGTCCAAGGCCTTCGCATGAAGCATTCCATGAGCACTTCGTCGCAGTGTCTCTCCCCGAGCACACTCCTCGACTAGCCTCACCCGGACCATGCCTTCGATGCACCTCGACTTCTGAGACCTTCGTCGGGTATACCTTCGAGTGTCTCCCTCCGGAGCACACTTCGAACACCTTGCCTCATTTCTGAGGACTTGATCCACCATACTCCAAAGTCACTCCATTCGGAGTACCCTTCGAAGTGCCTCGCCTCCGAGGACTTCGTCTCGGGGTACCTTCACCCGGAGCCAGGCTCCGCACTTACTGCCTTCTCCTGGTGCACCTCGACCCGAGGTCCGACCTTGACCCCTTCGTAGCCTCCGTGACGGAGCTCCCCGCTCCCCCGGCATCAAGCCTCCTGCTTGACCCAGGTTCACTTGCTACGACCCGTCCGTCGCCTCTGAAGTCCCCTGCGCACCACAGACAAGCAGACAAGTGTATCCAGTACCCCGGAGACCTCTCCGGGTAAACAACCTTCGGTACACCCTCTGGTGTACCGCCCAAAGTACCGAGACCTTCGGTACAGCCAATCATCGTGTACTGTCGGACCGCTCTGACAGGCACACTCCGCTGCAACAGCTGCAGCAACCAAACCCACCAAACCCTTCGGTGAAACCACCTCCGAACCCCTTCGGAGGGACCCCTTCGAATCAGAGGATAAACTCTGTCAATCACTCATCACAGACTCCGAAACCAACCCATGGTTTCTCAATCTCCCCCTTGATGAGTGCATTGACAACCAAATTCAAGTTCAAGAAAATTTGAAAAAGTTCAGCACACAAGTGACCATAAAAACTCAGAAATGAGCCAAAACATGTCACTTGACAAAAGAATTTTCCTCCCCCTTTTCAAAGAGTAAAAGCCCCTTCGGCAAATCTCCCCTTTTTTTAAGATAAAAACTCCCTCTGAGTAATTTTACCCCCTTTGCAGCAGAGAACTCAAAAATTTCTCCCCCTTTGGCAATGCAAGCATCAAGGAGCATGTAAAAGATGGATAGCTTTGAAATGGGCAGAATTGCAAAGACATATAAAGAAAAAATATGCCAATATCAATACCAATTATCATGTGCTCAGCTCAAATTAACAGTCTCTAAAAACATGATGACAGCATGTGATTTTATCATTTTTGAAATAAAAGCATCACCACTCAGTCAAGATAACTAGACAAGTAAAAGCCGGGACTGCACAAAGCTAGTCAATTTCTACTCTAGACAGACAAGTCCAGTTCAAATGGAGCAATGAAAGCAAACTTGATGATCAATGAATTTTGTTGTTCTTTTCTTAATGTCAGGGGTTATTTGTTTGTCCACCTTATACTTTCCAATCAGGCCAAGCCTAGGCATGAAAGCCATCAGAAGCTTAAAGCAATGATTTTGGCATACACTAAACTATTCCAGTTCATACCAATGTGCAATGATAAGCAGTCTAGAATAGGGTCGTGCGACAAACAAACCCACCTGGATCTTTTTTGCTTTGAAGCATACAAATCATGGATTTTTGGAAATTTGATTAAGTGAACAAATTGTTTAGCACTTTATGCATATCCATGAGTATGTAAACAATTTTTTCAAGTTGCAATGTTTAGCATCCAGAGAAAAGAAATCTTGCTATCAAGCAGATAAGGGATAGCTAAAGCAGTCCTGCCTAAACATGCTAGATCCAAGACTAAGCAGTGAGCATGATTTGATTTTGGAAATAAACATCATGCACATTGTGTTTTAGATATATGAAATAGAGCTGAGCTGACACGATTTCATGAATTATAATCAGGCATATAAGTGCAAGAGATGTAAATGCAATTTCACGCATGATGACCATATGCATGATAATTAAAAACAGCTCCCCCTCACAAAATGCCGTAAGGGTGACAAATACCAAGTTCCCCACGCAAGTAGGCAAAACGAGAAGCATCGAGTGGTTTTGTGAAAATATCGGCTAGCTGGTGTTGGGTATCAACATATTGAAGTTCAATATCACCCTTCT
Source organism: Zizania palustris (assembly GCA_019279435.1). Classification (NCBI taxonomy): domain Eukaryota; kingdom Viridiplantae; phylum Streptophyta; class Magnoliopsida; order Poales; family Poaceae; genus Zizania; species Zizania palustris. The sequence continues at coordinate 38,803,718 of JAAALK010000285.1, read as the reverse complement.
CATTATGATCTCTGAGAAATGATATCGCACATCAATGTGTTTGGTTCTGGAGTACTGAACCGGGTTGTTTGCAATACAATAGCGCTAGTGTTATCACAGAAAAGTGGAACACTCTTATAATCTAACCCGAAATCCCGCAAAGTGGAAACCATCCACAGAATCTGAGAGCAACAGCTAGCTGCAGCAACATATTCAGCCTCAGCCGTCGATTGTGCAACACTAGACTGTTTGCAGGAAGACCATGTTGGCGTAAAAGATTACGCTAACAGGTTTCTGTAGAAAAGAGACTAACAAACGAAGTGTTTGTGAAGCAAACTGTTCTAAGCCTCCGAAAGGATAATAGCTTAGAATAGTTCGAAAGTGTGTATTGAATCACTTGTATTCGGTCCCTATTACAGGGTGAAATGGGGGGTATTTATAGGCCCAAACATTAAGGAAAAGACCTATTTACCCCTCTATTACAACCGACATTAAGGAAACTATTCGGTTTCCTTAATAGGGCTAAAATGGTAAAAGACTAATCTAATAAGAAAGAAGATAAGTCTTCCATCTTAGCTGGCAGAAAAGATCTTGAAGGGCTTTAGTTCGAAGACATACTTCGAACCAATGCCTGTCTTCGGGCTTCGAACGGGGTTCCGGGTATCTTCGAAGATGATCTTTGGAGAATATTCGAACTGGTTGACTGCCTTCATGCATCTTCGGCAATAACCCTAAAGATGAGATATTTTCCCCCAACAGTAGCCCCTCGAATACGCTTCTCTCCGTTCGACCTGTAATGTTAGGAGAGCAGTATACGGAAAGAAAAGATAACCAATCATAGGGGTTATTGGTTTTTATTTTATCTCCGAAATGCATGAAGATATGAACTTCGAATTAGTCTTAAGGTAGTTACTTTTCGAACTATCTTAGAATTGACTCAGGAAGTTCGAAAGTCTTTTAGACTTAGAAGATATAGCCGTTAGTTTCTGTTTACAACGGAAACTGTAGCAGGCGTTAATTTCGCGAAAGAAGTAACGGCAGGAATGCGAAACGACATGGATTAACGGTAAGAAAGTGAAGTCTAGGCTATAAATTAAGGGCTTAGAAGTTACCCGGTACCTTTTCACCGCTTTCCTCACAATCAAAAGATTTCTGAGCCCCTTGAGTTCTTAAACCCTAGCCTCCAGTTCCTCCAAAGCGATCCAGAGATTGCAATGGCGAAGACCAAGGGATCAGCGCCTCCGTCGATTGTGGCTCGGCAACATGCGGCAGCAGCGGCAGCAGCAACGTTGGCGGCGATACCTTCGGTGGCCGCAGCAACATCTATGGCGGCTGGAGGGGGAAACCCCCAAATCTCTGCTGACCAAGGTTTGTGCCCCCCGTCAACCAAGTATTTAGATCAGTCCTTCCAGTTGGGGCCTTCGACCTGCAAAAGAGAGTCCTTGACAATCGCAGTAGGAGGGAATATCGGTGCGGGAGTTATGATTCGGAAACCGGGGGAAAGAAGTAATTCCAGTGCCAAGACCCGAAGAAGTGGTAGTGTTCGAAGCCTTCTTCGAAGCAGGCTTGGGTCTCCCTGCAGTGGACTTCTTGGCGGAGGTACTCGACCTATTCCATGTAACCCTCCCCAACTATCTCCGAATGCGGTAGCTAGATTAGCTATCTTTGAGTGGGCCTTGAGAGCCGAAGGATGTGAAGGAAGGGCTGAAATCTTCGCTGCATTACATAGAGCAACCTGCCAAC
>JAAALK010000285.1:38789193-38800996 GCA_019279435.1 Zizania palustris | reverse complement strand
TCACGGTGTTATTCGCCCCTCCTCCACACAGCCACCCTTACTACACCCATGGAGTCGGAGGACATTCCTCGTGGTGGCTAGCCAGCGAGCCGCTCTTCAGTCCCTCGCCGAGCTTCGACTGGTATACGACTGCCACCTCCGCGACACCGTCTAACCGCTCATTGCCATAGCGCACACCCGAAGAGTCACCGCAGCACTCTACATCAGCCCCCTCACGCAGAGCAACTCCGCCATCACCCGCACGATGAGACTCTTGGAGGCCATGGACACCTCCACACAGGAGGCCGTCCTCGACGCAGACAGCCAGCACGACACCATCGACTTCTACCGCCACACTTCGGAGAACCTGACTGTGAGAATACCGAGCTCCATCGACAGCTTGAGCAGAACCCTCTGTTGACCCCGAGGTGGAGGAGTTGAGGCGCCAGAACGAGCTCCTACGCCAGGGCGCCATGGTCCACACCCAGCTCCGCCAGCAGCTCAAAGAGTTGAAGAAGGACATTGAGGAGATCACGCCTCTTCCACCTCGCAAGAAGAAACCCCTTTGGATCCCTACTGTGAGGCCCAAGAGGATTTCCCGTAGTGCTCCACCCGCAGGATCATCAAGTTCCTCGACCCCGACCATCTCCCATGAGCCCGTGATCGAGTCGTCCCCTGAGCTACCGTAGACGTAGTTTACCCTTGATTGTTTTCTTTTACTTGTTTGTATGACCACTCATGTCAAATATAATACATGAGTGAAGAAATTAAATAAAAGAAAATAAATGTAATCGCAAGAACGATACATTTTGAAATAAAAGCTTAATCCCATTTCCCTTTTTCCTCATATACCTATTAGGTCATAATCCCAACCTAAAGGAGAGAATCTACCTCTAAGTCTCAACTCAACAAGATTCGTTCATCACCGTTCTGCAAGGTCAACTCCAATCATGAAGTCAAGACACGTTATCAGGAAAGCCCTAACTTAGCCAAACCCAATCTATGAAGATATAGATTTAAAGCCTCTAGTGTAAAGAAGTGATTCCTAGCTAAAACATATCCATGACTTCCTAGCCTTTCCGAATCTCGGGACGAGATTCTTGTTAAGGAGGTTAGGATTGTAACACCTTGATTTTTGTCAGGCGTTAAGAATAAAATAAAGTAATTAATAAATAAATTTCAAGAAAAGGATTTAGCATAAATCAAAAAAAAAGAGGAAAGCTAAAATACATACCTAAAATTTCATTTAAAAATAACAAATTGCTAGAGTATTTTCCTAAAATTCTCCTAAGCATTAAAATGCGTTCCAAAAAATTTTCTGGAATTTTTGATACCAAGGAATTCAATAGATATAATCAACATCTTAAACCTCTAATAAATATATTACAACATGAATGTTGAGTGAATAAAATACAGGATAAATCATTTATAATAATATAAGGCCTGAGAGGGAAAGGTGATAAGGAACTAAAATAAGACATGTAAGCATCTAGGTCAAATTATTCATCTTAGGCAATAAAACCAGTAACAATTTCCCCTTAATGTTGGCACCTTCTTTTTGAACCCTTCAACTTCAGGATGGCCAATAACCAAGGATCAGAAGCTCCACACGATGGAAACACCTCAGGCAATCTGCCTCAGTGGGGTGCAGCTGGACCTCAGCAGACCCCTGTTGTCTATCATCCCACACTTGCGGAGATGATGACAAAACAGAAACCAACTGATTGCCACGCTGCTTACCCAGATGCAACAACAACAAAAGCAGATGCAAGAGCAACAGGCACAGTTGTTCCGTCTCCAACAACACCAACACGAGCTCTCCCTTCAGCTGATCTACGGGGACTTCGCCAACTTTCAGAGATTGGTGAATGAAGCCATTATACCAGAAACAAGAGTGATTCCACCTCAAGCCCCAACCCCTGCCAAGCCACGAACCACCCTCAGAGGACCAAGCACAGACATCCCACCCAAGCACCGCCAGCCGGAAGGACACCAGTACCAGCTACCGGATACAAGAGGGACAGGAATGGCAAGCCGATTGTGTGCTTCAACTGTCGCCAAGGAGGCCACTACGCCAACACGTGCCCCTACCACAAGCGGGCGCCATCCTCCATTCCAAACCCAGAGGAACATACCCTAGATCACCACAAAGAGAAATCAGATACAACCAAAGACACTCCCAATTTGATCTCAACCAACCCAGATCCGGAGGTCGCTTTGCCTACTTCTGATGTAACTCCTCCTCCTAATCCGGAGCACCAGTAGAACTCAGTCCCTCAGTTTTCCCAAGGTTCGCTTCGAATCTCGAGGACGAGATTCTCTGTAAGGGGGATAGGATTGTAACAGCCCTGAAATTAAAAGGGAATAAAATAAAGGAAAATAAAATTAAATGGATTTCTGAATATTGTTATTAAAGAAAATCCTAAAAGAGCCCGATTAAAGCCAAACAGGAATAAATATTCAAAATTTGGACTTGAAAATTTTATGGGATAAACTAGAGGCCAAGAAATATTTTTGAGAATTTTTACAAAATTTTTCTAACTGATCTTCAAGCCTTAAGCAAATATTTGAATTTCTGGAATTAAATTTAAAGGAAAATACCTTTTTAAACCTTGTTAGGCCGAAGCCCTAAATCTCCCTCCGAAAGCCTTTCGGCCCATCCCAGCATGCCCCTCTCGCTGACAGGCGGGGCCAACCTGTCGGCGCCAACCCCCCTCTCTCCTCTCCCGCGCCCTCGGCCGGCCCCACCTGGCAGCCACCGACGCCCCTCCGCTGCCGCTGCCACTCCGGGCCCGCTCGTCATCCCCTCACTCCTCCGCGCGCGCTCACTGATAGGTGGGACCCACCTATCAGGGTCGTCTTCCTCGATGGTAGTTTTCCCCTTTCCTTTTGCCGGCGCCCCTCCCTTGCCTTTTTCGCCGCCGGCTGCCATATCCGACCGGATCTGCCAAATTGATCCCCTGCCGAGACTTGCCATACTCCGGTGAACACTTTCCCCCATAAACCCGACACAATCTCTTCTCGGTTCAAGGTATCCGTGCGCATGGAATGCTTGCCGGCGCAAGATTGGAAACCTTCGGGTTTCCTCGGTTCACCTTCCAAATCCACACCGCCGGCGGTCCTATTTAAACTCTGGCCTTCACCGCAGCTCAGGCCACCCACAATTAGCCTAGCCACGCCTTCCCGAGCCGCCACTTCGGTTTTTAGCTCTTTTGCCCTGCTACAACTCCAGCAGGCCCTCGCCGGTGCTCCGGGCCAACGCCGCCCTCGCCGCCGCCCCCGTCAGGACCGCCATCACGCCCTCTGCCTCGGCCCCACCTCCGTTGGACCGAAGCACTACCGGAACTCGCCGTCGCCATTGGACCCGAGAACCTCGCCGCCCCTTCTCCTCGCCGGGTCGCCGCCGGTCACCTTTCTCCGCCGGCTCCGGTACGGTCGTAACCCCCTTCCCCTCCTCTTTCCATTTTTTCCAACACCAAGGGCATTGGGCCGCCGCACGCCATCGCTGGAGCTCACCGCCACTCGGCCAGAGCCAGGGACGAAGGCCTTAGCCTTCCCCCATGCCGCGCGCATGCCGGACGGGCACCGAACCCTCCGATCTGAGATGGACGGCTAGGATTAAAACCCCCCGGGTTTAATCTTGGCCGTCCACTCAGTCAAAGGGGTATCGGGCTCCCTGAGCCGTCGATCGCCACTTAAGCGCTCCGATCTGCGACCACCCGTTGGATCTGGATCCAACGGTCCTGAGTGGCCCGGCTCACGCGTGCAGTCATTGGTCCACCGTGGGCCTGGCTCACCGTGGACCAGAGACTGATTCCTGTTTAAAATAAATTCCAGAATATTAGTTTAAACTTTAAAAATTCATATCTTGGTCAATTTAACTCCAAAATTCACCATTTTGATTCTGGAAAATTTGTATTTTCATCCTCTGCACTTTTATGCAATAAAAACAATATGTTTATTTGGCACATAATAATCTTATTAAATAATAAAGAAAAATCCCCTTTAGGAATTAATTAATATTTCAATAAAATAATTCAGATAAACCCTTAAAAATTTATAAAATAATATCAGAAGATATAATGGCTCTATTTCACTGTTGTTAATACAATAAAAATGGAATAACCATTTTGTCCATGACATTTTATTAAATTACATTTCTAAGTCCCTTTAGGATTTAAATCATATTACATTTAAATAATCCAGAAAAATCCTTAAAAATATATATATTAATTTCTGGGGACAAAATGACTCCCTTACACTGTTATAAGCCAATAAAAATATAATGATTCATTTTGCCCATTTCATTTTATTAAATAACATTTTCAATGCCCTTTAAAATAAATGATTAACTCATATGATAAAAATGCAACCCTTTACAAAAATATCATGAAAAATTATATAATAAATTCAGAGGACTTAATGACTTTATTCCACTATTCAATGCAACAAAAACAACATGTTCACCTTGCCCACTTTAATCTAGAAATTAATATTGCAAAAGCCCTTGTATGATACTTAAGTAATTCATATAATAGAAGTTAAACACTTTATAAAAATGTCATGACAACTTATATAATAACTTCAGAAAACCTAACAACTTGAGTTCACTATTTTGATAAAATAGAATATTCATCTTGTCCACTTTAATCTATTAAATAATATTACAAAGGCCCTTTTAGGACATGTAATTAATGCATTTAAGAAGAAGTCAACCCTTTATGAAATATCCTAAAAATTTATATAATAACCTCAGGTAACCTAGTAACTTAAGTCCAGTATTCTTACTACAATAAGGTTATTCAATACCTTTTTACTACAACTTTAAAAAGGGAAAAATAAAACCCCCTTAGGAAAAATAATTACATCAAGTTATAAAATTAAGGAATCTCATTAAAAACTAATCTTAAATGGTTAAGTAACAAATCCCTAAAAGTTAGGACCCTAGCTCCTTTACATAATCCAACATAAACATGTATGTTAGTATAGTTGTTTGTTTTGGATTGTTTATTGAATGTTTTATTTACTTTTCCGTATCGAGAAGACTACGACGTCGCCAAAGATCCGGAGTTCTATTCTGAGGTTCCACCTTCACCCTTTGCTGATCAAGGCAAGTCATCGACCACCTCTGTGGAAACAGTTGATCATATTTGAGCCCATGTTTTAATAAATTATCGCTATAACTCATAGGTTAATATTGCATTAGTCCAATAATCAAGCCTTACACTTATAATTATTAGATCCCCGTCCTTGTGTGCAAACCCAAGCCATGCTTATTGAGCCTTAACTCCTTGTCACTCTACTATAACAATATTAGCTAGTGCCCAATGTACCGGCACAACTGCTATAGGATATAAAGAATGAGTCGTAGATAGATGGATTCTGGTATATGAGATACCCCGTTATTCTTGTCTCTGGACTCTGTTGGAGTTAGGTATGTTATAAGTATGGTGGGTTCCGGGTGCAAGCTCGGAAACTGGTTGGTCGCACCCGGGGCACTATAAGGACCGGTCTGCGGGATCTGTTGCAAAGCACTTCCGTACCAACCACAAGTCTAATGGGTAAGTCCTAACTGGAAGTGTGGAACACTCCGTCTCTCGGCACCATAGTGGAGGGGGCAAGGGGCTAGCCTGCGGGCGACTTGTACCAAAGGAGGCTCAAGGGGGGGTATGGTGGGGCACCGACGCGTCGGGACACCATATGAAACCTATAAGAGGGTGCTGTTGAGTCGGGGAGGACCATATGGAAGGTTTTGGCACGAGTTCCCGTGAAATGGGTCATCTCGTTACACTTTGGTGTAAGTGATGAGTGCGTGCCTTGTGGGTACAGTGGTACATCTCTGATCAGAGTAATTCAATCTTTTCGAAAAGCCGAGCCCACGGTCAAGGGCGGGTTTGTGTGACTACTCGCAGTTAGTTTACAATTGTTTGAATGGATGAGTTATTCATGGCATGTAAGGACTGTTGTGCGGGGAGGTAAAACGTACTCCTCGAGTTAGAAGATGATGATGCATACACATGTTTACTTTTCCGTACTAATAAATTGCTCACATTTAATGCTTTACAAATATGCTGCTTCCGCAAAACTAGCCACTATCTCCCTTGCTATTATCTTGCATTATATTTGCATTCGGTGGCTTGCTGAGTACATCTGTACTCACCCCGTTGACTTACACCATCAGAGCCCATCTACTACGAGGAGGATGAAGGTCTGGAGTAGTGACCCAGTCAAGGCGAGACTGGAACGAGGCGTTCATCTAGGACCCTTTGATTTATTAGTTTCTCTTCATCTTTATTCACTTTTGTATTAATGCGGTCTATGAACCGTGAATGATTGCCCGTATTGTATGTGGTCGCTTGATGAACGTCTTGTTTTATTGATTTTCTATGGAATTTCAATAAAGTCCTGATTTATTAAATCGGGGCGCGACAGTTACACCGCGGGATTTAGAAGAGCTGTGAATTTGAAGACATGGAAGTTAAATGGATTGAAAAATCATGATTACCACATAATAATGGAAAGACTCCTTCCTATAATGTTTAGCGGGTACCTGAATGATTATGTGTGGTAGGCGTTAGCTGAGATGAGCCATTTTTATAGACAACTTTTTGCTAAAGAAATTAAGAAAGATATGATGGAGATGCTGGAGAAAGAGATACCAGTGCTTTTATGTAATTGGAAAAAAATATTCCCTCAGGATTCTTCAATCCAATGCAACATTTACTGGTTCATCTGCCATATGAAACTAAGGTAGGTGGCCCTATGCAATATAGGTGGATGTATCACGTTGAAAGGTCCCTAAAGAAGGTTAGAGCGACGGTTGGCAATAAGGCCAGAGTTGAAGGTTGCATCACGAAAGAATTAAATTGAAAGAGATAGCATGTTTCACTAGTGTATACTTCGCTGAGCATCACAATGTCAACACACCTGCTACACGGTACCATATGGATGAAGACAATCCTTGTAGTGACCTCCAAATTTTTGGGTGGAAGGGCATACTGTTGGTATCTCCACGACATATTATGTAACTCAGAAGAATGGACATATGCCTTGCTCTACATGTACTCAAAGATGGAAGAGATGAAACAATATTTCGTGTAAGTAAATTATTTTTAGTTTTATATTTTACCTCCAAGTTTTATACCCATTTGTTTACCTATTCGTTGCAATGATAGTATGTTTGATTTGAAATACTTGACGTCTGGTCGTCAACTAACGGAGAAGCAATTAGATAAATTGCGTCGAGAAGGAGTAAATGGTGGACCTAGTTTCCTCACTTGGTTCAGAGAACATGTAAATACTTACCTTTTGTGACATGTATTATTTACTCTATTAGGTTAATTATCTTATAAACTTGTATGATTTGCAGTGCGTGCTCGCTGACAATGTACATATAGACTTGTGACAGCTGTCTTACAGAAGTATTAGTGCCAAAAGTTACGGTCGCTATGATGTTAACGGTTTCCGCTTCCATTCAACTATTTTTGAAGCATATCAACCTCTAGTGGCAACAACTAATACTGGAGTTGTTACAAGGGTCGTTGATGGACAAGGACATGAAACTATGTATTATGGAATCATCACAATATAATTGAGTACAACTTTGCCGGTAATAAGGAGATTAAAGTAGTCTTCTTCGATTGTGATTGGTTTGACCCCAAACATGGTACTGAAGAAAACCAATTTGGGATGGTTGAAGTCAAACATGCGGAACGATTATGTGGTTGCGATAATTTGTCCTTGCTCACCAAGTCGAGCAGGTGTATTATATGTCGTACCCATATGAAAAATTAAGTGTTTGGTGGGTAGTCTACAAAGTGAATCCTCGGGAACGTCTACACACCCCTAGTGATGGCGCTTATCAATTAGAGGTTGATGAGGTTTACCAAGATGATGAATTGCCGACTTCGTTTAATGTAGAGCCAGGCTGGCCTGCAGATTATTTTCTTGGCGATTCTAATGATGTAGCAGTTCCCAAGAAAAAGAAACACCAACATAAGAAGAAAAAAGTAACATGACGTGCTTTGGGGAGAAAGGGACAAATTGATCCTGATTTTGATGATAATTGACAAATAATTGTTTTCATACATGCATATGTAATATACTTCATATTACATGTTTTTTCATATGTTCAGATCTTTTGTACTAATAAATGCTCGTTTGTGCTTGTTTTGAATAGGATGTCGAAAAAGGTGAAGAGTGTCATGAGGAAGCTTTTCCACTTGGCAAGTACATCGGCGAGTACTCCGGCGAGTACACCGACGACTCAGGAGGACACCCTATTCCAGGGTAGCTCCTCTTCTTCAAACAGACGTCATCAAGAGCAGCTTTTGAGATGCATAGATCCGACATTAATTGGTCAGCCTATTGCATTTCATAGGGATGATGAGGTAACTTTCAAAATGATTTTATGCCAGTTATAAATTATTACTAATTGTTTTAATACTATTTTGCAGGAGGAAGAACATCTAGAGGGTGCGGGTCATTAGGATGACCCGGAGGGTGCGGGGCAGGGGGATGACCCGAAGGTGTGGGGTAGGGGTTGACCCGGAGGGTGCGGGTTAGGAGGAGGGGGCTGAGGCTTCAGGGTCCTCACAATCTTTCAGGACGAGCCACCTGGTCGCCCCACCAATAGTCCCTTCGGGTGGAGCCAAGATCGAGATTACGCCTGTAGGTGACAGGTAAGTCTAATACTCTGGTGTTTTGCTTTTTTCAAAAAAAAATCTTTCAGTAAACTGACTTTATTTATTATGTATTTCTAGATCTTAGATTGACTCTCGGTTTGATGACACTTCGAGGGCCAGGCAGGTTAACCAGATATTGGGTAACTTGTGTCGTCTGCACTACCCAGGGGTGCTGACAATGCCGACCGGTGAGCCGGTTCTATGCCAGACATGGGACCCAATACCGGTTTGCTCCTGACGGGCTCCACGGAACTGCCCAGAGGGCGGTGTCTCATGACTTATAGGTATGTGTTTTTTCATTCTTCTTTTAGTTTTAACCCAAAGCTATTGGAGTTACAGCACGTTACTAATCATGACTTTGCAGTTACGCTTTTGCTTGCCAGAATCAGGAAATCACCTTAATCATGCCCTTCAAGTCTTCAACAACAATGTACACGAGGTGGTGAAGGACGCAATTTCGTATGCCCGCATTCAAGCGAATAGTGCGTACTACAAGTAGAAGCTAGGGCAAACGAATGAGCAAGGCGATGGGTGCTTCAACAATATACTTGACTGAAGAAAAATACCGTTCGGAAAACAATTCTAACTTTTTTAATTTTCGATTTTTAGATTTATTTTCATATAATACAGAAGCTTAACATCTCTATTGAAGTGAGGATTCTGTGGTTTGCAAACCACGAGGATGCCTATTTGAATTCTGCAAGATTTGGTCTTCAGCTGCATTCAAGAAGACTTCCGAGCAGAAAAGACAATGTCGTGGAACGGATCCGAAGCACAGATATGGTGCCAATGGACATATTCGCCATGCTAAACGCATGGTAAGACCAACACTTGTCACTTTATCTATATATACATTATAATACGGCTAACTCATATTGAGAAACCAAGGGTTGGTTTTGATGTTTTGTGATGAGTGATTGACAGGATTTTAACCTCTGCTCGAAGGGGTACCTCCGAAGGGTGTTCGGAGGAGGGTACCTCCGGAGGGGTTTCGGAGGTGGTTTCACCGAAGGGTGTTCGGTGGCTGGTTGCTGCAGCTGTGCAGCGAGTGTGCTCGTCGGAGGGGTCCGACAGTACACGATGACTAGGTTCGTACCGAGGGCTTCGGTACTTTGGGCGGTACACCGGAGTGTGTGCCGGAGGTTGCTAACCCGGAGAGGTCTCTGGCGTACTGGATACACTTGTCTGCGTGTCTGTGGTGCGCAGGGACTTCGGAGGCGACGGACAAGGTTCGCAGCAGGTGAACCTGGGTCAAGCGGGAGGCTTGATGCCAGGGGAGCAGGGGAGCTCCGTCACGGTGGCTGCGAAGGTGGTCCGGGTTGGTCCTCGGTCGAGGCGTGCCGGGTGAAGGCAGAGAGTGCGGAGCGTGGCTCCGGCTGAAGGTACTCCGAGACAAAGTCCTCGGAGGCGAGGCACTTCGAAGGTACTCCGAATGGAGTGACTTCGGAGATGGTTGGATCAAGTCCTCTGCGGAGGCAAGGTGTTCGAAGTGTGCTCCGGAGGGAGACATTCGAAGGTGCCCGACGAAGGTCTCAGAAGTCGAGGCGCATCGAAGGCATGGTCCGGGTGAGGCTCGTCGAGGAGTGTGCTCGGGGAGAGGCACTGCGACGAAGGGCTCATGGAATGCTTCATGCGGAGGCCTTGGACGAAGGAGGGACATCGAAGGGTGGTACTCCGAAGGTGGGGCTTCGGAGGGTGAAGGCTTCGGAGCAAGGCTAGCTCCGGAGCAAGGTTGACTTGAGGTGCTTCGCCTGCATGGCTTCGTACACGGACTGACGGAGTTCGAGCTGGGAGTAGCTGCGAAGCCGTGGTGGTCCACTCCGGAAGGTGTTGGTGCGAAGGCCCAAGGGCTTTGACGGCTTCGGCTCAAAACCGTCACTGTATCAGAGGCTGACTTCGGTGAAGCGAAGGCCAACAGGCTCAAGGCTTCTCACCGAAGCTATCGCACCCTCGCGTGGCGAAGGGATGATTCCAGAAGGTCAAAGACTGCAAAGGCTGACACTGTCTGTTCTGTAAAATGCTGACACTGTCCCCTCTGCAAAAGCTGACAGAGAAGCCTCCAGAATAAAGGTGGACTACTTTTGTACCCCTTAGTTCTGTAGAGTCAAAATCAATGTAAACCCTAGGGGTATGTAGTCACTTCCTTTGGGTGAACTGTGGGCTATAAATATGGGGGCTCGGTAGGTAACATTTAACCACTTTGAGCATTTACTGTTGAGCTCCTGTAGTCACATACCTCGCTGTATTCATCCAGAGTTCAATTTATTTGTGTTCCTTGTTCAAGCGGCGAAGCCTACTTCTTTGTGCTTTTTGCTTGAGCTCGCGTTACATACCTCGCTAGTTATAGTGCACCGAAGCCTGTCTAGGCGAAGGTTGTTTCTGTGCGAAGTGTGTTTTTCAGCGTGCGTTCGCTCTATGTAACTTGAGGCCAGACCTCACAGATTACTAGCGAAGCCCTGATCGAGGCCCGTTTTGCTTCTTGTGTCGAAATCCTTAGCGAAGTCCGTGTGTGTTGCATTTAGACCTTCGTGTACGAAGCCCAGCACCAGTTGCTGCTGCCACGTACTGGTCGAAGTCCGTCAGAGGGCTGTCCACTCTTGCGAAGGGTGAAGTGCGAAGCCTGCTCGAAGCACCCCGTGTGCGGAGCCTGCACTGACTTAGCGGAGTAGTTTTCGAGGGTTGTTAGTGGAAGGCGAAGTGTTTCGTTGGCTTCAAACTTTAGCTCCTGCGAAGCCTGTGTTCTGAGTTGTCGAAGTACCTCCGAACCAGACCTTTGAAGGTTGTGTTCGAAGCCTGTTCCGCAGAAGACAGGATTAAACCGAAGGCTGTTTTTAGCCTGAATTTTTAAAAGCTCCACTTCACCCCCCTCTGGTCGCCCGTTTCCGGTCCAACAATTGGTATCAGAGCGGGTTAAGATCACCAGTTGACCTTAACCGGTTTTGTGATCTGTTGGCGACATGGTAGAGGCAAGTAAAATTCCTCTGTTCGATGGGACAGACTTGCATACTGGAAGGTGGCATGGAGGCTACTTGTTAAGCCAAGGAATGCAATTTAGGAGATTGTGGACTCACAATACTCCATCCCTGATACTCGCACCTCTCAGACTGAGAAGGATCAGTATAATGCCAATTCCAGGCAAA
>JAAALK010000285.1:38751295-38789093 GCA_019279435.1 Zizania palustris | reverse complement strand
TGACGCCGTTGGTTGCCACGAGATCAGAGTGAGAACTCGAGCTGCTTACCGGTTATCTTAAGGCCACTTTAGATGGATGATTTGCTGGCTTACTCTGTGGTATCACAATGAATTGAGCTTAGATTTCAGTTGGTTTAAGGACACGCCAATGTATTTTATTTGCGTGTCTAGTAGCGGTCACAGTTTGGGATAGTTTGAGACGGGATAAATTTGAACTGGACTTGTTTGACCATTGATCAATGTTTTGAGGTGGTTAAAATGTGTTATAACTGACGGGAGTTGTCAATGCCTCAATTGTACTAAGCTACAATATCTTAAGCTTAGATGAAAACAGTGTACTCCTACAGTGATATAAAACCATACACAAATTAGGTTGTTTAAACTTTGAATAGGTCAGTTAAGAGCTTCATTTGGGTAGAGACCAATGTGGTTAACCCAAACACTCTGAAGTGACTTGGTGTTACATTGTTACTGTGAGATCGAGCTCTATCCCCCTTTTCCATATCAAAGATAGTTTGATGAGGTTTCAGGGTTAATATTTCAAATTTGAACCTAATTTCATATTTGTGGAATCAAAATGTTTCTCTTCTCACTGGTTGGCATTCCATATTGCTGGATTTGAGTTTGTTTCATTTTTAACTAAAAAGATCGACCCCTGATGAAGCTCATTAGTATATGCTTGTATTAGAAATCATATTTATCGTATCAATATTGGTCACCTTAAAATTGTTACCAGAAACAACATGCATTAATACTATGATAAAAATGGAGAACATCCTTGATGTTGTATATATGTCATATGAGGATCATGGTTTGTAGCTCTGTAGCAAATATCATTATAAATCTGGAGAAAATTCTTAAAGATTTAACAATGAGAAGGAAAGAAAAGGGGTGGGTGGTGGTGGGGCTGTTTGGGTTTGAATGATCCTTTAAGGTATAATGATTGGGCATGTAATTTCTCATATAGTATAGATTATATCTAAGAAGAGTAGAGTTTCTACCATAGTTATTAAAACGTTGCTTAGGCGGTAGAGCGATCGGGGAGGGTAAGGCGCCCCGCTGCCTTACCCCCAACGTTATCCCTGCGTGGCCAGGCTCACCACGGTCCAGGCGTGGTGCAGATCCGGCACAGAGAGGCCGGGCACGAGCAGCGTGCAGTGGGGCTGGGCATGGTGTGGCACCAAAGATGGGGGAGAGAAGAGGGAAGAGGGGGAGAGGTAGTGGCTGGAGTGGAGGGCTGGAGGCTGAGAGTGAGAGGAATGGAATGGGAGAGAACTTATGGTTTAGAGATGAAAAATAACTAATGTGCTTTAAATTGGATGTTGGATCAGATTTATATGAATGTGTTATTGAACTAAACTTTAAATATACTAACATAATTTTAAACGTGTTATTTCAATTTTAACTATATATATTTTAGTTTTATAAGGTATCTAAAGTGACAATATTGTAACCTAGTATTGTATTGCTATTTTTATCGTACTATATTGCTATTGCTATTTGGAATTTACCACATATCTATTGATTTTTTCCTAAATCCTATATTTAGGCATAAGGCGTCACGCCTTACACCTTACCTCTTTAATAACTATGGTTTCTACCAAGTACTGACCTATCCTATCACTATTTCTATTTTGCTGAACAGGTGAGGTTTAAGCGCTGGCTGTGGTGGACTAGATTTGGCATGGCAGTGGGTGCAATGCAGTTGGTCGGAGCAATTTGTCTTATGTTTGTCATTGTGAGAGATCTTTCAAATGAAAGAAGAGCAACTTCTGTTTCTTTGGTATGGCTGAGTCAGATCAGATCCAATCATATATCTGTTGAGAATTCCATCTGTGCACCTAAACCTTTGTTTATTGAAATCTTGCATTCTTGCGGCCAAGTAAACTTTGTGCATGCAAGCATTACTCGAGCCCTCTTTCCCTATAGACTTGAAATGAAAAATTCTGGGTGAATAACTGAATACTCTGTTGGCAGATTTTTCCTCTGGTGAATTTAGTACTAAGATATGATCCATCTTGTCAGAATTTGTATTTTATCCGCTGCCTACTTATGCTTTTTTCGTATATTCCATCAAATCTGTTCAATAATTGTTTTCCCTTGCTTCACAATCTAGGACAGGATGAAGTTGATCAAGTCTCACAGCAAGCATTAATTGCATTGTTTCTTATCCTTTCCTGGGTTGCGGTCATTGTCCAATGTTTCACTGGTTCTGATATATTAAGGTGGCGGTCGTTCTATGCAACAGATGACATGGCTTGGAAAGCTCATTACAGGGAAGTGTTTGATCATGGAATTCGAGAAGCTTTATGCTGTCTAGGTCGTGCAAAGTATCTGTAGGTCACTATCCAGTCATTTTTATGCTATGAAAACTCACTATTTATTTACCGATTTGAGTTAGTTGCCTTATGTACTGATGCAGAACCGTATTGGAGGAGGATGAGTTTACTCTGTGGCAAGACTTCTGGGCGATTTGGTTGCATATCGTGCTTCTGGGACAGGGCATTTGGAGCTCTTAGCAGGTCAATTCTATGTTTCATTGCCCAAGTTCTTTGGCATATTTGAATTTTGAAACAGGCTTGAAGCCAACCCACATGGTGACATGAGTATTCTATAATTTTTTCATGTACCTTCGCAAAGACATGCATAGCTAAATAGGCGTTTAGCTCTTTAGTAAACAGTAATTAAATTCGACTGACATCACTTGTACCATTCAGAACTCCAACATATACATTATATGTCACATCTTAGTTACCATCTGTTTGTCATTCTTGTTTCTATTTTCATCTGCTGTAAGGAAATCCTAGAGACATCTGTTCCTGTAATAGAAATGGGGGGAGGATCCCTTCTCTGTTTCAAAAAAAGTGCAATTTGTTTTCCTCCTAAAATACATGATTTTTTCTGCATATAATCTACAAATAAATTCATAATTCTAGCATAGAAAATTAGAAGGAAAAATATGTTTTGATAATACTAAATAAAGTTCATTTTTTCAATCAGTTATAAGACTGAAACTTGAGTATTCCTGATGAAAGTCCTTTGATTGCACAATCAGAATACATATTGTTATTTCAGATAGGAACCCTTTTCATTCTTCATAGGGCTTGTAAAACATTCAATATTGAAAAAAGAATAGAGAGATTAAATGTTGCTCAGGTTGGAGTTAAATTATGAGGTCACTCTTCATTCTTTTTTTCTTCTAGTTTAGGTAATGGGCTTATACTGGTTGGGTTATTCAAAATTGCTTACTGTTATCCTTGGATGGTTAACTCATAAAAGATTGGGATTCACCCCTAGGGCTATTCCATGCTCCATATCAAGGACCTCAAACCCTAGGGCGGGAGGACATTGGCTGCGTAGCTCGTAGCCGGCGCGGGGAGAATCCCCTCGCTGCGCTATCTTGTAGAATGGGGGAACTTCAGAGAACTAGGGCAGAGAATGTAGACTAATCTTTATTCCTTGCTTGCCTTTGTGTCACCGCTAGAAGACTCAACCAGATTAGGGAGTACTCTGTTTCTCAATTGATACTTGAAAGTGGTTGCCGGATGAGGCCCTGGACCTCTCCGCTGCGGTGGCGCCGTTGTGGGCGGCACAACGAGGAGGAAGGGGCGTCGAACGGAAGGCAATAGCCAACAAGCATACCTAATCTAATATGAGGGATTGGTTTATATCACCAATCCCCTTCCTTACAGCTCTTATTTCCTAAACAAACCGATCTAGACTTTCCAAAATAGAATAATTAGATTGATCTTACTAAACTTATCTGATTACTTTTCCTTGGGCTGAATAGTTCCTTCGGCTGGTGTCTTGGGCCTGGTTGCCTTGCGTGGTAGGTGATGCCCCACCTGACATCTCCCTCCCTGGACAAGCAGCTCGTCCATGAGCTGGAAGGTTGGATATGATGATCTGAATTCTTCCAAGGTGACCCAAGGTAGCTTCTGCAGCTGGGAGGTTCTTCCAGTGGACTAAGAGCTCTAGTTGGCCGCGAGCCAATCTGCTTTGGGAAACTCCCAGTGGCTCGAGGCAGGCACGGCCATGATGGATAGGGGGTAGGACACCAGGAGCTTGAGGTGGTGCGCCTTGGTATGGTTTGGGCAGTCCCACAAGAAATACATTATGCAGTTTGGCGCCTAGAGGTGATTCCATTGTAAGCTACTTCTCCGTGTAGAAGGCGGAGCCAGACCCAGTCTCTTGTGTTGAACGTCAACTCCCTATGTTTACGGTCATATTGATGCTTGTAGTGATGTTGGGCCTATTCCAAGCTGGTAGGAAGAAGTCATGGTGGAGGCGATGCAGTGTCTTCTCGACGCCTTTGTGGCCTGCTCCATGAGCGTTAGCCAGGACAACCGGCAAGCAGGGGGACTCGGGCGGAATGTATACACGGCCTGCCACTGTGATGAGGCCATCATTGATTTGCCATTTGGGTCCTTTTGAACCTGCAAGGCCATCATTGATTTGCCATTTGGGTCCTTTTGAACCTGCAGCTACTTCTGCCATCAGGTTTTGGAGAGCTGGTTCTGTACTGATTTCTTTGCGCAAGTCATCAAACAGTTGAAATGTCAGGGCGGACAACACCAGAGTCGACCCCACTTTTCTGTATCCCGATGGGATAGTGCATCGGCCATCACGTTGGATACTCCTGGCTTGAACTCCACTCGAAAATCAAACCCCAGCAGTTTGCTAAGCCACTGATGTTGCGGGAAAGTTGATAGCCACTGATCGAGCAAAAACTTCAAGCTAAAGTGGTCACTGGTCAGTGCGGATGAGAAAGGCTCGACCCATAGATAGTGCCTCCAATGACGGACTTCCAGGACCAAACCAATGAGTTCCCGCTCATATGCAGCAAGTTTGGCATGGCGTGGTGCAATCTGCTTGCTGAAAAAGCAATCGGTCCTCCTTGGTGTAAAAAGCACCAAAACTAGTGCCAGAAGCATCACATTCCACAATAAACTCCTGAGCAAATCTGGTAGTTTGAGGACCGGAGCTGAAGTGAGTGCCTTTTGGAGGGTGGTGAATGGTGTGCTACTCTGTATTCCAGCGGAAACTATCCTTGCGAAGGATGTTCGTGAGTGGTGTGGCGATAGCACCATAAACTCTGATGAACCAGTGATAGTAGCGGCCAGCCCTAGAAATGTGCGAATAGCGCCACAAGCGAGGTACCAGCCATTCAACCACTGCCCACACTTTTCCTCATCCATGGCCACCTTAGTGCGGCCGAAGGCACACTCGATCTTTTCATGACGAGGTGGTTCTCTTGTAGCTTGGTGAGCACGGCAGTACTTGTTGCAGATGTGCAGACCAGGAAGGGCTGAAGATGAGGAATGTCATCAAAAAAATCACAAGCACAAACCGCCATAAACAAGGTTGCATACTCGTTCATGGTGCATGAAATGTCGTTGGGGCATTAGTCAAGCCAAAGGGCATCGCCATGAATTCAAAGAGCCCTTGATGAGTGTTGAAACGCTGTCTTCTCCACATCCTCTAGTACATTCGCACCTGGTGTACCCTGAATGCAGATCTAGCTTGGTGAAAAACTTGGCCCCCTTAAGTTCATCAAGTAACTCATCAACGACAGGGATAGGAAATTTATCTTTAATTGTCACGACATTCATGGCCCTGTAATTCACGAAGAAACGCCAAGAGCCATCGACCTTTTTGAAGAGGACAGGTGCGTAATAAGTCGATGCACTTGGCCTGATGACACTGGTTTGCAGCATCTCGGCGCACTATTTTTCAAGTTCTTCCTTCTGGGCATGGGCGTAGCGATAAGGCCGCACCATGACAGGAGTCGTGCCGGGCAGCAGTCTGATCTGATGAGTGCGCTGTCGTTTTGGAGGTAATCCAGTTGAGAGTGCGAACAACGGGGGTGAATTCCAAATGAAGTTCTTCCATGATGTCCCCCTCAACCCCGGGCATGACGGTGGGCTTGACGACATTGTATCAGGTGTATGCCATGTCACTTTGTGGCCATCTCGCACGACTGCAAGTGTGCGGCGGCTAAATCCTAGAGAATGGGTCCAAGGGACTCCAGCCACTGCACTCCTAGCACCATATCATAAGAGCCAAGCTCAGACCATAGCAATCAATGTGACACTGTTCCCCATAAATAGAAATCTGCATTGCCTTGCAACATCCTGGACTGATCAGTCTATCCCCATTTGCCACTTGCCACTCTCAGTCCACTGTGTTCAGAGAGGGGAATGCCTAGCCGCGCTGCTGCCTCTGTGTCGACAAAATTGTGAGTGTACCCGGAGTCAAGCAGGGTGAAGAGGCGTGCCCCCTGGATATCCTCCTGAATCTGCATCGTGTGGCCGTGGCGAGGCTGAATGCCGGTGAGGGCGGTATGGAGATTGTTGGCTCATCGTCGTTGAACTGATCCTTGTCATCCTGCTCACCCAATACCTCAATGACGAAGAGGTGTTTGCAGAGGCTCTTGTGTCCCACTTTGAACGGCTCATCGCAGTGGAAACACTTGCCCTCTTTGCGGCATTGGGCATGTCTGTTGGCGACAAGCGGATGGTACTAGACTCCGGTTTGCTGTTCATAGATGTCGACATTGCTGGCTGGTCCTAGTTTTTGCTGCTGTAGAGGGTGATGATACACCCTGGCTAGCCAAGAACCGCCCACCTGAATGACTGCTCTGAGATGTTGGCCCTTCGTGTGAGGTATTTCTCTGTTCGTATGCTCTTGCAAATATGATGGCGTCGTCGAGGGTGGCCGGTTGTTGAAGGGATACATCAGTCCGTAGCGGGTTGCCCAGGCTTGTCACGAATAGTTGCACCTATTGATGTTCTGTCAATGATGTGTCCCTGTAGGAGAGCATGACAAAACCGCTTGCTGTACTCATCAATAGTGCTCGTGCGTCGCAACATCGCCAACCCTCCAATATGGCTGTTAGTGAGGGGTGGCCCAAACCATGCATTCACCAATTTAACGAATTGCTACCATGTGGGGCGCCCACCATTAAGCTCCATGCGATGAAACCATAACTTGGGCGTCCTCCAAGAGGTAGAACGGGGCAATAGCAACCCTCTTGTGTTCTGGGGTCCGACGGACATGGAAATATACCTTTCACAATGATTCAGCCAGGAAGGGGGTCACTGGTGCCATCAAACTTTGGGAACTCAACTTGTGGGCAGTCGGTAGGAGATCCCCGCCTTGGTCCTCGTCATCCATCATCATCCGCGCGACACCGGTGTTGGCGGCCCACCCCCGTGATGGCGCGGGGGTGGATCCCTTGATCAGGCAGCCGCCGGTGCGTTTGATGGGTGGCCTGTGGTCTAGATGAGTACCTCCAGGGCTGCTACTCGTTCCTCCAGAGGCTGAATCGGTTGTAGCTTGGAATTCGATCGCATCCAAACACTTCATGATGGCATGGAGCGCATCCTCAATCAATGTCCCCGATCTGGTGGCCTCTGATGAACTCATGGCAGCGGAAGACGCACCCGAGCCTCCTGATACCAAGTTGTCACCAGCTAGAAGAGTCAACCAGATTAGGGAGTACTCTGTTTCTCAATTGATACTTGAAAGTGTTGCCGAACGAGGCCCCGGACCTCTCCCACCGCGGTGGCGCGTTGTGGGTGACACAGCGAGGAGGAAGGGGCGTCGAACGGAAGGCAATAGCCAATTACAAGCATACCTAATCTGATATAAGGGATTGGTTTATATATCACCAATCCCCTTCCTTAGCTCTTATTTCCTAAACAAACAGATCTAGATTTTCCAAAACAGAATAATTAGATTGATCTTACTAACTTATCTGATTACTTTCCTTGGGCTGATGGTTCCTTCGACTGGCGTCTTGGGCCTGTTTCCTTGCGCCTGTGGTAGGTGATGCCCCACCTGACATTTGCCTCAAGGGCTTACATCTCTATTTATATAGCCTAATAGATAAGAGTTAACTACCCTGATCTTAACTAACCTGAATCTTAATCAATAAGGAAACCTAATCTTAGCCATTAAGGAAACTAACTAACCCTAACTAACTCATGGCCAGCCACGCGGGTCCTATTCACATGAACAATACCACGTGGTATTGTTCACTGTTGGGCCTAGTGGCCCTGGCCCATAGCACTACTGTTCCTCTTGGGCTTGGTGGCCTTGGCCCATAGCACTACTATTCCCCTTGGGCTTGGTGGCCTTGGCTCATAGCACATGACATATCCCTCTCCCTTGAAGATCAACTCGTCCTCGAGCTGGTAGAACGGGGGCGGAACGTGAGGAGCCATGCTGAATAGCGTGGGCCTCATGGCTCCAGATGTGATGAGTCATTGTCAACGATAATCAAAGAGGACAGATGAAGAGAGGAGATCTGCTGTTTAAATGGGCCGCGTGTGACTCAGGTACACGGGCAACGAGTGACTGTCGGTTTCGGCGCAAAACTGACAATCGTTGATCTTGTATCCGACTGTCCAGAAGAGAAGCCGTAGTCGCTACGAAAACTTAGCTTCCGGATAAGTCATCTATATCTCTAGGCCCACAGTCAGTCAGTCGTGTCTGTAAAAATACCTAAGGGCAGTAGTGTCTTTTCCTTTATTCCTGCGTCTGTAAAAAAACCCTAAGGGGCTGGTGGAATATTCCTAGTGTTGGGCAGCCTATAAATAGGACCCCAATCCCTAGGGTTAGGTCACCCTTTTGGCTGAAATCAATACTACTCCTTTGGGTCATTTTGTCTCTTGCATTTTCTCTCTCTCTCTCTTCGGTTGTGCGCCGCCAGGCTGCTGTTCATGTGATTTTGGCTTGCATTTATTTCATTCCTTCTGATGCAGTGAAGCTTCTATTCTCTAATCGTGCGCAGTAAAACTGCAGCAGTATTTGTTGCTTCGTTTCACGTGCACAGGCATTTTCTTGAGTGATTGGGCTTCGGTTGCTACTATTCTTCACGCAAGTAGTACTAGTTCTTGCTGTTGCAAGTAGTACTACTACACTGTAGCAACAGTACACTAGTACCAGCTTTTTGGCTTTTACTTGCTCAACTTTTTGATCGAGTTGACAGGACTAAAGTCCCTTTTATGGTTGTTCTCTGGCGAAGCCCCTTCTCTGTTCGAAGCCCCTCAGCTCCGTGAGGGAGGCTTCGATCTAAAATCTTCGAAGGCTTCGTTTGAACTTCGATGTCAAGTTTGTGCTGTGTTGCTAAGCCTCGAAGTACTTTTTGAACTGTCAGCGTTTCATACTTCGAACGTTGGGCGAAGGTACTCCGACTTGAGCTCTTCGAAGTCCATACTTCGACAGGTTTCGAAGTTGGCTTCGAAGCTTGTCTTTTTGTAAGACTTCGCTCAGTGTTTGCATCCGTCCTCTTCGAAGTCCTTGTTGTGTTCTGTTCGAAGGTAGAGTGTAGGCTTCATTTTGGTTTCTCTGTCGCGTGTCAGCCTTCGCTTTTCCTTTCGAAGGTTGTTCGCTCTGTGTGCGTGTTCGAGGCTGTGTTCGAAGCCTTGCCTTCGAAGCAGGCTCCGACTCTGTCATACTTCGCTCTCATTCACACTCGACCTAGGATAGACAACACACCTTCGATAGACTTCGACTTCCACCTCCGAACCAGACTTCGACCAGTGAAGTAGACCTCGACCTCCGAATTAGGCTTTGACCCCGCGAAGCAGGCTTCGACACTGCGAAGCAGGCCTCGACTAGCGAAGCAGGCTTCGCCAAGTTTCGAACAGGAGACAGATTTCGAACGGTAACTTCTCACTTCATTCTTAGTGCACTTAGAGTGCTATATTGAGAAGTTTGTCTTGCCTTGTCTTGTGTTTACCGTTTATCTGTCTATTAGCACTGCTTTGGTAGTTTCTCTGTTTGACATCAGCTGCTTCTAGGCTAGATACCTTTAGACTTAGGCTATTTGCTCATATTCTGCTTCTTGGTCTTTTGAGGTGCGTTGGGTGTTGGGAACAGGCCATATATTCGAAAGAATTTTTAAGGCGCCCATTCACCCCCCTCTGGTCGCTACTTTCGGTCCTACAAGTGGTATTAGAGCGAGGTTAGGGTTTTTCCATACCTTAACCGGTTCTAAATCCCAGTAGTGACCATGACGTCTCCTGGCAAGGTCCCGTCCTTGGAAGCCTATGGCTATAACTATTGGACGACTCGCATGCGAGCCTATCTCATGATCCAGGGTTCGGACATTTGGGACATTTGCGTTCACACCACGTTTCTTATATTGCCAGTCGCTGAGCATGGTACTGCTGGTATCATTGCTCAGCATCTGAGCAATAGTAAGGCTGTGAACATTCTTTTCTCTGGTTTAGGTCCCACTGAGTTTGAGCGTGTGAGCCATCTCTCCACTGCGAAAGAGATCTGGGCTACCCTCAAGGCATACCATGAGGGAACAACACAGGTCAAGGCTCGGCTCTATCGGACCTACCGGCGTGAATATGAAAATTTCACACAGAAGCCAGGTGAATCTGTTGAGGCTTTGTTTGGTCGTTTTCAGTCGATCATAACAAGCATCGGGACAACAAGGCTGAGGGTGCTCAGTTAGTCTAAGATCATGAGCAGGCGCTCAAGGTTCTCCATACCTTGGACCCAATGATCTAGGAGATCAAGGTATCTTCTATCATTGAGAGTACTTCTTATGATACCTTGACCATTTCTGAGTTGTTTAGCAAGCTGAAGGCTACTGAGGTTGATCTCCAGCTGAGATCAAATCTCACTGGTTCTGGATCAAAATCTCTGGCCCTTGCTACACCTTCTGTTGATCCTTCTTCTATGAGCTGTGCTGGGTTCTCCTTGATGTCTATCACTGAGGATCAGCTTGAGTCTTTGGGAGATGATGATTTGTGTCTTTTTAACAATCGAGTGCGTCGTGTCTATGACAAGAGAATGTTCAAAAGACATGGCACAAATCCGGGTGCTTTGAGTGTGGTGATCCAGGACACTTCATCGCCGACTGCCCCAAGCGCAATGGTCACAAGAAGGGCACCGGTGGTTGCTTCCACGACTCCGGCAAGCACGAGAGCTCATCCTTCAACAAGGGCAAGTCGAAGACCAGATTCTTCAAGAAGGCCCTGAAGGACTACCGGTGAGAGAACAAGAAGCGCGACAAGGCCTTCTTCGCTGAAATGGAGAAGAGCTACTCCAAGCGGTCCACGTCTTCTTCCTCTTCATCGAGCTCAAGCGATGAGGAGATCGCCATCAGGAAGGGGAAGGACAAGGACGATCCGGCGGGCCTCTGCTTCATTGCCTCAGAGACAAGCCGAAGAGCCGCTCACACCAGTGCCGAAGATCCCACAAGAGCTTCTGTTCAATGGATCTTGGCGATAAGGAAGAAAAGAGCTCCTCCGATGACTACGACGATGACGACAACGAAAAGGTATCATCCTATGAGCGCGAAATCATTGATTTACTTGAGAGCAATCGCCAGGAGTTGAAATATCGGGAAAAACTGCTTAGGGGGGCCAAGAAGAGGATAGATGAGTTAGAGAGTGAGCTTGCCATAGCCAATGGCAGAATTGAGAGTCTATCTTCTTCCCTTGCTTGGGTGATAGCAGTGAGTGCCCGAAGTGTGAGGTGCTTCTGTGTGACTTGTCGACTATGAAGTCCAAGTACACAGAAAGGGTTGATGAGAGGGACGCTTTGGCCATTGAGCTTGAAAGCGCTCAGCTGGAGCTGAAAGATGCTCAAGCCACTGTCGTCGCACCCTGTGTTCATTGTCCATCTCATCTAGCTGCCTTAGCTGAGCTGAAATCTAAGGGCGATGAGCATTTGGGTGATTTGGAGAGGTTGAGAGCTGAGCTTGCGCAGACTAGGCTAGAGCTTGAGACATTGTCAGTTCCACCCACTATCTGTGAGAACTGCCTGTCTCTTAGACTTGAATTGATCAAGCTAAAAGCCGAGAAGTTTGTCCAAGTAGAGAGTGAGTGTGAGACCGTCTTGTCTCATGTAGAGGTTCTAGCTTCCTTGAGAGAGGAGCTAGCTGATTCTCAGAATGAGAACTTTTACCTCTGTTCTATCCTAAGTTGGATCAGTGCCAGAGAGCCACAGCTCGGCATGATGATCCAGCAGTTCAAGAGGCAGGATGGGTTTGGGGTAGGTTACACCTACACCAAGGCTGACTTTGAGAGTGCCATTAGCCGGGCAGTGGAGTGGAGTAAAATGAATCCTGAGCAGAGATACCCCAAGACTCACTCCACTGAGTCTTCCCAGGATTGTCAGCCCAAGGATGGAGTAATTCATGAACCACCTAAAGCTCCACCCAAGAAGCCTATCTGGGTTCCAAAGCCCAAACACCTCCACTCTTCTCTAGACTCTCTTCCTGGACCTTCTCAACCCAAGAAGACTACACCTAACACCACCAAGCCCAAACATCCCAAGCCTCAACCACATCCCAAGAAGCCCACCTATCATTGTGAGTAATGTCAGAAAGACAGGCATCTTGCGGAGTTTTGCTTCAGGAGGAAGCGGGTTGACAGAGCAGAGAGAGCTCGTGGTGATCAGGAGCAGTTCTACCAGCAGGGTGGTAGACTGCGTGTTCCTCGACGCGGGGAGAGGATGGAGGCCAGGCCGCGTCGTGTAGGTGGTGGTAGAGGAGACGACTTTCTTGCCCGTGCTCCAGTTGGTGGTGTCCGTTCCGGCAGAGTTCCAGATCGTGTTGGCTACGGTCCTGGACCTCGTGGCCGCAGGTTTAGGCAGAACCGAGGACCGCATTTTGGTCCAAATTCTCATGATGATTTCTGCTTTCCGTCTTTTGAGCAGATGGCTCGACACTGGTTTAGCTCTTTTGCTAAACCTGGTGCCGGACCATTTGCTCCCACTTACAGCCATTGATTGTGCAGGATCGGGGACTGGAGGACGTTTGGATCATGGACTCAGGATGCTCTCGCCACATGACGGGACATCGCAGATGGTTCTCCAGTCTCACTTCCCGAGCTCAAAAGAGTACATCACATTCAGGAACAGTGGTCAAGGGAAGGTAAGTGGCATAGGCTCTATTCGCATTTCAGATCATTTCTCTTTGAAGAATGTTGCTTTGGTTAAGAATTTGAACTTCAATTTGATTTCTGTTTCGCAACTTCTTGAGGATGGTTTGGAAGTGCGTTTTAAGAAGGGCAAGTCTTCTGTGTTTGATTCTAGAGGGTCTTTGATTTGCCAGATTTTACCATTCGGTAAAGTTTTTCGAATTGACTTCTCTAGTTCTTTTGGCCCTTCTCGCTGTTTGATTGCTGGATCCTCCTCTGAGCTCTGGAAGTGGCATAGGAGGTTAGGTCATTTGAGTTTTGATCTGCTAGTCAGGTTGAGCTCTATGGACCTCATCCGAGGATTGCCCAAGCTTAAGATGGAGAAGGATCTAGTTTGTCATCCCTGTCGTCATGGGAAAATGGTTGCCGCTTCTCACACACATGTTACTCAGGTGATGACTTCGTATCTGGGCGAGCTTTTACACTTGGACACTGTTGGTCCAGCTCGGGTACGTTCAGTCGGTGGAAGTGGTACGCACTTGTGAGTGTTGACGACTTCTCTCGATTCTCGTGGGTTTTCTTTTTGGAGTCTAAGGATGAAACTTTTCAATTTGTTCATGACCTGATTTTGAAGCTGAAGAATGAGAACAATGGTCGGATGCGAGCAATTCGCTCTGACAACGGCTCTGAGTTCAAGAACTCTCAGTTCGTCAGCTTCTGTAGTGATCAAGGTCTTGACCATCAGTTTTCTTCTCCTTACACTCCCCCACAGAACGGCGTTGTGGAACGAAAGAACCGCACGCTAGTCGAGATGGCCAGGACGATGCTCGATGAGCACAGGACTCCTAGGCATTTTTGGGCTGAAGCCATGAACACGGCTTGCTATCTGGCCAACCGCATCTTTCTTAGAGCTTACCTTGGTAAGACATCATATGAACTGCGGTTTGGCAGACAACCCAAGGTGAGCCACTTGCGAGCGTTTGACTGCAAGTGCTTTGTGCTCAAGAAGGGAGGGCATTTGGACAAGTTTGAGTCTCGTTGCTGGGATGGTGTTTTTCTTGGTTATGCATTGCATTCTCGAGGCTTCCGTGTTTGGAACCTCGAATCCCAGCTGCTTGTCGAGACTTGTGAGGTTTCATTTGATGAGTCCTTGCCTTCTTTGACTCCTTCTTTTGAGCTTTCTGGTGATGATGAGCTCGGAGAGTCCATCTTCGAGGAAGATGAGGATACTCCAGCTGCTGATGAGGGTGGGCCTTCTGCACACCCTGAAGAGCCCACGCCTTCTGAGACTTCGACTGAGGATGAGGGTGGACCTCTGATCACTTCTTACACTACAATCGAGCCCCCTCAGTCGAGTCCAGAGGTGCCAGCTGCTGACTCCGGTTAGGTGACTTCAGATCACCAGGGAACCCGAGCAGTTCAGAGTGACCATCCCTCAGAGCTCATCATAGGTGATTTGACTGAGAGAACTTTGCGTTCATCTAATGCCTCTCTTGCTGTGTTTGCTGAATCTGCTTTTGTTGCATCTTTTGAGCCCAGAGATGTTTCTCATGCTCTTTCTGATTCAAATTGGATTAATGCTATGGAAGAAGAGCTTGAGAATTTTGTCCGTAATCGGGTTTGGACACTAGTTGAGCCGCCACCAGGATGCAACCCCATAGGCACCAAATGGGTGTTCAAGAACAAACAAGGTGAAGATGGGGTTGTGGTGTGCAACAAAGCTCGACTAGTTGCCCAGGGTTTTTGCCAGAAAGAGGGTATTGATTTTGAAGAAAATTTCGCCCCTGTTGCCCGTCTTGAGTCCATTCGCATTCTTTTAGCTTTTGCCGCTTCGAAGGATTTTAAGCTTTTTCAAATGGACGTTAAGAGTGCTTTTCTGAACGGGTTCATAGAGGAGGAAGTTTATGTTAGGCAGCCCCCCGGTTTTGAGAACCTTAAGTTTCCTCGACATGTTTTTAAGCTGCAAAAGGCTTTATACGGGTTGAAACAAGGCCCCAGGGCTTGGTATGACCGGTTGAAGCAGTTTTTGTTGGGGAAGGGCTTTGTGATGGGTTCAGTGGATAAAACTCTCTTCTTGCTTAGAGTTGCTTCAGATTTCTTAGTTGCTCAGATTTACGTGGACGATATTATTTTTGGCGGTACTACTGATTCTCTTGTGTCCAAGTTCTCTGAGCAGATGCACAGTGAGTTTGAGATGAGCCTCATGGGTGAGCTCAAGTACTTCTTAGGACTCCAGATCAAGCAGACCAAGGACGGCACCTTCATCCACCAGGGTAAGTACACTCGCGATATGCTTAAGAAATTTGATTTTGGTGGTGAATTTAAGCCGCAGATGACCCTGATGTGCACATCTGGGGGTCTTGACAAGGATGAGAGCGGCGTCAAGGTCAATGAAAGGGAGTTTCGAGGGATGATCGGTTCGGTGTTGTACTTGACGGCGACCAGACCGGACATTCAGTTCGCCGTGGGACTTTGCGCGCATTTTCAATCTTCACCACGCGCGTCTCACCGGTAGGCTGTCAAGCGCATCTTCAGGTATCTCACTTATGCACCCGATCTTGGTCTTTTCTATTCAGCTTCATCATCTCTCGATTTATCTGGCTTTTCAGATGCCGATTTTGGTGGGTGCCGGTTGGATCGCAAGTCGACTTCCGGTACTTGCCAGTTTCTTGGTTCTTCTCTTGTCTCTTGGTCTTCTCGAAAGCAATCTGGAGTTGCTCTTTCGACCACAGAGGCTGAGTACGTAGCTGCTGCTAGCTGCTTCTCACAGTTGGTTTGGATGATTTCCACTCTACGAGATTTTGGGTTGTTCTTTCCTACCAGGGTTCCATTGTTTGCGACAGCACTAGTGCTATTAGTGTAGGGAAAAACCCGTGTCTCCATTTAAAAACCAAACATATTGATGTGCGCTTTCATTTTCTGCAGAATCAATATGAGAAAGGTGTCATTGACCTTGTTCATGTTGATACCCATCATCAGTTGGCTGACATTTTACCAAACCCCTAGATCAGTCTACCTTTGAGCATTTACGAGGGGATTTAGGTGTTGTGTATCCTTTCTAGGATATTTTGCATCAGTTTTCTTTCTTCTTACTCTTTTCTTGAGTCTTTTTGTGTGTGTTCATATCTTGCATTTCAGGGGGAGTCTGTGTCTCTTTTGAGTGCTTGATGAGTTCACTTGTCAACAAGGGGGAGAAAATTTGGGATCAGAGTTTAAGGGGGAGTTTTCTGTCTCGCTTGTTCTTACTCTGTTGATATCTTTGTTGTTCTGAAAATCGCACTCATTTTGAGCTTTTACCTTCGGTTAACCATAATGACCGCTTCTTGCTTTTGTTTGGCTTTTGGTCATTAGGGTTAAACTTTTACCTTATTTTTCTTCTTCTTTGTTTTTCTTGTGCTTTGTTTTCGTGTTTCCACATTTGTTCGCAGGTGCTGAAGAGCTGAAGAAATGAAGTGTTGACAATGCACTCATCAAGGGGGAGATTGAGGAGCCATGCTGAATAGCGTGGGCCTCATGGCTCCAGATGTGATGAGTCATTGTCAACGATAATCAAAGAGGACAGATGAAGAGAGGAGATCTGCTGTTTAATGGGCCACGTGTGACTCAGGTACACGGGCAGCGAGCGATTGTCGGGCAGAGGAGGCTGCGAAGTCGGGCTGGCCCAATCCAGGTACATGGGCCAGAAGCAGCAGAAGACCCACTGGACTGTTGACCAGGATTGACTTAGGTACACGGGCGGTGAGCGACTGCCGGGCTGAGAGAGCTGCGGAGTCGGGCCGGCCCAATCCGAGTACTTGGTGCAAAGTCAGTGGAGGCTTTGTCAGTTTCGGCGCAAAACTGACAACCGTTGATCTTGTATCCGACTGTCCAGAAGAGAAGCCGTAGTCGCTACGAAAACTTAGCTTCCGGATAAGTCATCTGTATCTCTAGGCCCACAGTCAGTCAGTCGTGTCTATAAAAATACCTAAGGGCAGTAGTGTCTTTTCCTTTATTCCTGCGTCTGTAAAAAACCCTAAGGGGCTGGTGGAATATTCCTAGTGTTGGGCAGCCTATAAATAGGACCCCAATCCCTAAGGTTAGGTCACCCTTTTGGCTGAAATCAGTACTACTCCTTTGGGTCATTTTGTCTCTTGCATTTTCTCTCTCTCTCTTCGGTTGTGCGCCGCCAGGCTGCTGTTCATGTGATTTTGGCTTGCATTTATTTCATTCCTTCTGATGCAGTGAAGCTTCTATTCTCTAATCGTGCGCAGTAAAACTGCAGCAGTATTTGTTGCTTCGTTTCACGTGCACAGGCATTTTCTTGAGTGATTGGGCTTCGGTTGCTACTGTTTTTCACGCAAGTAGTACTAGTTCTTGCTGTTGCAAGTAGTACTACTACACTGTAGCAACAGTACACTAGTACCAGCTTTTTGGCTTTTACTGCTCAACTTTTTGATTGAGTTGACAGGACTAAAGTCCCTTTTATGGCTGTTCTCTGGCGAAGCCCCTTCTCTGTTCGAAGCCCCTCAGCTCCGTGAGGGAGACTTCGATCTGAAATCTTCGAAGGCTTCGTTTGAACTTCGACGTCAAGTTTGTGCTGTGTGCTAAGCCTCGAAGTACTTTTTGAACTGTCAGCGTTTCATACTTCGAACGTTTGGGCGAAGGTACTCCGACTTGAGCTCTTCGAAGTCCATACTTCGACAGGTTTCGAAGTTGGCTTCGAAGCTTGTCTTTCTGTAAGACTTCGCTCAGTGTTTGCATCCGTCCTCTTCGAAGGTCCTTGTTGTGTTCTGTTCGAAGGTAGAGTGTAGGCTTCATTTTGGTTTCTCTGTCGCGTGTCAGCCTTCGCTTTTCCTTTCGAAGGTTGTTCGCTCTGTGTGCGTGTTCGAGGCTGTGTTCGAAGCCTTGCCTTCGAAGCAGGCTCCGACTCTGTCATACTTCGCTCTCATTCACACTCGACCTAGGATAGACAACACACCTTCGACAGACTTCGACTTCCACCTCCGAACCAGACTTCGACCAGTGAAGTAGACCTCGACCTCCGAAGCAGGCTTTGACCCCGCGAAGCAGGCTTCGACACGGCGAAGCAAGCCTCGACCAGCGAAGCAGGCCTCGACCAGCGAAGCAGGCTTCGCCAAGTTTCGAACAGGAGACAGATTTCGAACGGTAACTTCTCACTTCATTCTTAGTGCACTTGGAGTGCTATATTGAGAAGTTTGTCTTGCCTTGTCTTGTGTTTACTGTTTATCTTTCTATTAGCACTGCTTTGGTAGTTCTCTATTTGACATCAGCTGCTTCTAGGCTAGATACCTTTAGACTTAGGCTATCTGCTCATATTCTGCTTCTTGGTCTTTTGAGGTGCGTTGGGTGTTGGGAACAGGCCATATATTCGAAAGAATTTTTAAGGCGCCCATTCACCCCCCCTTCGTCGCTACTTTCGGTCCTACAACGGTCGATGTCTTCCTATGTGGCGGGCAGGCGAGGTCACGCCAGCAGACCCTGTGATCCTTGTGCCATAAGTAAGCCTTGAACTCTTCCTGGCCGAGCTGGAATGGGGCATCACGATACATGTCCGGGTAGGAAAGATGCTCACCATTGGCCACCTGGACTAGCATCTTCCCGTGCGGACATAGGCGTAGAGTGGTCTAGCCCTCCACTTCCTCGGCGATGAAGTTGTGGGTGGAGTCGAAATCAGGGAGGGCTAGCAAGGAGATGCCACCTATCTGGAGGGGAACTTGCGCCGTCTCGCTTGTTTGGACACCTGTGATGGCGTGCAAGGAAATATGTGGGTTGGCCTCTTGCTGCTCAATTGTCTCGGTGACATCGTCGTCCTCGTTGAAGGCAAGGTCGAGGAAGAAGAGACGTTGGCAGACTCGATAATGGTTGGGGCCAAATTTCTCGTCGTAATTGCAGTAGAGTCCGAGGCGATGGCGTTCCTCCATCTCCGACTGGGACAACCGTTTGACTGATCGACCCTCCACCATGACCGGTGTTGTCGTAGAGGTCGGTGATGGGGGTGCTGGTAGTATCAGCCAGGCTAGCGGCGAGGGCACAAGTGCCCTAGGGCCCGAGGTAAAGTCCCCAATGTGCGGTAAAGGCTGGTGACCATGGTCCAAGCGTTGGATCGCTAGAGAGTAGCTGGCGGTGGTGGTGGATAGGACGGTGACGGCAGCGGTGAGGTCCTTGATCTAGGCCATCATCTCGACCAAGGTAGGCTAAGGATCTTCTGATCCTATCATGATGGGGGTGGTGGTGGTGTAGTCCTGCTGATTGGTTGGGGCGTGGCAGAGGATCATCTAGATGCTGATGCCAAGTTGTCAAGGAGCTCAAACCCTAGGGCAGGAGGACCTTGGCTGTGTAGCTCGTAGCCGGCGTGGGGAGAATCCCCTCGCTGCGCTATCTTGTAGAATGGCGGAGACATTAGAGAACAGTGGAGATTTAAGAGAACTAGGGTAGAGATTGTAGACTAATCTTTATTCCTTGCTTGCTTTTGCCTCAAGGGCTTATCTATATTTATATAGCCTAATAGATAAGAATTAACTAATCTGATCTTAACTAACTTGAATCTTAATCAATAAGGAAACCTAATCTTAGCCATTAAGGAAACTACCTAACCCTAACTAACTCATGGCCAGCCATGCGTGTATTGTTCACATGACAGTACCACGCGATATTGTTCACTGTTGGGCCTAGTGGCCCTGGCCCATAGCACTGCTGTTCCCCTTGGGCCTGGTGGCCTTGGCCCATAGCACATGGCACATATATGGGTTTTAGGACAAACTCATACGAGGATGATTTGTTGAGTGTACAATGTAAATCATTGGTATTATGAATATATTGGGAGCATACTGAAGATCTCTTTTATGGTACATGTTATAAGGCTTGATCTATTGCAGAAGAGTGAAAATTTGCCTGATCAGCAAACTGACCTTATGGAGGAACCTCATAAGCTTATGCAAGAAGCTGCTATGCTTCTTCCATTTGCTGAAGCATGATACACGGTTGGAGAGTGGAGACTCTATCTAACTAGGAACAATTTTAATACTTGCCTGCCTTGTATAATTTTATTTGACATGGTCTTATTTCAGGGACCCCTCCTTGATTTTGGGAGAAACCCTATTTTGTTCCCCTGTGCATGGGTTTACAGACAAGGTGTTTTAACTCCGTGGTCACGCAGAAAGTATATACTAAACTCTCTTATACTTCTCAGTTTTGCGTTTATTTCCAAACATCTATGGTTGATGACCTTATTTTTGGTCAGTTCAGCTGGAAGTTTGTTCTGTAAAATGCAAAGTTGGCTAAATTTGATTATTATTTTGCTTAGTCCTTAAAATGGAGCAAAACTGTTAGTCTGTTGCATTGAGATAAGGTAGAACACCTTATGATGTTCTTCCTTTATATAACAACCACCTATTGGTTTTCACAGGCGTCCTGCACTTGATGGTGACAATTGGTGGCGAGGGCATGCTGCAGCTTTCCTTAGATTTGTTCATATACCAGCTAAAGCACTCCTACGAGGCCGTGTTTGCCAGGTAACATCATTTTGAATAAAACTGGAATCTACACACGTGGACTTCTCTTATTTTATGTTAATTTAGCTCTCATCCTTGTTAGCTAGTTTATGGATTCTGCTGTGTCTAGTTATGTACATTTCAACATTATTTGGTGAATTTGTTGGGCTTTTCTATATATGATGGATAAAGAATGAGTGAATGACTAAAACAACCACGTGAATTATGATCCTATTTCCTTTCGCTCTCATGCTTTTGTGCACTACTCATGTGCATTCTCCTCCCGTAACCATGTTGTCACAAACTATGTTTCCTAGGTGAGGACCATGCCCAACACTACAACAAACAGGGAACTTTTGTCGGCCAAAGCCGACGGAAGTTAGCCCTTTCCTGACGAAAGAAGCTAACTTCCGTCGGCAAAACGCTAACTTCCGTCAGCCTTTGGCCGACGGAAGCGAGGAGACGGAAGTTAGCTAACTTCCGTCGGCTTGACGTGACCGACGGAAGTTAGCCCCGAACTCTGCCACGTCAGCAGGGGGGTGCTAACTTCCGTCGGCCAGGCTGGCCGACGAAAGTTAGGGGCAGCTAACTTCCGTCGGCTTTGGCCCTAGCCGACGGAAGTTAGCCTTTCTGCCCACGTGGCCGAAACCAGCTAACTTCCGTCGGCTATGGTAAAAGCCGACAGAAGTTAGCTGGTATTTTTTTTTGTTTTTTCCTGGTTCCCCTACTCACACTCACATCCAACCACAATTTAATCACATTCACAATACACATCTAAATTCACATTTCACATCCAAAATCACATTCAAACTTCACATATAACATCCAAAATCACATCTTAAATCCAAAACTTCACACATCACATCCAAAATCACATAACACAACTTAATTCACATTCAAAGTCACAATACACATCTGCATTCACATATACCATTCAAATTCACATACAAAGTCACATAACACATCGAGATTCACACTACACATCCATACTCACTGATCACCCACATTGGGTCGTGGGTGCCGCCGCTGCCTCCCGCTTCACCCACATTTGGGTCGTGGGTGCCGCCGCTGCCTCCCGCTTCATCCACATTTGCCCGAGAGGCTCCATCCTGGCCAGGCGTACGGAAAGTCTGAAGAAATAGACAAAATTAGAGAACGAATTAACTCAACTACTCTTCTAAACACTAACTTAAGTATCTGAAGTAACGATATGTCAGGAGGTACCTCAGGTGATGTAGAATATAATGGTGGTGGCAGGGGAGGTAGTGGTTGGAAATTGAACATGTCAAATCCACCATGCGGCGGCGACGACCAGGGGGCGACGGCCGGAAGGGGGCGGTGACGGCCGGGAGGGTGCGCGGCGGCGGGCTGCACGGGGCGGTGGCCGGCGGGTTGCTGGCCGGGAGGGGGCGCGGCGGCGGGTGGCACGGGGCGGTTGCCGGCGGGCCGCTGGCCGGGAGGGGGAGCGGCGGAGGGCAGCGCTAGCTGGGACGGGGTGCGGGCGCGGGTGGCGCGGGCGCTGGCCGGAGGGGGCGCGACGGGGCGGCGGCCGGCGCGGTGGCGCGGGGCGCCGGGGGCGGGCGGTGGCGCAGGCGCGAGGCGGGCGGCGGCGTGGGCGGTGGCCGGCGGCCGGGGGCACGGCGGGCGGCGGCAGGAGGCGGGCGGCGGCGGCGTGAAGTGGGCGCGTACAGGGATTAGGTCTCCCTGTACGCGCGCGGGGGGTTGGGGATTATATCCTTTAACTTCCGCGGCCACCATTAAAGCCGACGGAAGTTAACTTCCGTCGGCTTTAATGGTGGCCGACGGAAGTTAAGGGATATGTATCGGCCCGGACCACAGACACGTTAACTTTCGTCGGCCACAGGTAAAAGCCGACGGAAGTTATTTTAACTTCTGTCGGCTTT
Organism: Zizania palustris; assembly: GCA_019279435.1. NCBI lineage: Eukaryota > Viridiplantae > Streptophyta > Magnoliopsida > Poales > Poaceae > Zizania > Zizania palustris. The sequence goes on along the minus strand of JAAALK010000285.1, from coordinate 38,766,809 downwards.
TCGAAAAGCCGATGGAAGTTAAATTGGCCGATGAAAAGTTTCTGTTTTGTTGTAGTGCAACCCACCCATTAACCCTCAATTCTCATTTTTTTTCAGAATATTAGAAAACCAGCACAAATTTGATAAAAACATAACATGGTTGGTGTATTTCAGTGAAATCATCCAACTCAATTGGTTTTTTTATCCGTGCAGAGCAAGCAAGAAGCTGCATACTTTGTTGTGGTCCTCCACGATAAAAAACTGTTGTTATTGCAGTGCGTGGTACAGAAACACCAGAAGATCTCATAACGGATGGATTATGCAGAGAATGCACTTTTACTATGGATGATTTGGATGGATTAGTAAAGTAATTCCTCTTAATAACCATCTCTTTTGTTCTGACATTTTTTTCTATATCTGTTTCATGCTATCTACCTGTAGTGAGCCATTCGATGATATACTTGTCAGACAGGGAAGGATGAGAGCGTAGATTGTATTCAAAGGTAACAACGGGATGTGGCCTTAGACCTTGTCGGCGCGGCAGAGCCATGTTGGCAGTCCATCGGCGAGGCAGGGATAGTTAATAATAGGACTCAATCTGATATATCTTTATTGATGGGGACCTTTGGCTTATACAGCCTTGCACCAGATCCTATTAGGATAGCCTATAGCCAAACTTAGTAATCCAAGTTGCAACTGAATATAACTCTATTACTTATTTGGAAACACTAATGTAATCAATCCTGATGTCACCGGCCGGGATAACACACTGGTTGGTAGGGACTACTTGTCTCAAACTATATTTAAAAGAGGTAGCTGGTCGAGGGTCTGGACCTCTCCGTCGCGCCGCCGCCGTTGCAGTGACGTGGTGAAGAGGCAGGGATACAAGAAGGCAATAGCCAAATTGAACTACTCGACAAGAACTCTAGTGCATCAGCCCTGTTTATATAGGTATAAGAAAAAGACAGGGCTAATCTAATCTACAACTTAATCCTAACTGAAATAGACTCTTATCTAATCTGGACTCTTAATTAGTTAATCTAAACAGAATTTAACCTAACTGCTACAATACCGCACGGTATTGTTCACAGGCAGGCTAGGTCCTCTGGCCCATGATCTGAGGCCATGACATCTCCCCTCCTTTAAAACTAGCTCGTCCTCGAGCTGGGCTGTCGGTGAGATCCGCAAGCCGTTGCCGGCCGTGCCCAACTACTCAGTCAGGAAAGTAGCGTTGGCCTACGTAACACTGTTGATGTCTTCGATCGAGCCATTGCCGCCTGATGTGCCCTTGCCAAGGCCGCCCGTGCCGCCGTCGAGGTGGTCCGGGCTGCCTCCATTGAGGGCGGACGCGTCGCAAACCGAGGTTGTCTTCTTCCTCGGTGGCGAGGAGGTGGGTCCGACTCATCCTCGTCTGGATGGCGATGCTAGGGTCGACCGTCAGTTTGCGCCCACGGGGGTGGATCCCCCTGGTCAGTGGCGGCTGGAAGTGGGAGCCGGTCAGTGTTGAGGGCTTCCAGAGCCACGACTCGGTCTTCGAACGCCTAGATCGGCTGCAACTTCTCTTCAATGGCATCTAAGTGCTCCATGATGGATGTCAGGGCGTCTGCAACGCTTGTTCCTGACTCGGTGATGTTTGGAGGGCTCATGGCAGCGGATGGTGAACCTGGATCATCTGATAACAAGTTGTCACCGGCTAGGATAACACATCGGTTGGTAGGGACTAATCGTCTCAAACTATATTTAAAAAAGGTAGCTGGTCGAGGGCCTGGACCTCTTCGTCGCGGTGGTGCCGTTGCAGTAACGCAGCGAAGAGGCAGGGATACAAGAAGACAATAGCCAAATTGAACTACTCGATAAGAACTGTAGTGCATCAGCCCTGTTTATATAGACACAGGGCTGATCTAATCTACAACTTAATCCTAACCGAAATAGACTCTTATCTAATCTGGACTTGTAACTAGTTAATCTAAACAGAATTAACCTAACTGCTATAGTACCAGTGGTCTTGTTCATGTAAATAGTACCGCGCGGTACTGTTCACAGGCAGGCCAGGCTCTCCAGCCCATGATCTGATGCCATGACACCTGACTCTAAAAAAGGAAATACTAGTTCTGGTTACCAGAATTTCCTGGACTCTTCAAATCCTATCTGGATTGCTTCTTCTTGCATCTGGAATAGTGAATTTCCCCCCTGACATATCTCCCCTACTTGAGAAGCCTCTCGTCCTTGAGCTTGAAATATGGAAATCTGGAACATAATTCTGCCAGAGGAATCCAAGATGCTTCCGATGGAGATAAACCCACCCATTGAACCAGTGACTCTGTTTGTCGTGAGTCAAGCGATGTTGCAGTACTTGCTTTGGAGCAATCACTGTGCGACCATGATGAATTGGTGGTAGGACTTGGCAGTGAAACCGGAGAACCATTATAGGGTTTGAGTAATCCCACATGGAACACAATGTGAAGCTTAGCTATTGGGGGAAGTTGAAGCTTGTATGTGACATCCCCAATGCACATAAGAACTTGGGCTCAACTTCCCAAGGCTTGCAGCATGGAGCGATGCTATTGGGCAATGGAGAAGATGGAGCCAAACCCAATCTCCCACCTTGAATTCAACTAAATGGTGATGACGATCATACAACGATTTATAATATCACTGCGCTTGTTCCAACCGTTCTTTGATCACCACAAACCAATCCCTTTCTTCTTATGCTTGCTAAACTGCTGGTAGGCGAGCAGAACCTTGCTCATAGGAACGTAGAGAAGGCAGTTCTCTGCGATAAACTAATTTCAAAGGTGACATGCCCAACGAAGCTTACACAACCGTATCATAACAATACTCTGCCGATGGCAACTGGTAGGAGCAGGAGAGGAATTGATTAATTCCTTCTGCTTGATTTATTCCATAGCCCTTAAGGGATATTTATAATTCTAATAAATCTAATCTGCTAACCTTATCTCTATCTTTAAAACAGAAATAACAAATCTTATCTAAATCTAACTAATCTTATCTAACTAACTCTAACTAATTATTCTGTTGCACATAACAATCTCTCCCTCCCTCAGAAATCAGCTCGTCCTCGAGCTGAAAATCCGGATAATCATAGGAATTGATTAATTTCTTCTGCTTGATTTATTCCATAGGCCTTAAGGAAGATAAAGAAAAAATTGGTCAAAGTTTTTGCACGCCGTTTAGAGAACTTGTTGAATTTCTGTGAACCACATCCTACCTCAGTTGCAGGTGCCAATTTTTGTGGTTGCATCTCTTGTCATCCTTGTTCAAAAAAAATATAGTGAAAAAAAGAGACAAAAAAAGAGAAAGAAAAGAAATGAGATTGTGAGAAGAAAAAAGAGAACCGGTCCTGTCGTTTGCTACCTTGTTCTGCCTCCACTTGAGTTTTGGCACATAGTTTCCCTCTATTGCTTTTAATTTCACCTTGGGAGCACTTAGACCGGCAACTTTGACGAGTACTAGGGAACACTTATTGAACTTGGTTTAACTGTTATTACTATCGCTATTCCTTGCTACTTACTTTGCCTTCCAAGCTACACTTTCTCTTGGTCAGGACAGGTTCATATCTTACAATCGCCCACCACCCTCCACTTGGTTCGTCACCTGTAGGCCGGTTACCTCACTGCGGCGTGGTAAGAACACTTGCAAGTGTGGGTAAGGCGCTTGACGGATTGCTTCCACCACACACCCACCACCCCACCTAGTTGCTTTCCATAAGGATTATTCTTTGTGTTTTGTCTTTTCACTAACATGGCAGATAACAACGGTACCCCTCCATCTGATTTTAATGACTGTGTCTCATGACGTGCTCTACTGGAGTCTCAGCGGCAGACCCAACACTCCATCGAACGTATCGCACGTACGGTGGCTGACCTAGGGGACTGGATGACTGCTTGGAGACACGATTGCTTGCTGCACAAGCCGCCGATGACCATGTTGAGGAGGAAGACGACCATGTTGAGGATGAAGACGACCTATCCTACACTGGGAACAATGGCATTGACCCTGACGAGGCTGCACGTCATCGCTTTCAGTTCAATCGTCAAGGTATGGGCGGCCACCGCAACCGCCATCCACGAGGTAACAATGACAACCGCAGGAACAATAATCCCTACTCTAAGGTAAAATTTTTAGTACCTCATTTTGCTGGCACCTATGATCCAGATGCATATTTAGATTGGGAGATGTTAGTTGAACAAAAATTTAATGCTCACATGGTTCCTGCTATCCACCGCGTGCGCTTAGCTACTAGTGACTTCACTGGATATGCTCTTCTTTGGTGGACTGAAATAGTTCAGGTTGGCAATGAACCACAAAATTGGGGTATATTAAAACGGCAAATGCGTGGTAGATGGGTTCCTCCTTCATATATACATGATTTGAGAAAAAAATTGCAGCGCCTAAACCAAAGAAATAAATCGGCAGAGGAGTATTATCAGGAGTTGCAAATAGGTTGCATGCGTGCTGAAATTGAGGAGGACAATGATCATAAAATGTCCCGTTTTTATGGTGGATTAAGACGTGATATTAGGATATCATTGATTATAAAGAATACAATAGTATCACTCGTCTTTTCCATCTTGCTATACTTGCAGAAAAAGAATTGCAGGGTCGCCAACAACCACAACGCAGCATGAGGACCAACATTGGTGGTTCCACTTCACGCTCAAGTGGGCAGCAGCAGCGACAACCACCACCTTCTCGACTGGTGGCTACATCAGCACCTTCTGCATCTATAGCCTAGGCTGAGAGCTCCAAAGCTGCAGCATCCAAGGCGCCAGCCAAGCCCACCTCCTCGGCGGCCTCTACTGCACGTTCTGCAGCTATCCAGTGTCACCGATGCAAAGGATTCGGCCACGTTATGAAGGACTTCCCTAGTCAGCGGGCTTATATTGCTACGGAAGACGGTGGCTATGTATGTGCTAGTGATGTTGAAGATGAATATGCGCTTGCTGCTAACATTGTAGGAGATTACGATGCTTCCGACGATGACGCTGTTTTGCACCGGATGCCTCTGCCGACCATGAAGCACTTATTGTACAACGTGTTTTGAGCACTCACATAGAGCAGGACGATCGGGCACAACGGAATAATCTGTTTCAGACCTTTTTCATCGTCAATGACCGTCGTGTACGTGTCATCATTGACAGCGGTAGTTGCAACAATTTGGTGAGCCACGACATGGTAACGAAGCTTCAACTTCCCACACGTGCGCATCCACACCCTTACCATGTGCAATGGTTCAACAATAGCAGTAAGGTCAAGGTAACAAAAACTGCTCACATCAGATTTTCCATTGGTACATACTTCGGAGTTGCTGATTTTGATGTAGTACCAATGCAAGCATGTTCTCTATTACTTGGTAGACCTTGGGAGTATGATACTGATGCTACACACCATGGTAGGAGCAATAAGTACACATTTATGTATAAAGGAAAGAAAGTTACTTTGCTTCCTATGACTCCTGCTGAAATTGTGAAATTTGAACAAGAAAAACATGCTAAGGACGCACAAATGAGCACACAACCTTCTGAAATCAGCAAGTAGCTAAGACGCTTTTGAGGCAACAGATAGATAAAGTTGCTCTTCCTTCTTCATCATAAGTTATTAATTTGAAAGGAGGTGTCATGCTTGCAACTAAAACTGACCTTGCTATAATTTGTGATGATACTCCCTTGATATATGGCTTGATTTGCACGAACGTGCTGTTTTCACTTGCGAACATTCCTAGCTCTGTTCCTGTTGCAGTCACTGACCTTTTGCAGGAGTTTAACGATGTTTTTCCTGCTGAGATACCACCCGGGCTGCCACCGATACGTGGCATCGAGCACCAAATTGATTTCATCCTGGATGGGCAAACGGAGGTTGTCAACCGTACATTGTCCACCATGTTGAGGACTGTTTTGAAGACCAACTTGAAGCTCTGGGAAGAGTGTCTACCTCCTATTGAGTTTGCATATAATAGGTCAGTACACTCCACTACTAAGGTAAGTCCGTTTCAAGTGGTCTATGGCTTTAACCCGCGTGCTCCTATTGATTTTTCTACCATTGCCACCATCTGAAAAATTGAATTTTGATGCTACTACACGTGCTGAATTATTGCTTAAGATGTATGAAACTACTAAAGCAAACATAGAGAAAATGAATGAGAAATATTGTGCTTATGGTAGTAAAGGTAGAAAAGAGATAACATTTGAACCGGGTGATCTTGTTTGGTTCACTTGCGCAAGGATCGTTTTCCTGATTTGAGAAAGTCTAAATTGATGCCCCGTGCTGATGGTCCTTTCCATGTGCTTGAGAAGATCAATGATAATGCATATAAACTTGAGTTGCCTGCAGCTTTTGGGGTTAGTCCCACATTTAACATTTCAGATTTAAATCCCTATTTGGGAGATGACGATGAGCTTGAGTCGAGGATGACTCCAATTCAAGAGGGGGAGGATGATGAGGACATCACTTCACATGATACTCACAACAGCCATCTTTAGGGTTAGGTTTTGCTTTGTTTGCATCTACACTTGTGTGTTTAGATCTCGCTCCTGCACCGGACCGATTGGCTGCTGCATCAGCGTTTGTGAAACCTCTCCTCATCATAGTTCATCTGTGATTTGGCATTCGACTTGTGTTCTTCCTGTTCTTTCTTGTTTTCTTGGGTTCGCTTGCAGGAACTAGCCTTCGTGGCGAGGTCAATCGTGCCCCTGCGTGGTTGATAACCGACGAAGACAGTGGTGTAGTGATTGCAAGGTTTTGATCCGCCGGACCAGAGCCTTGGATCATCAACGTCGAGATTCTCCACCAATCCAAGTTATCCTTACCTAGCGGAAGATCGGGACCAATCCCCATTAGGGGGCTTCGCCCCAGCAGGCTCCGAAGTGCACCCTGGGACCTGGAAACAGCTTCTTCGGGAAGGAACAGGCTTCGATAGTGTGGGCTCCGAGCCGAAGGCTGTCGGAGGCTGACGTCATTTGGCCTCTGTTCAAGGGAAAACTATTCCCCCAACAATCATCATCATGAAGATCTCTCATCCTAGTACTTCTACAAGGTTTGCTTCAGTAGCTCCACTTGCTTCATCAATAAAGAATGAGAAACACCATTCCTAAATGTCTCCAAATTTGAATTAGTGCAAAAAAAACAAAAATCTACATAAAGAATGAGAAACACCATACCTTCAAACAATGAGAAAAACCCATTCCAAAAGGCTCTACTTATTAATGTAGTTGTAGCTATCTTTCCTTTTGGTTTCTTGGTGTGAATACATTGCTCCCACTCCGCCCTTAGGGCCATACCTCTTAGCTTCGTCTTCTTTTCCATTAAACTTTGTAAAGTTAGAAAGGCTGAAACAAATCTTGTCACACCTGGCATTATAATATCTCTCTTCTTGTATTCTTCCTCATCAATGCTAATGTCTTGTGGTGAGAGTAGACAAAAACCGTAATGCCTTAGCTTGATCAAGTGTCTTCTTGAATCTTGGCATCCCACCAATTGCAGCTAGCATTAGGTTGATTGTGTGAGTTGCACATGAACTCCAAAAGATATTTGGTCGTTTGTCTTTCAATAAAATCTTTTGCTCCCATGTTGGTTGAGGCATTGTCGTAACCACTTGTACAACATTTTCAGCCCCTACTTGAACAATGGCTAGCATCAACATACTCAAAAATATACTCACTTGTGTGTGCCTCTTCTGATGACTCCTTTGATACTATGAAGCATGTTCCCAACTTGCAATGCACACACAAGTTCATTATACTTCTCCTTTTAACGTCTGTACAAGCATCAGTCATGTATTGAGCATCCAGTCCTCTTTCTCTCCTCTTCATGGGTTTCAATAATCCCTTGGTCCTCTCTACTTCCTCCTTCAATAGCTTCTTTCGACATTCATATTGAGTCGGACCTTCAAACCCGGGCCAAACGACCAATGGCCTCAAACATTTGCCTAAACTCATCATATCTATTGCATTGAAAGAAATAGCTATAGACAAAAACATAAGTTATAAGAATGAGTAACTAACTGAATAAGAAATAGAAACCACTAAACAAAGTGAACAAACAAGATAGGAATGAGTTATAGTGTTGTACCATTAGCATATAGCCATCTTGCAACACATTGCTTGACCTTATGGATTTCTCCTTCCAAATTGCTTAAATTGTTTGATGTCAAAGGAATAGAAGGGTCCGATAGGAGTTGAATACCTATCCATAGGCCCTATCTTCTTTCTTCTAGTGTTGCATCCCCCCTCACATTCATCCCTTCATCACTTTCAATTGTCACACTATCTCTAAACTCCTGTGATGTTCTATCTTGGTCCATTTTCTTCACTTTTGCATTATAAATTTTTTCTTGCTTTCTCTTGTTCTTCTTTTGTTGATTTAGGCAAGCCCTCACATTGCCCCTTATGTGAGCAATATGCTCTTTAATCCTACGTTACCCCTCCGGACATTCTATGACCAATAGCAAACATTCACCTTCTTTCTTGTTTGGGTCATATGTCTTGCCGAAATCCCATCCCAAATCATCGGAATTTCCTTTATGGAGAAGCACATCACTTATTTCGACAGTAGCACTAGCGGTTGATGAAAACCTACATGTGCATAATAAATTAGGCATTGATAATTTATATTAACTCTTAATACATAATTGATATTTCACATTTAAATATTTCACAATTCACAAAAGCAACAATTTGCACTTACAAGTATATAACATGATAAGTTGACAACATCCAACCCAATCAACCATCCAATAACCAATTAACCATGACCAAAGTATGAAATAACCACCGCATACAACATCATTCCAACAACCATCCACCAACACCCAAGTATCAAACCACCACCACATACAATATGAAAAAATATAGGACAAACAAACGATTAGTATCATATACATTAATTTCAACTGAAACATGAAACTTTAGTGATTTAGTCACTTACTTGTTCAATGTTCCCGGGTTGGACGACCATGGTTAAAATTGCAAGAGCCTAGAAGTTAAAAACTGAAAATGTAGGCAAATTACAATTAATAATTAACTTAGAATATGAATGTATGAATCAATGAATTACATTCTACAAATCTACATTCTACAAATTTACGTTAATACATTGACTACAATCACAACATTTATTCATTTACAAATTACAAAATCAGTATGTGCACTTGTGCAGTGCAATAGACAACAGTGCAAAGTGCAAACAACTAACAAGTAACAAGTAACAATGCAAAAATTGTAAAGGGGCAAAGGGCAAAGGCAAACCGGACTGACTGGGGCTAGGCGCGGGCGCTACAGTGCGTGTCTGCGTGAGCAGCAGCACTCTGGCCGACTGAGCCGCGCCGGATACCAGAGGGCAGAGCGAGGCGGCCGGAGACCAAGAGCGCCGACGGAGCACGACTGCACGAGGCCGCCGGACTGCCGGAGTTGTCGCGCGAGGGAAGATGGCCAGTCAGAGGCGCGCGAGGCCGGCGTCGACACCAGAGCGCGGCGAAGTGGAGAACGGCGGCGATGCGTGCGGCGTGACGGCGCAGTGCGGCGAGCCTAGGAGCATGCACGGGTGAGTACCAGCCACCAGGCAAATAAAAACCCTTTGTTTTTTTTGCGTTTTACTCCCCCACAATCCGTTTTTTTGTGTTTTCGCCGTCGCCGCCCAGGGCGCCTAGGCGCCGCGGTCAACGCCAAGGGCGCGGTTGACCCGCCTAGGCACCCTGGCCGCCCAGCCGGCCGCTAAAGCCCTCCGCGCGGCGCAGGGGCGGCGCCCAGCGCCCAGCGCCACCTAGGCCCCCGCCTAACCCCGCCTTTTAGAACACTGCGCCTCACCATCGTCATGCCAAGTGCAGCTCCGCATCGAAGTCATGGTGCGCCATCCCAGGAACGGGCTGCTCACCAAGGATGTTATCCATGGTGTGTAACATAGAGGCTCACCGTCGTGGCAAGCATCGACACGGTCCCTGTCCTTTGACAATGGAGTAGTGAACTCCACTATGCGCTGCTCATCATGGACTGAAGCTATTGTTGGCGTAAAAGATTACGCTAACAGGTTCTCTGAGATCAAGAACAGACAAACTACGATTCGTGTTTAAGGACTAGCTCAAGCCTCCGAAAGGATAATAGCTTGAGTAGTTCGAATGTGTATTTGAGTAATTTAGTCTTCCGTCCTAGTTAGGGTAGAGAGGGGGGTATTTATAGGCAAAAATGTCTAAGGAAAAGACCTATTTACCCCTAGATTACAACCGACATAGTGGAAACTATTCGGTACCCTGAGTAGGGTTAAAAAGGTAAAGCTATCCGGGGCAGACGGATAAGCCAAACATCTTATCAATCCTGTCGCTCTGCTTCGGAGCCTCGTATCCCGTGGAGGGCTTCTTCAGACTTCGGATCGAGGCACCCTTCGGCTTAACGCCTCCACCTTCGAGTATGAGCCCATCAGCTCCGAAGCTTAGTGATTCTTTGAGCTATTAATCTCTAAGTCACTGAAAGTGAAGCAATTTCCCCCAACATTAGCACCTCGAATACGCCTCTCCGAATTTAACCTGTACAGAAGGGAGGCAGTATACGCAAGGAATATTTTCATATTCTGAGACTTAGAGAGAATTTGAACACATTATAGTCTTTCGGAGGATCTCGGATCCAAAGCATTCGGACCCTGACTCCGAGCTCTCAACGTTGTGTGAACACTCCGTGGGAAAGAGAACCGCTCCGAAGCCCAAACATCGTGAGGAACCGTTTGATTATAACCGTTACGGCGCAAGTAGCCGTTACGCCCTTTAAAAAGTAACGGTCGAAATTTACGGCAGTCTCTCGCCGTTCCACTTCCTGGACCCACCTTCCAGCGGCGGAAGTCAAACCCGCAGTGTGAATGCGATCGAAGCATAGCAACCAGCGGACGGTTATAAAAAGGGGATTAGAAGTTACCCAAAACTTTTTACCGTACCCAGCATCTACGAACCACTCTCTTCAACCTCCAGTTCTCACAACCTTCCAATCCACCGAGCCATGGCGAGAACTAGCCACACCGTTCCGCAGCGGCGAGCACTCTGGCGCAGAGGCAAGCATGGGCCGCCTCGGCTGCGGCAGCAATGGCAGGGGCTCCGGGAGACGCCTGGCCAAGAACCCTCGAGAGCTCCCCCATCCAAGAAGAAGATTCCTCAGAACTTCCTCATCGGCTAGTCCACGAGCACCGCCGAGTCCATTGAAGAGGCCGTGGAAGGAAAGCTGGGGACCGGACTGAGGACTCGAGTCCCCGGGTCGGAATCAACTCCGAGGCCACGAAGCGGGGAAGTCGTAGTTTTCGAGGCCTTCTTCGAGGCAGGCTTGGGACTTTCGGGCCGAAGGGTGTGAGGGACGATCGGAGGTCTCGCCGCCATCCACGAAGCTATCTGCCCCGAAGCCGCAAGACGGGCCTAGGACACCAAGGTGATAACCTTCGGCAGCGTCAACTTCCAGTTACGGAGGGAGCCGCCAACACTTTCCCGTGAAGGCCATCAACGATCGATGGTACACCAACTGGATCCTTCGATGGTTCTACGCCGAAGTTGGAGAGGACTCTCCCCTCACAGGGCCTCTCCAGGAGATCTGGTTTGGAAGAGGCAGAGATTGCTCCGAACCCTAGCCTGTTCTCAACGCGGCTAGGGCTATTGACCTCAGTGGCTCGCCGCATGAGCATGCGCGACCTCACCGAAGTTCATTGCTCTTCGGATTCCACCTCTCGGGGACAACTGGCCGATAGCATTTCAACAAGCTTCGGAGGGTGAGCTCCGAACCTTAGGTAAGACTTCGACTCCTACATTAATATGTTAGATGATGAAAACATACTTATAATATGTTACCCCCCTTTTTTTAGCGGCTCCACTGGCGCTAGCTCCAGAGGATATAGCTCGGGCCACCGAACGGTCCTCAGAGCCCCTACGGTGGCTGAAAGACAGAAGAGGCTAGAGCTGGTGGGGAGCTGGAGCGTTCCAACAGAGTGTGGGAGCTCTCGGGATGGTGCCCCTCCTCTACCAGATTTTACCTCGACCGGAGCAGCCCCTTGGAAATGGAAGGCCGTCGTCGATCCCCCGAAGAAAGCCAGCAAGACCCCCCTAAGAAGAAGAAGGTGGCGAAGATCCTCAACAGCTGGCTCCTGCTTGTCTACTTCGTCCTTGGACGTTCGGAGCTCGGCCTCGGAGGAGTCCGAAGACTCCAATGCCAACTGGTGAAGACCTTCGAGAATTATCTCTTGGAGGGCGACGAAGATGCGCGGGAGTCCAGTCCAGCCGAAACCTGCTCGGGAGGTTGCGGAGGTAGACCCGACACGCACACAGTGCCCGCTGTTGTTTCTATGGTTGGAACTAGGTGATCATCAGTTGATTCAATGTTTCTTCAGACCATTTCAGTTCAGATCCAGAAGTTTTATTCCCATGAAAAATACCTTACCGTGAATAGTGTTTAGAAATTGGTTCAATTCTGATTTAGTGCATGTTGTGGTTACTGTTCAACATCAAGAAGTGTTAGATCTCAGAGTTTGTTTTGAATTGAAATTAATGTATGTTGTATTCAAGCTGATTCAAATCTTGAGTGTTGAATCTAATTGAAACTTTCTAATACTATTCACCGTACGATAATCCTGATTACTATACAAGAATTCTGAATTTATTGCTCTACTTGTTGAATATTCAGATTCAAGCTTTGTGGACAAATTTTGAATATTGATCTGAAACTGTTTTGAAATTGAAATTGGCTATATGTTTCAGATTATACAAATGCACTTTATTGACATTACTTTAATAAACATGAATTTCTATAAACATGAACTGATTGGTTGTGTGAACGGAATTGATATTAGTTGATTAAAACATTGAAACAAAGTTTTTTTTGAGTTTTTGAGTTTGTTTGAGCTCAACTTTTGTACTCATTGTGTGAAACTTGAATTTGTGTTTTTAAAGGTGTGTTGGGTGATTGATTAGGCCATCACTTCGAAAGAAAATGTCGAGGTGCCTATTCACCCCCCTAGTCGCCATTCTAATCCCACAATTGGTATCAGAGCCGTTTGATCACGAGTTGACCTTTACCGATTGTGATCCTTTTGGCGACATGGAAAGGAACACCAAGATCCCAATGTTTGATGGTCGAGATTATGCTTATTGGAAGGTGCACATTGAGGCTTATTTGCTTAGCCAAGGAAGTGCGATATGGGACATTGTTGCATCCCATATACCATTCCTGAAACTCATACCTCAGAGACTGAGAAGGCTCAATATGAATGTAATAGAAAGGCTAAAACATTCTTTTTATCAGTCTGAGTCACAACGAGTTCGACAAGGTCTAGCACCTTACTACTCTCAGAGATTTGGTCGACTTTGAGTACTTTTCATGAGGGCACATTGCAGATTAAGGCTTGGAGGCAGAGCACGTATAATCAAGAATACCAAATGTTCCTGCAAGGACCTGGCGAATCTGTTGATGCTTTGTTTGCTCGCTTTGATGGCATTGTTAGTAACTTGCGATCCACTGGGACGCTAGCTTACTTAGATCATGACCGAGCGATCAAACTTCTCTATGCTCTAGATCATAGCATATGGGAAGTTAAGATCTTAAGCATTGAAGAATCTGCTAGCTTTGATATTTTGACATGCGATGAACTTTTCAGTAATCTTAAGTCCACCGAGATCGCTAAGTCATCTCGTTCTAGGATTGGGAGCTCTTTGCCACAATCCATGGCATTAGTTTCCAGTTTTGGCAGTAGCACCTCATCTGGAGGTAGCATGTCTGGTGTGTGTGCTTTTTCTGGGGGATTTTCCTTGTCTTCTTTGGTCTCTATCACAAAGGAGCAAGTGGACACATTAGACGATGAAGAGCTTGCTCTCATAGTCAAATAGTTCACTCGATTCTATAATGATAGGACAGATCAGAGGAGAGGAGGCTCTCGAGGGTGCTCGAGTGCGGAGATCTCAATCACATTAAAGCCAACTTCCCAAAACTAAAAGCCAAAAATGAACGTGAACAAAAATATCAGAAAAAAGATAAAAACTGTTCTATAAAGGCAAAAGAGGAAAGGTGGCGAAAAGAATGGCTAGAGCTTTTGTGGCAGCACTCAGCGACATCGACAACACCTCGAGCGAAGATCCCAGTTCTGATGAAGATGAACCAGACAAAAATGACGAGAAGAAAGAAAAGATGAAGGACTTCAACGACCTCTACTTCATGGCCAACGGAAGCAAAGCAGCGATGAACCCGCATATCTGAGGTTAGTCTATCTCTTGATGAATTACTTGTGCAAAATAATGAATTACATGATGCTATTATTTCACAAGATAGACTACTCAAACTTGCTGCTAAGAAAGAAAAGAACAAAAGCTTAAAATTGAATCGCTGTCTATTGAACTTGCTTTATTGAAATCTAAATCTAAATCTGCTGATTAGGAGTCATGTCTTATTTTGATGGATGAACTTGGTCAGTTGCGTCTGATTCATGCTAAAAACATTGAAAAATTTGAAAATGTTCAAAAGCAACTAATGGTGGTGGAGTCTAGACCTGATGCCATTGATGAATGCTTAAACTGCACCCTTTTGATTGAGAGTGTTAGTCTGAGAGACAAACATATAGACAAGCTTAAGGCTAGATTGGAGAGTGTTGAGTGTTCTAAGGATGTGCAGCCGACTTGTCCGACCTGCATCACACTAAAGGACCAACTCAGCTTTGCTAGAGAGCAAGGAGAGAAGCTGAAGTGTGAGAGATTATCTGCTTTCCATGGTAGATAAATGCATAGAGGGGAAATGGAAAATGTATCTACTTTTGGATAAAACTAAAATGTGCGCTGACAGGGCAAGGTTAGCTCTTGGGTTAGGTTATGAGAGGACTTCATCCAATACCCGCGCCAAACGGTGTTCACTCTACCTACTACCCTTGAAAAAGAGAGAGCCCAGTTAGACACACCACAAAAAGCCAAAGATTCTACCCAACCCAAAAAGATAATCATTTCTTCACTCAAGATAGACTCAAAGCAAAAACCTAGGAAAACTATGAGGTTCGCGCCAGAATCCCACAAACCTACACCAAAGAAAGTTTTCCATTGCACTTATTGTCATCGTGTAGGACACTTGATTGGTTTTTGCTATAGACGCATAAAAGATGAACATCGTGCTTATGCTTTACATTCTAATCCTTCATTTATATGCATTACTATGATTATAATGCTTATACTGATTACGAGGCTCCTTATAGCTATATGAGTGGCTATGCCCATCGTGGTGTATATCGTATATTGTATGATGATAGACCATGTAGGCATTTTGGTCCTAATTATTTTAGGAACCTCAGCGAGTTGCAAGGAGACCACATGTGCAGTATGGTTGTCATCACACACAGTCTCCTGCTTTATCTACTTCTTGGGTTGTTCACCGCTGGATACCTAACCATCTTATCTCTAAACCCAGCGTTGAGTACTCGAGATTTTACTTCTCTACTTAGGGAGTCATGGGAGGATGGAGGACAAGTGGTTCATTGATTCCGGGTGTTCACAACACATGACCGGAGTTCTTCATGGTTCTACATT
>JAAALK010000285.1:38648567-38750295 GCA_019279435.1 Zizania palustris | reverse complement strand
GGCGACCGGGGCCTGCCTCTGCCCGGTGGCTCCCCATTGTGGCAGGTTGCCATTCTCCCCTCCGTTCTGAGGAGCGTCTGATCCTTGAGTGTTAGTCATCCTGGAATTTTCAATATGTACACATATTTATTTTGGTGAACTTCTTTATATTTTATTTCAAAAGGGTACCGTTCTTGCGGTTACATTTATTAATTTCTCATTCATGCCTTATATTGTGACATGAATGCTAATACAATCAAGTAAAATGAAAATAACAATCAATCGTGAAAACTACGTCTATGGCAGCTCAGGGGACGGCTCGATCTCAGGCTCGTAGGAGACGGGCGGGGTCGAGGAACTGGACGGTCCGGCGGGTGGTGCACTGCGGGAGATCCTCTGGGCCTCACTGTGGGGGTCTGAATGGGTTTCTTCCGGCGAGGCGGAAGAGGTGCGATCTCCTCTATGTCCTTCTTCAACTCCTCGATCTGGTAGCGGAGGTGCGGGTTGGTGGCGACACGCTGTCGAAGAAGCTCATTCTGACGTCGCAACTCCTCTGCCTCGGCAGCCAAACGGTGTCCCTGCTGGATGCGGCGACGAAGCTCTCCGTTCTCGCGGTTCAGGTCCTCGGAGGAATGGCGGTAGAAACTGATAGTGTCGCGCTGTCCATTGGCGTCCTGCAGCGCCTCGTAGTGGAGATCATCCATGGCTTCCAACAAGCGCATGGTATGTCCAATCGCCGAATGGCGCTGGGAGAGGGTGCTGATGAAGACACTGTGTGGACTCCCTGGGGTGCGAAGAGGTACGAAGCGGAAGTCCGTGTCGTAGAGCTCGCTGTCGTAGATCATCCGGAGCTCCGTAAGTGCCTGGAGAGCGGTGCGCTGACTGGCTACCAGGAAGGTAGGTCCTCCTCCGCGGTAGGTGTGAGCTGTCTGAGGGGAAGGCTGGACGACGACGGTGACCTCGCAGTAGCTCTCTTCCTCGTCGGGGAAGACTCCATGGTACATCGGCTCATGCTCGAAGCCGAGGAAACTGACGAGCATGCGTAGCTCGCGGATGAATCCGGCCTCGTCACGAAGAGTCCCGCTCATGGTATGAACCGGCATCTACAAAAGAGAGAAAATTTTTGTGAAAATCTTAGAAGATGAGAGGATAAGTAATCTTTTGTAAAATATAGTGAATATATAAGTCCTAAGGTCAGGTCTGTTTGGCTTCCTACAGTCAAGTCGGCTCTGATACCATCTTGTCGCGCCCCGATTTAATAAATCAGGACTTTATTGAAATTCCATAGAAAATCAATAAATCAAGACGTTCATCACACGACCACGTACAATACGAGCAATCATTCACGGTTCGTAGACCGCATTAATACAAAAGTGAATAAAGATGAAGAGAAACTAATAAAACAAGGGTCCTAGATGAACGCCTTCTTCCAGTCTCGCCTTGACTGGGTCGCTACTCCAGACCTTCATCCTCCTCGTAGTAGACTGGCTCTGATGTTGTAAGTCAACGGGGTGAGTACAGATGTACTCAGCAAGCCACCGAATGCAAATATAATGCAAGGTAATAACAAGGGAGATAGTGGCTAATTTAGCGGAAGCAGCATATGTGTAAAGCTTTAAATGAGAGCAATTTATTAGTACGGAAAAGTAAACATGTGCATGTGTATCATCATCTTCTAACTCGAGGGGTACAGTCAGCCCCACCTCGCTCAACAGTCCTTACGTGCCATGAATAACTTGAATATGCAAACAGTTATAAACTAACTGCGAGTAGTCACACAACCCGCCCTTGACCGTGGGCTCGGCTTTTCGAAAAGATTGATTTTACTCTGATCAGAGATGTACCACTGTACCCACAAGGCACGCACTCATCACCTACACCGAAGTGTAACGAGATGACCCATCACACGGGAACTCGTGCCAAAACCTTCCATATAGTCCTCCCCGACTCAATAGCACCCTCTTATGGGTTTCATATGGTGTCCCGACGCATCGGAGCCCCACCATACCCCCCCTTGAGCCTCGTCGGTACAAGTCGCCCGCAGGCTAGCCCCTTGCCCCCTCCTCTATGGTGCATCAAGCCGGAGTATTCCATACTTCCAGTTAGGACTTACCCATTAGACTTGTGGTTGGTACGGAAGTGCTTTGCAACAGATCCCGCAGACCGGTCCTTATAGTGCCCCGGGTGCGACAAACCAGTGCCCGAGCTTGCACCCGGAACCCACCATACTTATAACCTAGCCAACTCCAACAGAGTCCAGAGACGAGAATAACAGGGAAATTCATATACAGAATCCAGCTATCTACGACTCGTTCTTTTTAACCTATAGCAGTTGTGCCGGTACATGGGGCACTAGCTAATATTTTTATAGTAGAGTGACAAGGAGTTAAGGCTCAATAAGCATGGCTTGGGTTTGCACACAAGGACAGGGATCTAATAAATATAAGTGTAAGGCTTGAATATTTGACTAATGCAATATTAACCTATGGGTTATAGCGATAAGTTATTAAAACATGGGCTCAATTATGATCAACTGTTTCCACAGAGACGGTCGATGACTTGCCTTGCTCAGCAAATGGGGATGGAGGAACCTCGGGTAGAACTCCTGCTCCTCGATGAACTCGTAGTCTTCTCGATACGGAAAATAAACAATACATTCAATAAACAGATAAAATTCACCAAATATTAAACATACACATTTGTAGGTTTTATTATGTGAAGTAATATTTAATATTTCAAGGTTTTTGTACAAAACAGTAAAGTTTAATATTTTAGGATTTTTCCCAATTTATTTTCTGTATTATTAATTTTAACCCTAAGGGGTTTTTATTTATTTATTTATTAATAATATTTTGGGCAACAGAAACATACTGTTTTTATTGCATTAATGGGTAGAGAATAATATTCTGGTTCTAACAAAATTTGAATGGTGAAATTTGGAGTTAAATTGAGCAAGATATGAATTTTCAAAGTTTAAATCAATTTTCTGGATTTTATTTAAACTAAAAACAGTCTCTGGTCCACGGTGAATCAGGTTCACCGTGAACCCGTGACTATGCGCGTGTACCGGCCGATCCAGAGCCGTCGGATCTGGATCTGGCGGTCGGACGCGAGGCGGGAGGCGTAAGTGAAATTGAACGGCCACGATTAAATCTCGCGAAGCGGTATGACGTGGACGCTCGAGATCAGCCCTGGGGTTTAAGTGGTGATCGACGGCCGAGAGGCCTCGATACCCCTTTGACCAGATCCGAGGGCCTAGATTAAATCCCGGAGGGATTTAATCGTAGCCCTCCGATCTCGATCGGACGGCTGCGACGCGATCCGGCACGGCACGGCGTAAGGGGGCACGTACCCCCTTCGTCTCCGGCGACGGCGGGCTCGGGTGCGGCCGCGGCGGCGACGGCGAGGGCCTAGGGACCTAGCTCGGGCCAAAAATGGAACGCGGGGAGTAAGGGGGTCAAGATGGTACCTTCGGCGGCGACGATGGGGCCTGGAGGTGACCGGCGGCGAGCGTAGACGACGGGGAGGTCTCTGGTGCTTGACGGCGACGGCGATCCGACGACGCCCACGGCCAACGGAGTGGGTGCCGAGGTAGGGAGGGCTCTGGCGATTACGATGGTGGCGGCGGCTAGGGCGGGGGAGGCCGGGGTCGTCGGTGAGGGTTCGCCGGAGTTGGAGCTGAGGAGGTGCTCGCAAAAATAGCCAAGGCGCTCTGGAGGGCTAAGGCTCGGGCTACAGCGGTGTGGGCAGAGGGCGGCGACCAGTGGGGTATAAATAGGGTCATCGGCGGCGATTAAACGGAAGGAAACCGAGGGTTTCCTTCCCTCTCCGGCGAGGTTGCCATTCTCCTCGGGTAGGCTTCCATATGCACGAAAATGCGTTGATCTTTGATGGAATGAGGTCGGGGCGGTCGGGGAAGGTGATCCGAGAAGAATCCAGGCGAAATCGGGCGGATTTGGGCGGCCGGCGGCAAGGGATCCGAAGGAGATCGCCGGGGAAGGAAAGGGGATCCCCTTCCCGGGAGGAAGACGATCCTGACAGGTGGGCTCCACCTGTCAGTGATCGATCAAAAAGGAAGGGGGGCCGACAGATGGGTCCGGGAGGTCAGTGGAGAGGCGGGGGCTGACCGGTGGGGCCAGGCGGGTGCGGGCGGGAGAGGGAGGCGGGGAAAAGCGCCGACAAGCGGGGCCCGCTTGTCAGGGAGAGAGCAGTGGTGGGCTGGGCCTAAAAAGGCTTTAGGAGGGGATTTCGGGGTTGAGGCCCAATAGGATTTAAAATTGATTTCTGAGTTTAAATAATTCCAGTAAATCAAATATTTGATTAAGGGTTGAATCACTGCTGATAAAAATTTGTAAAAATTCCTAAAATTATATCTTGGCCTTTAGTTCATCTCATAAGATTTTCAAGTCCAGATATTTAGTATTTCTCCTTGTTTGGCTTTATTTGGATTCTTTTGTGATTTTCCTTTAATAATAAATTCAGAAATGATTTAAATAATATTTTCTTTTTATTTTATTCCTTTTAATTTTGGGGTGTTACAACCACCATACTGATTTCCACGGCCACCTCCTTGCTGTCCTCCAGACACATTGTTGTTGGGACGGCCGTGATTGTAGGAGTTGTCAAACGGTCGACTGCCTCCCTGTCCAGAATCACCACTGCGCCTAGCAGCCGTGTTTGCTGAGGTTGAAAACTCACTTGTTTGGTTGTTCTGCTCATGAATAGATTCACATGAGAGTAACATGGAATAAAACTCAGAGAGAGAGAGAGACAAACTGGTCGGTGTTGTTGAGGACAGTCAGTGACGACTGCAGAGACTGAAACTGAGAACCAAGGCCGACGACGATGTAGTTGATCAGTTCATCATCAGAGATGGGGCTGCCGACCATTGCTAGGGCGTCAGCATACCTCTTCATCTTCTGGAAATATTCAGCAGCGGATTGATCTTGCTTCTCTGTGGTCGTCAGTTGGCGACAAAGCTGATGAACACCCGCTCGATTCTGGGCAGAGAACATTGCGGTGAGGCATGCCCAAACAGCGGCGGAGGTGTTCCGCCCAACCATCTGACCGAGGATCTCCTTGGACATGGATCCGACGAGAATGTTGAGGACGCGCTGGTCCGTGTACCACCAGTTTGCATACGCAGGGTTAGCCTACGTAACAGCAGCAGCACCTTCACCAGTGATGATTGTTTGAGCTGTGGCAATGCAGCTCCCGTCGAGGAAGCCGAACCACCCGGTGCCAGCGATGTTGGGAACAACTTGTGTTCTCCAAAGCAGATAGTTGGAGCGATCTAGTCGAACCGTGATGGTGTTTGTATAGGTGGTTGGTGTGCTGGGGATTGTGGTGAGCACACTGGTGGAAGAGACAGGGATCATGGCACCAGCGGTTTGGGAGGACTGCAACGAGGAGGAGGACATCGCGACGGCGCAAGCCCTAGATCGAGAACACGCTCTGATACCATGTCAGAAAACGTATTTTGCCGTGACTTGCCTCACAAGAGGCTGCTCTATTTATATAGGAGAAATATACATGATATGGCAAAGGATCACAAACCGATCATGCCAATGAGAAGGAAATAAACACAATCCCAAAACTTTAGCAAACGATTGACAACTTCTTTCTTTAACAGGGTCCGCGTGCTCGCCATGCTCGGCGCCGCGCTCACGCAGCAAGCTGCCGCAGATGCCATCGCGAGGCGCCACCTCGACGAGGACGCTTCGTCTGTTGCCGATGACGCCGTTGGTTGCCACGAGATCAGAGTGAGAACTCGAGCTGCTTACCGGTTATCTTAAGGCCACTTTAGATGGATGATTTGCTTGGCTTACTCTGTGGTATCACAATGAATTGAGCTTAGATTTCAGTTGGTTTAAGGACACGCCAATGTATTTTATTTGCGTGTCTAGTAGCGGTCACAGTTTGGGATAGTTTGAGACGGGATAAATTTGAACTGGACTTGTTTGACCATTGATCAATGTTTTGAGGTGGTTAAAATGTGTTATAACTGACGGGAGTTGTCAATGCCTCAATTGTACTAAGCTACAATATCTTAAGCTTAGATGAAAACAGTGTACTCCTACAGTGATATAAAACCATACACAAATTAGGTTGTTTAAACTTTGAATAGGTCAGTTAAGAGCTTCATTTGGGTAGAGACCAATGTGGTTAATGCCCAAACACTCTGAAGTGACTTGGTGTTACATTGTTACTGTGAGATCGAGCTCTATCCCCCTTTTCCATATCAAAGATAGTTTGATGAGGTTTCAGGGTTAATATTTCAAATTGGAACCTAATTTCATATTTGTGGAATCAAAATGTTTCTCTTCTCACTGGTTGGCATTCCATATTGCTGGATTTGAGTTTGTTTCATTTTTAACTAAAAAGATCGACCCCTGATGAAGCTCATTAGTATATGCTTGTATTAGAAATCATATTTATCGTATCAATATTGGTCACCTTAAAATTGTTACCAGAAACAACATGCATTAATACTATGATAAAAATGGAGAACATCCTTGATGTTGTATATATGTCATATGAGGATCATGGTTTGTAGCTCTGTAGCAAATATCATTATAAATCTGGAGAAAATTCTTAAAGATTTAACAATGAGAAGGAAAGAAAAGGGGTGGGTGGTGGTGGGGCTGTTTGGGTTTGAATGATCCTTTAAGGTATAATGATTGGGCATGTAATTTCTGCCATATAGTATAGATTATATCTAAGAAGAGTAGAGTTTCTACCATAGTTATTAAAATGTTGCTTAGGCGGTAGAGCGATCGGGGAGGGTAAGGCGCCCCGCTGCCTTACCCCCAACGTTATCCCCTGCGTGGCCAGGCTCACCACGGTCCAGGCGTGGTGCAGATCCGGCACAGAGAGGCCGGGCACGAGCAGCGTGCAGTGGGGCTGGGCATGGTGTGGCACCGAAGATGGGGGAGAGAAGAGGGAAGAGGGGGAGAGGTAGTGGCTGGAGTGGAGGGCTGGAGGCTGAGAGTGAGAGGAATGGAATGGGAGAGAACTTATGGTTTAGAGATGAAAAATAACTAATGTGCTTTAAATTGGCTGTTGGATCAGATTTATATGAATGTGTTATTGAACTAAACTTTAAATATACTAACATAATTTTAAACGTGTTATTTCAATTTTAACTATATATATATTTTAGTTTTATAAGGTATCTAAAGTGACAATATTGTAACCTAGTATTGTATTGCTATTTTTATCGTACTATATTGCTATTGCTATTTGGAATTTACCACATATCTATTGATTTTTTCCTAAATCCTATATTTAGGCATAAGGCGTCACGCCTTACACCTTACCTCTTTAATAACTATGGTTTCTACCAAGTACTGACCTATCCTATCACTATTTCTATTTTGCTGAACAGGTGAGGTTTAAGCGCTGGCTGTGGTGGACTAGATTTGGCATGGCAGTGGGTGCAATGCAGTTGGTCGGAGCAATTTGTCTTATGTTTGTCATTGTGAGAGATCTTTCAAATGAAAGAAGAGCAACTTCCTGTTTCTTTGGTATGGCTGAGTCAGATCAGATCCAATCATATATCTGTTGAGAATTCCATCTGTGCACCTAAACCTTTGTTTATTGAAATCTTGCATTCTTGCGGCCAAGTAAACTTTGTGCATGCAAGCATTACTCGAGCCCTCTTTCCCTATAGACTTGAAATGAAAAATTCTGGGTGAATAACTGAATACTCTGTTGGCAGATTTTTCCTCTGGTGAATTTAGTACTAAGATATGATCCATCTTGTCAGAATTTGTATTTTATCCGCTGCCTACTTATGCTTTTTTCGTATATTCCATCAAATCTGTTCAATAATTGTTTTCCCTTGCTTCACAATCTAGGACAGGATGAAGTTGATCAAGTCTCACAGCAAGCATTAATTGCATTGTTTCTTATCCTTTCCTGGGTTGCGGTCATTGTCCAATGTTTCACTGGTTCTGATATATTAAGGTGGCGGTCGTTCTATGCAACAGATGACATGGCTTGGAAAGCTCATTACAGGGAAGTGTTTGATCATGGAATTCGAGAAGCTTTATGCTGTCTAGGTCGTGCAAAGTATCTGTAGGTCACTATCCAGTCATTTTTATGCTATGAAAACTCACTATTTATTTACCGATTTGAGTTAGTTGCCTTATGTACTGATGCAGAACCGTATTGGAGGAGGATGAGCTTTACTCTGTGGCAAGACTTCTGGGCGATTTGGTTGCATATCGTGCTTCTGGGACAGGGCATTTGGAGCTCTTAGCAGGTCAATTCTATGTTTCATTGCCCAAGTTCTTTGGCATATTTGAATTTTGAAACAGGCTTGAAGCCAACCCAAATGGTGACATGAGTATTCTATAATTTTTTCATGTACCTTCGCAAAGACATGCATAGCTAAATAGGCGTTTAGCTCTTTAGTAAACAGTAATTAAATTCGACTGACATCACTTGTACCATTCAGAACTCCAACATATACATTATATGTCACATCTTAGTTACCATCTGTTTGTCATTCTTGTTTCTATTTTCATCTGCTGTAAGGAAATCCTAGAGACATCTGTTCCTGTAATAGAAATGGGGGGGAGGATCCCTTCTCTGTTTCAAAAAAAGTGCAATTTGTTTTCCTCCTAAAATACATGATTTTTTCTGCATATAATCTACAAATAAATTCATAATTCTAGCATAGAAAATTAGAAGGAAAAATATGTTTTGATAATACTAAATAAAGTTCATTTTTTCAATCAGTTATAAGACTGAAACTTGAGTATTCCTGATGAAAGTCCTTTGATTGCACAAATCAGAATACATATATTGTTATTTCAGATAGGAACCCTCTTTCATTCTTCATAGGGCTTGTAAAACATTCAATATTGAAAAAAGAATAGAGAGATTAAATGTTGCTCAGGTTGGAGTTAAATTATGAGGTCACTCTTCATTCTTTTTTTCTTCTAGTTTAGGTAATGGCCATCTTATACTGGTTGGGTTATTCAAAATTGCTTACTGTTATCCTTGGATGGTTAACTCATAAAAGATTGGGATTCACCCCTAGGGCTATATTCCATGCTCCATATCAAGGACCTCAAACCCTAGGGCGGGAGGACATTGGCTGCGTAGCTCGTAGCCGGCGCGGGGAGAATCCCCTCGCTGCGCTATCTTGTAGAATGGGGGAGACTTCAGAGAACTAGGGCAGAGAATGTAGACTAATCTTTATTCCTTGCTTGCCTTTGTGTCACCGCTAGAAGACTCAACCAGATTAGGGAGTACTCTGTTTCTCAATTGATACTTGAAAGTGGTTGCCGGATGAGGCCCTGGACCTCTCCGCTGCGGTGGCGCCGTTGTGGGCGGCACAACGAGGAGGAAGGGGCGTCGAACGGAAGGCAATAGCCAACAAGCATACCTAATCTAATATGAGGGATTGGTTTATATATCACCAATCCCCTTCCTTACAGCTCTTATTTCCTAAACAAACCGATCTAGACTTTCCAAAATAGAATAATTAGATTGATCTTACTAAACTTATCTGATTACTTTTCCTTGGGCTGAATAGTTCCTTCGGCTGGTGTCTTGGGCCTGGTTGCCTTGCGCCTGTGGTAGGTGATGCCCCACCTGACATCTCTCCCTCCCTGGACAAGCAGCTCGTCCATGAGCTGGAAGGTTGGATATGATGATCTGAATTCTTCCAAGGTGACCCAAGGTAGCTTCTGCAGCTGGGAGGTTCTTCCAGTGGACTAAGAGCTCTAGTTGGCCGCGAGCCAATCTGCTTTGGGAAACTCCCAGTGGCTCGAGGCAGGCACGGCCATGATGGATAGGGGGTAGGACACCAGGAGCTTGAGGTGGTGCGCCTTGGTATGGTTTGGGCAGTCCCACAAGAAATACATTATGCAGTTTGGCGCCTAGAGGTGATTCCAGCTTGTAAGCTACTTCTCCGTGTAGAAGGCGGAGCCAGACCCAGTCTCTTGTGTTGAACGTCAACTCCCTATGTTTACGGTCATATTGATGCTTGTAGTGATGTTGGGCCTATTCCAAGCTGGTAGGAAGAAGTCATGGTGGAGGCGATGCAGTGTCTTCTCGACGCCTTTGTGGCCTGCTCCATGAGCGTTAGCCAGGACAACCGGCAAGCAGGGGGACTCGGGCGGAATGTATACACGGCCTGCCACTGTGATGAGGCCATCATTGATTTGCCATTTGGGTCCTTTTGAACCTGCAAGGCCATCATTGATTTGCCATTTGGGTCCTTTTGAACCTGCAGCTACTTCTGCCATCAGGTTTTGGAGAGCTGGTTCTGTACTGATTTCTTTGCGCAAGTCATCAAACAGTTGAAATGTCAGGGCGGACAACACCAGAGTCGACCCCACTTCTTCTGTATCCCGATGGGATAGTGCATCGGCCATCACGTTGGATACTCCTGGCTTGAACTCCACTCGAAAATCAAACCCCAGCAGTTTGCTAAGCCACTGATGTTGCGGGAAAGTTGATAGCCACTGATCGAGCAAAAACTTCAAGCTAAAGTGGTCACTGGTCAGTGCGGATGAGAAAGGCTCGACCCCATAGATAGTGCCTCCAATGACGGACTTCCAGGACCAAACCAATGAGTTCCCGCTCATATGCAGCAAGTTTGGCATGGCGTGGTGCAATCTGCTTGCTGAAAAAAGCAATCGGTCCTCCTTGGTGTAAAACAGCACCAAAACTAGTGCCAGAAGCATCACATTCCACAATAAACTCCTGAGCAAAATCTGGTAGTTTGAGGACCGGAGCTGAAGTGAGTGCCTTTTGGAGGGTGGTGAATGCGTGTGCTACCTCTGTATTCCAGCGGAAACTATCCTTGCGAAGGATGTTCGTGAGTGGTGTGGCGATAGCACCATAAACTCTGATGAACCAGTGATAGTAGCCGGCCAGCCCTAGAAATGTGCGAATAGCGCACACAGAAGCGAGGTACCAGCCATTCAACCACTGCCCACACTTTCTCCTCATCCATGGCCACCTCAGTGCGGCCGAAGGCACACTTCGATCTTTTCATGACGAGGTGGTTCTCTTGTAGCTTGGTGAGCACGGCACGTACTTGTTGCAGATGTGCAGACCAGGAAGGGCTGAAGATGAGGATGTCATCAAAAAATACAAGCACAAACCGCCATAAACAAGGTTGCATAACCTCGTTCATGAGTGCCTGAAATGTCGTTGGGGCATTAGTCAAGCCAAAGGGCATCGCCATGAATTCAAAGAGCCCTTGATGAGTGTGAAACGCTGTCTTCTCCACATCCTCTAGGTACATTCGCACCTGGTGATACCCTGAATGCAGATCTAGCTTGGTGAAAAACTTGGCCCCCTTAAGTTCATCAAGTAACTCATCAACGACAGGGATAGGAAATTTATCTTTAATTGTCACGACATTCATGGCCCTGTAATTCACGAAGAAACGCCAAGAGCCATCGACCTTTTTGAAGAGGACAGGTGCGTAATAAGTCGATGCACTTGGCCTGATGACACTGGTTTGCAGCATCTCGGCGCACTATTTTTCAAGTTCTTCCTTCTGGGCATGGGCGTAGCGATAAGGCCGCACCATGACAGGAGTCGTGCCGGGCAGCAGTCTGATCTGATGAGTGCGCTGTCGTTTTGGAGGTAATCCAGTTGAGAGTGCGAACAACGGGGTGAATTCCAAATGAAGTTCTTCCATGATGTCCCCCTCAACCCCGGGCAGTGACGGTGGGCTTGACGACATTGTATCAGTTGTATGCCATGTCACTTTGTGGCCATCTCGCACGAATGCAAGTGTGCGGCGGCTAAAATCCTAGAGAATGGGTCCAAGGGACTCCAGCCACTGCACTCCTAGCACCATATCATAAGAGCCAAGCTCAAGACCATAGCAATCAATGTGAAACTGTTCCCCATAAATAGAAATCTGCATTGCCTTGCAACATCCTGGACTGATCAGTCTATCCCCATTTGCCACTGCCACTCTCAGTCCACTGTGTTCAGAGAGGGGAATGCCTATCCGCGCTGCTGCCTCTGTGTCGACAAAATTGTGAGTGGACCCGGAGTCAAGCAGGGTGAAGAGGCGTGCCCCCTGGATATCATCCTGAATCTGCATCGTGTGGCCGTGGCGAGGCTGAATGCCGGTGAGGGTGTGTATGGAGATTGTTGGCTCATCGTCGTTGAACTGATCCTTGTCATCCTGCTCACCCAATACCTCAATGACGAAGAGGTGTTTGCAGAGGCTCTTGTGTCCCACTTTGAACGGCTCATCGCAGTGGAAACACTTGCCCTCTTTGCGGCATTGGGCAATGTCTGTTGGCGACAAGCGGATGGTACTAGACTCCGGTTTGCTGTTCATAGATGCCGACATTGCTGCTGGTCCTAGTTTTGCTGCTGTAGAGGGTGATGATACACCCTGTCTAGCCAAGAACCGCCCACCTGAATGACTGCTCTGAGATGTTGGCCCGTCGTGTGAGGTATTTCTCTGTTCGTATGCTCTTGCAAATATGATGGCGTCGTCGAGGGTGGCCGGCTATTGAAGGGATACATCAGTCCGTAGCGGGTTGCCCAGGCTTGTCACGAATAGTTGCACCTATTGATGTTCTGTCAATGATGTGTCCCTGTAGGAGAGCGTGACAAACCGCTTGCTGTACTCATCAATAGTGCTCGTGCGTCGCAACATCGCCAACCCTCCAATAGGGATGTTAGTGAGGGGTGGCCCAAACCATGCATTCACCAATTTAACGAATTGCTACCATGTGGGGCGCCCACCATTAAGCTCCATGCGATGAAACCATAACTGGGCGTCCTCCAAGAGGTAGAACGGGGCAATAGCAACCCTCTTGTGTTCTGGGGTCCGACGGACATGGAAATATACCTTTCACAATGATTCAGCCAGGGAAGGGGGTCACCGGTGCCATCAAACTTTGGGAACTCAAACTTGTGGGCAGTCGGTAGGAGATCCCCGCCTTGGTCCTCATCATCATCATCCGCGCGACACCGGTGTTGGCGCCCACCCCCGTGATGGCGCGGGGGTGGATCCCCTTGATCAGCAGCCGCCGGTGCGTTTGATGGGTGGCCTGTGGTCTAGATGAGTACCTCCAGGGCTGCTACTCGTTCCTCCAGAGGCTGAATCGGTTGTAGCTTGAATTCGATCGCATCCAAACACTTCATGATGGCATGGAGCGCATCCTCAATCAATGTCCCCGATCTGGTGGCCTCTGATGAACTCATGGCAGCGGAAGACGCACCCGAGCCTCCTGATACCAAGTTGTCACCGCTAGAAGAGTCAACCAGATTAGGGAGTACTCTGTTTCTCAATTGATACTTGAAAGTGGTTGCCGAACGAGGCCCCGGACCTCTCCACTGCGGTGGCGCCGTTGTGGGTGACACAGCGAGGAGGAAGGGGCGTCGAACGGAAGGCAATAGCCAATTACAAGCATACCTAATCTGATATAAGGGATTGGTTTATATATCACCAATCCCCTTCCTTAGCTCTTATTTCCTAAACAAACAGATCTAGATTTTCCAAAACAGAATAATTAGATTGATCTTACTAAACTTATCTGATTACTTTTCCTTGGGCTGAATGGTTCCTTCGACTGGCGTCTTGGGCCTGGTTTCCTTGCGCCTGTGGTAGGTGATGCCCCACCTGACATTTGCCTCAAGGGCTTACATCTCTATTTATATAGCCTAATAGATAAGAGTTAACTACCCTGATCTTAACTAACCTGAATCTTAATCAATAAGGAAACCTAATCTTAGCCATTAAGGAAACTAACTAACCCTAACTAACTCATGGCCAGCCACGCGGGTCCTATTCACATGAACAGTACCACGTGGTATTGTTCACTGTTGGGCCTAGTGGCCCTGGCCCATAGCACTACTGTTCCTCTTGGGCTTGGTGGCCTTGGCCCATAGCACTACTATTCCCCTTGGGCTTGGTGGCCTTGGCTCATAGCACATGACATCTCCCTCTCCCTTGAAGATCAACTCGTCCTCGAGCTGGTAGAACGGGGGCGGAACGTGAGGAGCCATGCTGAATAGCGTGGGCCTCATGGCTCCAGATGTGATGAGTCATTGTCAACGATAATCAAAGAGGACAGATGAAGAGAGGAGATCTGCTGTTTAATGGGCCGCGTGTGACTCAGGTACACGGGCAACGAGCGACTGTCGGGCAGAGGAGGCTGCGAAGTCGGGCTGGCCCAATACGGGTACATGGGCCAGAAGCAGCAGAAGACCCACTGGGCTGTTGACCAGGATTGACTCAGGTACACGGGCGGTGAGCGGCTGCCGGGCTGAGAGAGCTGCGGAGTCGGGCCGGCCCAATCCGGGTACTTGGTGCAAAGTCAGTGGAGGCTTTGTCAGTTTCGGCGCAAAACTGACAACCGTTGATCTTGTATCCGACTATCCAGAAGAGAAGCCGTAGTCGCTACGAAAACTTAGCTTCCGGATAAGTCATCTATATCTCTAGGCCCACAGTCAGTCAGTCGTGTCTGTAAAAATACCTAAGGGCAGTAGTGTCTTTTCCTTTATTCCTACGTCTGTAAAAAACCCTAAGGGGCTGGTGGAATATTCCTAGTGTTGGGCAGCCTATAAATAGGACCCCAATCCCTAGGGTTAGGTCACCCTTTTGGCTGAAATCAATACTACTCCTTTGGGTCATTTTGTCTCTTGCATTTTCTCTCTCTCTCTCTCTCTCTCTTCGGTTGTGCGCCGCCAGGCTGCTGTTCATGTGATTTTGGCTTGCATTTATTTCATTCCTTCTGATGCAGTGAAGCTTCTATTCTCTAATCGTGCGCAGTAAAACTGCAGCAGTATTTGTTGCTTCGTTTCACGTGCACAGGCATTTTCTTGAGTGATTGGGCTTCGGTTGCTACTGTTCTTCACGCAAGTAGTACTAGTTCTTGCTGTTGCAAGTAGTACTACTACACTGTAGCAACAGTACACTAGTACCAACTTTTTGGCTTTTACTGCTCAACTTTTTGATCGAGTTGACAGGACTAAAGTCCCTTTTATGGCTGTTCTCTGGCGAAGCCCCTTCTCTGTTCGAAGCCCCTCAGCTCCGTGAGGGAGGCTTTGATCTAAAATCTTCGAAGGCTTCGTTTGAACTTCGATGTCAAGTTTGTGCTGTGTTGCTAAGCCTCGAAGTACTTTTTGAACTGTCAGCGTTTCATACTTCGAACGTTTGGGCGAAGGTACTCCGACTTGAGCTCTTCGAAGTCCATACTTCGACAGGTTTCGAAGTTGGCTTCGAAGCTTGTCTTTTTGTAAGACTTCGCTCAGTGTTTGCATCCGTCCTCTTCGAAGGTCCTTGTTGTGTTCTGTTCGAAGGTAGAGTGTAGGCTTCATTTTGGTTTCTCTGTCGCGTGTCAGCCTTCACTTTTCCTTTCGAAGGTTGTTCGCTCTGTGTGCATGTTCGAGGCTGTATTCGAAGCCTTGCCTTCGAAGCAGGCTCCGACTCTGTCATACTTCGCTCTCATTCACACTCGACCTAGGATAGACAACACACCTTCGACAGACTTCGACTTCCACCTCCGAACCAGACTTCGACCAGTGAAGTAGACCTCGACCTCCGAAGCAGGCTTTGACCGCGCGAAGCAGGCTTCGACACTGCGAAGCAGGCCTCGACTAGCGAAGCAGGCTTCGCCAAGTTTCGAACAGGAGACAGATTTCGAACGGTAACTTCTCACTTCATTCTTAGTGCACTTAGAGTGCTATATTGAGAAGTTTGTCTTGCCTTGTCTTGTGTTTACTGTTTATCTGTCTATTAGCACTGCTTTGGTAGTTCTCTGTTTGACATCAGCTGCTTCTAGGCTAGATACCTTTAGACTTAGGCTATTTGCTCATATTCTGCTTCTTGGTCTTTTGAGGTGCGTTGGGTGTTGGGAACATGCCATATATTCGAAAGAATTTTTAAGGCGCCCATTCACCCCCCCTCTGGTCGCTACTTTCGGTCCTACAAGTGGTATCAGAGCGAGGTTAGGGTTTTTCCATACCTTAACCGGTTCTAAATCCCAGTAGTGACCATGACGTCTCCTGGCAAGGTCCCGTCCTTGGAAGCCTATGGCTATAACTATTGGAAGACTCGCATGCGAGCCTATCTCATGAGCCAGGGTTCGGACATTTGGGACATTTGCGTTCACACCACGTTTCTCATATTGCCAGTCGCTGAGCATGGTACTGCTGGTATCATTGCTCAGCATCTGAGCAATAGTAAGGCTGTGAACATTCTTTTCTCTGGTTTAGGTCCCACTGAGTTTGAGCGTGTGAGCCATCTCTCCACTGCGAAAGAGATCTGGGCTACCCTCAAGGCATACCATGAGGGAACAACACAGGTCAAGGCTCGGCTCTATCGGACCTACCGGCGTGAATATGAAAATTTCACACAGAAGCCAGGTGAATCTGTTGAGGCTTTGTTTGGTCGTTTTCAGTCGATCATAAACAAGCATCGGGACAACAAGGCTGAGGGTGCTCAGTTAGTCTAAGATCATGAGCAGGCGCTCAAGGTTCTCCATACCTTGGACCCAAAGATCTAGGAGATCAAGGTATCTTCTATCATTGAGAGTACTTCTTATGATACCTTGACCATTTCTGAGTTGTTTAGCAAGCTGAAGGCTACTGAGGTTGATCTCTAGCTGAGATCAAATCTCACTGGTTCTGGATCAAAATCTCTGGCCCTTGCTACACCTTCTGTTGATCCTTCTTCTATGAGCTGTGTTGGGTTCTCCTTGATGTCTATCACTGAGGATCAGCTTGAGTCTTTGGGAGATGATGATTTGTGTCTTTTTAACAACCGAGTGCGTCGTGTCTATGACAAGAGAATGTTCAAAAGACATGGCACAAAATCCGGGTGCTTTGAGTGTGGTGATCCAGGACACTTCATCGCCGACTGCCCCAAGCGCAATGGTCACAAGAAGGGCACCGGTGGTGGCTTCCACGACTCCGGCAAGCACGAGAGCTCATCCTTCAACAAGGGCAAGTCGAAGACCAGATTCTTCAAGAAGGCCCTGAAGGACTACCGGTGAGAGAACAAGAAGCGCGACAAGGCCTTCTTCGCTGAAATGGAGAAGAGCTACTCCAAGCGGTCCACGTCTTCTTCCTCTTCATCGAGCTCAAGCGATGAGGAGATCGCCATCAGGAAGGGGAAGGACAAGGACGATCCGGCGGGCCTCTACTTCATTGCCTTCGGAGACAAGCCGAAGAGCCGCTCACACCAGTGCCGAAGATCCCACAAGAGCTTCTGTTCAATGGATCTTGGTGATAAGGAAGAAAAGAGCTCCTCCGATGACTACGACGATGACGACAACGAAAAGGTATCATCCTATGAGCGCGAAATCATTGATTTACTTGAGAGCAATCGCCAGGAGTTCAAATATCGGGAAAAACTGCTTAGGGGTGCCAAGAAGAGGATAGATGAGTTAGAGAGTGAGCTTGCCATAGCCAATGGCAGAATTGACAGTCTATCTTCTTCCCCTTGCTTGGGTGATAGCAGTGAGTGCCCGAAGTGTGAGGTGCTTCTGTGTGACTTGTCGACTATGAAGTCCAAGTACACAGAAATGGTTGATGAGAGGGACGCTTTGGCCACTGAGCTTGAAAGCGCTCAGCTGGAGCTGAAAGATGCTCAAGCCACTGTCGTCGCACCCTGTGTTCATTGTCCATCTCATCTAGCTGCCTTAGCTGAGCTGAAATCTAAGGGCGATGAGCATTTGGGTGATTTGGAGAGGTTGAGAGCTGAGCTTGCGCAGACTAGGCTAGAGCTTGAGACATTGTCAGTTCCACCCACTATCTGTGAGAACTGCCTGTCTCTTAGACTTGAATTGATCAAGCTAAAAGCCGAGAAGTTTGTCCAAGTAGAGAGTGAGTGTGAGACCGTCTTGTCTCATGTAGAGGTTCTAGCTTCCTTGAGAGAGGAGCTAGCTGATTCTCAGAATGAGAACTTTTACCTCTGTTCTATCCTAAGTTGGATCAGTGCTAGAGAGCCACAGCTCGGCATGATGATCCAGCAGTTCAAGAGGCAGGATGGGTTTGGGGTAGGTTACACCTACACCAAGGCTGACTTTGAGAGTGCCATTAGCCGGGCAGTGGAGTGGAGTAAAATGAATCCTGAGCAGAGATACCCCAAGACTCACTCCACTGAGTCTTCCCAGGCTTGTCAGCCCAAGGATGGAGTAATTCATGAACCTCCTAAAGCTCCACCCAAGAAGCCTATCTGGGTTCCAAAGCCCAAACACCTCCACTCTTCTCTAGACTCTCTTCCTGGACCTTCTCAACCCAAGAAGACTACATTTAACACCACCAAGCCCAAACATCCCAAGCCTCAACCACATCCCAAGAAGCCCACCTATCATTGTGAGTAATGTCAGAAAGACAGGCATCTTGCGGAGTTTTGCTTTAGGAGGAAGCGGGTTGACAGAGCAGAGAGAGCTCGTGGTGATCAGGAGCAGTTCTACCAGCAGGGTGGTAGACTGCGTGTTCCTCGACGCGGGGAGAGGATGGAGGCCAGGCCGCGTCGTGTAGGTGGTGGTAGAGGAGACGGCTTTCTTGCCCGTGCTCCAGTTGGTGGTGTCCGTTCCGGCAGAGTTCCAGATCGTGTTGGCTACGGTCCTGGACCTCGTGGCCGCAGGTTTAGGCAGAACCGAGGACCGCATTTTGGTCCAAATTCTCATGATGATTTCTGCTTTCCGTCTTTTGAGCAGATGGCTCGACACTGGTTTAGCTCTTTTGCTAAACCTGGTGCCGGACCATTTGCTCCCACTTACAACCATTGATTGTGCAGGATCGGGGACTGGAGGATGTTTGGATCATGGACTCAGGATGCTCTCGCCACATGACGGGACATCGCAGATGGTTCTCCAGTCTCACTTCCCCGAGCTCAAAAGAGTACATCACATTCGGGAACAGTGGTCAAGGGAAGGTAAGTGGCATAGGCTCTATTCGCATTTCAGATCATTTCTCTTTGAAGAATGTTGCTTTGGTTAAGAATTTGAACTTCAATTTGATTTCTGTTTCGCAACTTCTTGAGGATGGTTTGGAAGTGCGTTTTAAGAAGGGCAAGTCTTCTGTGTTTGATTCTAGAGGGTCTTTGATTTGCCAGATTTTACCATTCGATAAAGTTTTTCGAATTGACTTCTCTAGTTCTTTTGGCCCTTCTCGTTGTTTGATTGCTGGATCCTCCTCTGAGCTCTGGAAGTGGCATAGGAGGTTAGGTCATTTGAGTTTTGATCTGCTAGTCAGGTTGAGCTCTATGGACCTCATCCGAGGATTGCCCAAGCTTAAGATGGAGAAGGATCTAGTTTGTCATCCCTGTCGTCATGGGAAAATGGTTGCCGCTTCTCACACACATGTTACTCAGGTGATGACTTCGTATCTGGGCGAGCTTTTACACTTGGACACTGTTGGTCCAGCTCGGGTACGTTCAGTCGGTGGGAAGTGGTACGCACTTGTGAGTGTTGACGACTTCTCTCGATTCTCGTGGGTTTTCTTTTTGGAGTCTATGGATGAAACTTTTCAATTTGTTCATGACCTGATTTTGAAGCTGAAGAATGAGAACAATGGTCGGATGCGAGCAATTCGCTCCGACAACAGCTCTGAGTTCAAGAACTCTCAGTTCGTCAGCTTCTGTAGTGATCAAGGTCTTGACCATCAGTTTTCTTCTCCTTACACTCCCCCACAGAACGACATTGTGGAACGAAACAACCGCACGCTAGTCGAGATGGCCAGGACGATGCTCGATGAGCACAGGACTCCTAGGCGTTTTTGGGCTGAAGCCATGAACACGGCTTGCTATCTGGCCAACCGCATCTTTCTTAGAGCTTACCTTGGTAAGACATCATATGAACTGCGGTTTGGCAGACAACCCAAGGTGAGCCACTTGCGAGCGTTTGACTGCAAGTGCTTTGTGCTCAAGAAGGGAGGGCATTTGGACAAGTTTGAGTCTCGTTGCTGGGATGGTGTTTTTCTTGGTTATGCATTGCATTCTCGAGGCTTCCGTGTTTGGAACCTCGAATCCCAGCTGCTTGTCGAGACTTGTGAGGTTTCATTTGATGAGTCCTTGCCTTCTTTGACTCCTTCTTTTGAGCTTTCTGGTGATGATGAGCTCGGAGAGTCCATCTTCGAGGAAGATGAGGATACTCCAGCTGCTGATGAGGGTGGGCCTTCTGCACACCCTGAAGAGCCCACGCCTTCTGAGACTTCGACTGAGGATGAGGGTGGACCTCTGATCACTTCTTACACTACAATCGAGCCCCCTCAGTCGAGTCCAGAGGTGCCAGCTGCTGACTCCGGTTAGGTGACTTCAGATCACCAGGGAACCCGAGCAGTTCAGCGTGACCATCCCTCAGAGCTCATCATAGGTGATTTGACTGAGAGAACTTTGCGTTCATCTAATGCCTCTCTTGCTGTGTTTGCTGAATCTGCTTTTGTTGCATCTTTTGAGCCCAGAGATGTTTCTCATGCTCTTTCTGATTCAAATTGGATTAATGCTATGGAAGAAGAGCTTGAGAATTTTGTCCGTAATCGGGTTTGGACACTAGTTGAGCCGCCACCAGGATGCAACCCCATAGGCACCAAATGGGTGTTCAAGAACAAACAAGGTGAAGATGGGGTTGTGGTGTGCAACAAAGCTCGACTAGTTGCCCAGGGTTTTTGCCAGAAAGAGGGTATTGATTTTGAAGAAAATTTCGCCCCTGTTGCCCGTCTTGAGTCCATTCGCATTCTCTTAGCTTTTGCCGCTTCGAAGGATTTTAAGCTTTTTCAAATGGACGTTAAGAGTGCTTTTCTGAACGGGTTCATAGAGGAGGAAGTTTATGTTAGGCAGCCCCCCGGTTTTGAGAACCTTAAGTTTCCTCGACATGTTTTTAAGCTGCAAAAGGCTTTATACGGGTTGAAACAAGCCCCCAGGGCTTGGTATGACCGGTTGAAGCAGTTTTTGTTGGGGAAGGGCTTTGTGATGGGTTCAGTGGATAAAACTCTCTTCTTGCTTAGAGTTGCTTCAGATTTCTTAGTTGCTCAGATTTACGTGGATGATATTATTTTTGGCGGTACTACTGATTCTCTTGTGTCCAAGTTCTCTGAGCAGATGCACAGTGAGTTTGAGATGAGCCTCATGGGTAAGCTCAAGTACTTCTTAGGACTCCAGATCAAGCAGACCAAGGACGGCACCTTCATCCACCAGGGTAAGTACACTCGCGATATGCTTAAGAAATTTGATTTTGGTGGTGAATTTAAGCCGCAGATGACCCTGATGTGCACATCTGGGGGTCTTGACAAGGATGAGAGCGGCGTCAAGGTCAATGAAAGGGAGTTTCGAGGGATGATCGGTTCGGTGTTGTACTTGACGGTGACCAGACCGGACATTCAGTTCGCCGTGGGACTTTGCGCGCGTTTTCAATCTTCACCACGCGCGTCTCACCGGTAGGCTGTCAAGCGCATATTCAGGTATCTCACTTATGCACTCGATCTTGGTCTTTTCTATTCAGCTTCATCATCTCTCGATTTATCTGGCTTTTCAGATGCCGATTTTGGTGGGTGCCGGTTGGATCGCAAGTCGACTTCCGGTACTTGCCAGTTTCTTGGTTCTTCTCTTGTCTCTTGGTCTTCTCGAAAGCAATCTGGAGTTGCTCTTTCGACCACAGAGGCTGAGTACATAGCTGCTGCTAGCTGCTTCTCACAGTTGGTTTGGATGATTTCCACTCTACGAGATTTTGGGTTGTTCTTTCCTACCAGGGTTCCATTGTTTTGCGACAGCACTAGTGCTATTAGTGTAGGGAAAAACCCGTGTCTCCATTTAAAAACCAAACATATTGATGTGCGCTTTCATTTTCTGCAGAATCAATATGAGAAAGGTGTCATTGACCTTGTTCATGTTGATACCCATCATCAGTTGGCTGACATTTTTACCAAACCCCTAGATCAGTCTACCTTTGAGCATTTACGAGGGGATTTAGGTGTTGTGTATCCTTTCTAGGATATTTTGCATCAGTTTTCTTTCTTCTTTAGTCTTTTCTTGAGTCTTTTTGTGTGTGTTCATATCTTGCATTTCAGGGGGAGTCTGTGTCTCTTTTGAGTGCTTGATGAGTTCACTTGTCAACAAGGGGGAGAAAATTTGGGATCAGAGTTTAAGGGGGAGTTTTCTGTCTCGCTTGTTCTTACTCTGTTGATATCTTTGTTGTTCTGAAAATCGCACTCATTTTGAGCTTTTACCTTCGGTTAACCATAATGACCGCTTCTTGCTTTTGTTTGGCTTTTGGTCATTAGGGTTAAACTTTTACCTTATTTTTCTTCTTCTTTGTTTTTCTTGTGCTTTGTTTTCGTGTTTCCACATTTGTTCGCAGGTGCTGAAGAGCTGAAGAAATGAAGTGTTGACAATGCACTCATCAAGGGGGAGATTGAGGAGCCATGCTGAATAGCGTGGGCCTCATGGCTCCAGATGTGATGAGTCATTGTCAACGATAATCAAAGAGGACAGATGAAGAGAGGAGATCTGCTGTTTAAAGGGCCGCGTGTGACTCAGGTACACGGGCAGCGAGCGACTGTCGGGCAGAGGAGGCTGCGAAGTCGGGCTGGCCCAATCCAGGTACATGGGCCAGAAGCAGCAGAAGACCCACTAGGCTGTTGACCAGGATTGACTCAGGTACACGGGCGGTGAGCGACTGCCGAGAGCTGCGGAGTCGGGCCGGCCCAATCCGGGTACTTGGTGCAAAGTCAGTGGAGGCTTTGTCAGTTTCGGCGCAAAACTGACAACCGTTGATCTTGTATCCGAATGTCCAGAAGAGAAGCCGTAGTCGCTACGAAAACTTAGCTTCCGGATAAGTCATCTGTATCTCTAGGCCCACAGTTAGTCAGTCGTGTCTATAAAAATACCTAAGGGCAGTAGTGTCTTTTCCTTTATTCCTGCGTCTGTAAAAAACCCTAAGGGGCTGGTGGAATATTCCTAGTGTTGGGCAGCCTATAAATAGGACCCCAATCCCTAAGGTTAGGTCACCCTTTTGGCTGAAATCAGTACTACTCCTTTGGGTCATTTTGTCTCTTGCATTTTCTCTCTCTCTCTTCGGTTGTGCGCCGCCAGGCTGCTGTTCATGTGATTTTGGCTTGCATTTATTTCATTCCTTATGATGCAGTGAAGCTTCTATTCTCTAATCGTGCGCAGTAAAACTGCAGCAGTATTTGTTGCTTCGTTTCACGTGCACAGGCATTTTCTTGAGTGATTGGGCTTCGGTTGCTACTGTTCTTCACGCAAGTAGTACTAGTTCTTGCTGTTGCAAGTAGTACTACTACACTGTAGCAACAGTACACTAGTACCAGCTTTTTGGCTTTTACTGCTCAACTTTTTGATTGAGTTGACAGGACTAAAGTCCCTTTTATGGTTGTTCTCTGGCGAAGCCCCTTCTCTGTTCGAAGCCCCTCAGCTCCGTGAGGGAGACTTCGATCTGAAATCTTCGAAGGCTTCGTTTGAACTTCGACGTCAAGTTTGTGCTGTGTTGCTAAGCCTCGAAGTACTTTTTGAACTGTCAGCGTTTCATACTTCGAACGTTTGGGCGAAGGTACTCCGACTTGAGCTCTTCGAAGTCCATACTTCAACAGGTTTCGAAGTTGGCTTCGAAGCTTGTCTTTCTGTAAGACTTCGCTCAGTGTTTGCATCCGTCCTCTTCGAAGGTCCTTGTTGTGTTCTGTTCGAAGGTAGAGTGTAGGCTTCATTTTGGTTTCTCTGTCGCGTGTCAGCCTTCGCTTTTCCTTTCGAAGGTTGTTCGCTCTGTGTGCGTGTTCGAGGCTGTGTTCGAAGCCTTGCCTTCGAAGCAGGCTCCGACTCTGTCATACTTCGCTCTCATTCACACTCGACCTAGGATAGACAACACACCTTCGACAGACTTCGACTTCCACCTCTGAACCAGACTTCGACCAGTGAAGTAGACCTCGACCTCCGAAGCAGGCTTTGACCCCGCGAAGCAGGCTTCGACACAGCGAAGCAGGCCTCGACCAGCGAAGCAGGCTTCGCCAAGTTTCGAACAGGAGACAGATTTCGAACGGTAACTTCTCACTTCATTCTTAGTGCACTTAGAGTGCTATATTGAGAAGTTTGTCTTGCCTTGTCTTGTGTTTACTGTTTATCTTTCTATTAGCATTGCTTTGGTAGTTCTCTATTTGACATCAGCTGCTTCTAGGCTAGATACCTTTAGACTTAGGCTATCTGCTCATATTCTGCTTCTTGGTCTTTTGAGGTGCGTTGGGTGTTGGGAACAGGCCATATATTCGAAAGAATTTTTAAGGCGCCCATTCACCCCCCCTTCGTCGCTACTTTCGGTCCTACAACGGTCGATGTCTTCCTATGTGGCGGGCAGGCGAGGTCACGCCAGCAGACCCTGTGATCCTTGTGCCATAAGTCAGCCTTGAACTCTTCCTGGCCGAGCTGGAATGGGGCATCACGATACATGTCCGGGTAGGAAAGATGCTCACCATTGGCCACCTGGACTAGCATCTTCCCGTGCGGACATAGGCGTAGAGTGGTCTAGCCCTCCACTTCCTCGGCGATGAAGTTGTGGGTGGAGTCGAAATCAGGGAGGGCTAGCAAGGAGATGCCACCTAGCTGGAGGGGAACTTGCGCTGTCTCGCTTGTTTGGACACCTGTGATGGCGTGCAAGGAAATATGTGGGTTGGCCTCTTGCTGCTCAATTGTCTCGGTGACATCGTCGTCCTCGTTGAAGGCAAGGTCGAGGAAGAAGAGACGTTGGCAGACTCGATAATGGTTGGGGCCAAATTTCTCGTCGTAATTGCAGTAGAGTCCGAGGCGATGGCGTTCCTCCATCTCCGACTAGGACAACCGTTTGACTGATCGACCCTCCACCATGACCGGTGTTGTCGTAGAGGTCGGTGGTGGGGGTGCTGGTAGTATCAGCCAGGCTAGCGGCGAGGGCACAAGTGCCCTAGGGCCCGAGGTAAAGTCCCCAATGTGCGGTAAAGGCTGGTGACCATGGTCCAAGCGTTGGATCGCTAGAGAGTAGCTGGCGGTGGTGGTGGATAGGACGGTGACGGCAGCGGTGAGGTCCTTGATCTAGGCCATCATCTCGACCAAGGTAGGCTAAGGATCTTCTGATCCTATCATGATGGGGGTGGTGGTGGTGTAGTCCTGCTGATTGGTTGGGGGCGTGGCAGAGGATCGTCTAGATGCTGATGCCAAGTTGTCAAGGAGCTCAAACCCTAGGGCGGGAGGACCTTGGCTGTGTAGCTCGTAGCCGGCGTGGGGAGAATCCCCTCGCTGCGCTATCTTGTAGAATGGCGGAGACATTAGAGAACAGGGGAGATTTAAGAGAACTAGGGTAGAGATTGTAGACTAATCTTTATTCCTTGCTTGCTTTTGCCTCATGGGCTTATCTATATTTATATAGCCTAATAGATAAGAATTAACTAATCTGATCTTAACTAACTTCAATCTTAATCAATAAGGAAACCTAATCTTAGCCATTAAGGAAACTACCTAACCCTAACTAACTCATGGCCAGCCATGCGTGTATTGTTCACGTGACAGTACCACGCGATATTGTTCACTGTTGGGCCTAGTGGCCCTGGCCCATAGCACTGTTGTTCCCCTTGGGCCTGGTGGCCTTGGCCCATAGCACATGGCACATATATGGGTTTTAGGACAAACTCATACGAGGATGATTTGTTGAGTGTACAATGTAAATCATTGGTATTATGAATATATTGGGAGCATACTGAAGATCTCTTTTATGGTACATGTTATAAGGCTTGATCTATTGCAGAAGAGTGAAAATTTGCCTGATCAGCAAACTGACCTTATGGAGGCACCTCATAAGCTTATGCAAGAAGCTGCTAT
This sequence comes from Zizania palustris, assembly GCA_019279435.1. Lineage (NCBI taxonomy): Eukaryota > Viridiplantae > Streptophyta > Magnoliopsida > Poales > Poaceae > Zizania > Zizania palustris. Next base: position 38,724,515 of record JAAALK010000285.1, on the reverse strand, counting down.
GCTTCTTCCATTTGCTGAAGCATGATACACGGTTGGAGAGTGGAGACTCTATCTAACTAGGAACAATTTTAATACTTGCCTGCCTTGTATAATTTTATTTGACATGGTCTTATTTCAGGGACCCCTCCTTGATTTTGGGAGAAACCCTATTTTGTTCCCCTGTGCATGGGTTTACAGACAAGGTGTTTTAACTCCGTGGTCACGCAGAAAGTATATACTAAACTCTCTTATACTTCTCAGTTTTGCGTTTATTTCCAAACATCTATGGTTGATGACCTTATTTTTGGTCAGTTCAGCTGGAAGTTTTGTTCTGTAAAATGCAAAGTTGGCTAAATTTGATTATTATTTTGCTTAGTCCTTAAAATGGAGCAAAACTGTAAGTCTGTTGCATTGAGATAAGGTAGAACACCTTATGATGTTCTTCCTTTATATAACAACCACCTATTGGTTTTCACAGGCGTCCTGCACTTGATGGTGACAATTGGTGGCGAGGGCATGCTGCAGCTTTCCTTAGATTTGTTCATATACCAGCTAAAGCACTCCTACGAGGCCGTGTTTGCCAGGTAACATCATTTTGAATAAAACTGGAATCTACACACGTGGACTTCTCTTATTTTATGTTAATTTAGCTCTCATCCTTGTTAGCTAGTTTATGGATTCTGCTGTGTCTAGTTATGTACATTTCAACATTATTTGGTGAATTTGTTGGGCTTTTCTATATATGATGGATAAAGAATGAGTGAATGACTAAAACAACCACGTGAATTATGATCCTATTTCCTTTCGCTCTCATGCTTTTGTGCACTACTCATGTGCATTCTCCTCCCGTAACCATGTTGTCACAAACTATGTTTCCTAGGTGAGGACCATGCCCAACACTACAACAAAACAGGGAACTTTTGTCAGCCAAAGCCGACGGAAGTTAGCCCTTTCCTGACGAAAGAAGTTTGGCCGACGGAAGCGAGGAGACGGAAGTTAGCTAACTTCCGTCGGCTTGACGTGACCGACGGAAGTTAGCCCCGAACTCTGCCACGTCAGCAGGGGGGCGCTAACTTCCGTCGGCCAGGCTGGCCGACGAAAGTTAGGGGCAGCTAACTTCCGTCGGCTTTGGCCCTAGCCGACGGAAGTTAGCCTTTCTGCCCACGTGGCCGAAACCAGCTAACTTCCGTCGGCTATGGTAAAAGCCGACAGAAGTTAGCTGGTATTTTTTTTTTGTTTTTTCCTGGTTCCCCTACTCACACTCACATCCAACCACAATTTTAATCACATTCACAATACACATCTAAATTCACATTTCACATCCAAAATCACATTCAAACTTCACATATAACATCCAAAATCACATCTTAAATCCAAAACTTCACACATCACATCCAAAATCACATAACACAACTTAATTCACATTCAAAGTCACAATACACATCTGCATTCACATATACCATTCAAATTCACATACAAAGTCACATAACACATCAAGATTCACACTACACATCCATACTCACTGATCACCCACATTTGGGTCGTGGGTGCCGCCGCTGCCTCCCGCTTCACCCACATTTGGGTCGTGGGTGCCGCCGCTGCCTCCCGCTTCATCCACATTTGCCCGAGAGGCTCCATCCTGGCCAGGTGTACGGAAAGTCTGAAGAAATAGACAAAATTAGAGAACGAATTAACTCAACTACTCTTCTAAACACTAACTTAAGTATCTGAAGTAACGATATGTCAGGAGGTACCTCAAGTGATGTAGAATATAATGGTGGTGGCGGGGGAGGTAGTGGTTGGAAATTGGACATGTCAAATCCACCATGCGGTGGCGACGACCAGGGGGCGACGGCCGGAAGGGGGCGGTGACGGCCGGGAGGGTGCGCGGCGGCGGGCTGCACGGGGCGGTGGCCGGCGGGCTGCTGGCCGGGAGGGGGCGCGGCGGCGGGTGGCACGGGGCGGTTGCCGACGGGCTGCTGGCCGGGAGGAGGAGCGGCGGAGGGCAGCGCTAGCTGGGACGGGGTGCGGGCGCGGGTGGCGCGGGCGCTGGCCGGAGGGGGCGCGACGGGGCGGCGGCCGGCGCGGTGGCGTGGGGCGCCGGGGGCGGGCGGTGGCGCAGGCGCGAGGCGGGCGGCGGCGTGGGCGGTGGCCGGCGGCCGGGGGCACGGCGGCGGCGGCAGGAGGCGGGCGGCGGCGGCGTGAAGTGGGCGCGTACAGGGATAAGGTCTCCCTGTACGCGCGCGCGGGGGTTGGGGATTATATCCCTTAACTTCCGCGGCCACCATTAAAGCCGACGGAAGTTAACTTCCGTCGGCTTTAATGGTGGCCGACGGAAGTTAAGGGATATGTATCGGCCCGGACCACAGACACGTTAACTTTCGTCGGCCACAGGTAAAAGCCGACGGAAGTTATTTTAATTTCTGTCGGCTTTTCGAAAAGCCGATGGAAGTTAAATTGGCCGATGAAAAGTTTCTGTTTTGTTGTAGTGCAACCCACCCATTACCCTCAATTCTCATTTTTTTCAGAATATTAGAAAACCAGCACAAATTTGATAAAAACATGACATGGTTGGTGTATTTCAGTGAAATCATCCAACTCAATTGGTTTTTTTTATCCGTGCAGAGCAAGCAAGAAGCTGCATACTTTGTTGTGGTCCTCCACGATAAAAAACTGTTGTTATTGCAGTGCGTGGTACAGAAACACCAGAAGATCTCATAACGGATGGATTATGCAGAGAATGCGCTTTTACTATGGATGATTTGGATGGATTAGTAAAGTAATTCCCTCTTAATAACCATCTCTTTTGTTCTGACATTTTTTTCTATATCTGTTTCATGCTATCTACCTGTAGTGAGCCATTCGATGATATACTCGTCAGACAGGGAAGGATGAGAGCGTAGATTGTATTCAAAGGTAACAACGGGATGTGGCCTTAGACCTTGTCGGCGCGGCAGAGCCATGTTGGCAGTCACATCGGCGAGGCAGGGATAGTTAATAATAGGACTCAATCTGATATATCTTTATTGATGGGGACCTTTGGCTTATATACAGCCTTGCACCAGATCCTATTAGGATAGCCTATAGCCAAACTTAGTAATCCAAGTTGCAACTGAATATAACTCTATTACTTATTTGGAAAACACTAATGTAATCAATCCTGATGTCACCGGCCGGGATAACACACTGGTTGGTAGGGACTACTTGTCTCAAACTATATTTAAAAGAGGTAGCTGGTCGAGGGTCTGGACCTCTCCGTCGCGCCGCCGCCGTTGCAGTGACGTGGTGAAGAGGCAGGGATACAAGAAGGCAATAGCCAAATTGAACTACTCGACAAGAACTCTAGTGCATCAGCCCTGTTTATATAGGCATAAGAAAAAGACAGGGCTAATCTAATCTACAACTTAATCCTAACTGAAATAGACTCTTATCTAATCTGGACTCTTAATTAGTTAATCTAAACAGAATTTAACCTAACTGCTACAATACCGCACGGTATTGTTCACAGGCAGGCTAGGTCCTCTGGCCCATGATCTGAGGCCATGACATCTCCCCTCCTTTAAAACTAGCTCGTCCTCGAGCTGGGCTGTCAGTGAGATCCGCAAGCCGTTGCCGGCCGTGCCCAACTACTCAGTCAGGAAAGTAGCGTTGGCCTACGTAACACTGTTGATGTCTTCGATCGAGCCATTGCCGCCTGATGTGCCCTTGCCAAGGCTGCCCGTGCCGCCGTCGAGGTGGTCCGGGCTGCCTCCATTGAGGGCGGACGCGTCGCAACCGAGGTTGTCTTCTTCCTCGGTGGCGAGGAGGTGGGTCCGACTCATCCTCGTCTGGATGGCGATGCTAGGGTCGACCGTCAGTTTGCGCCCACGGGGGTGGATCCCCCTGGTCAGTGGCGGCTGGAAGTGGGAGCCGGTCAGTGTTGAGGGCTTCCAGAGCCGCGACTCGGTCTTCGAACGCCTAGATCGGCTGCAACTTCTCTTCAATGGCATCTAAGTGCTCCATGATGGATGTCAGGGCGTCTGCAACGCTTGTTCCTGACTCGGTGATGTTTGGAGGGCTCATGGCAGCGGATGGTGAACCTGGATCGTCTGATAACAAGTTGTCACCGGCTAGGATAACACATCGGTTGGTAGGGACTAATCGTCTCAAACTATATTTAAAAAAGGTAGCTGGTCGAGGGCCTGGGCTTCTTCGTCGCGGTGGTGCCGTTGCAGTAACGCAGCGAAGAAGCAGGGATACAAGAAGACAATAGCCAAATTGAACTACTCGATAAGAACTGTAGTGCATCAGCCCTGTTTATATAGACACAGGGCTGATCTAATCTACAACTTAATCCTAACCGAAATAGACTCTTATCTAATCTGGACTTGTAACTAGTTAATCTAAACAGAATTTAACCTAACTGCTATAGTACCAGTGGTCTTGTTCATGTAAATAGTACCGCGCGGTACTGTTCACAGGCAGGCCAGGCTCTCCAGCCCATGATCTGATGCCATGACACCTGACTCTAAAAAAGGAAATACTAGTTCTGGTTTCCAGAATTTCCTGGACTCTTCAAATCCTATCTGGATTGCTTCTTCTTGCATCTGGAATAGTGAATTTTCCCCCTGACATATCTCCCCTACTTGAGAAGCCTCTCGTCCTTGAGCTTGAAATATGGAAATCTAGAACATAATTCTGCCAGAGGAATCCAAGATGCTTCCGATGGAGATAAACCCACCCATTGAACCAGTGACTCTTGTTTGTCGTGAGTCAAGCGATGTTGCAGTACTTGCTTTGGAGCAATCACTGTGCGACCATGATGAATTGGTGGTAGGACTGGCAGTGAAACCGGAGAACCATTATAGGGTTTGAGTAATCCCACATGGAACACAATGTGAAGCTTAGCTATTGGGGGAAGTTGAAGCTTGTATGTGACATCCCCAATGCACATAAGAACTTGGGCTCAACTTCCCAAGGCTTGCAGCATGGAGCGATGCTATTGGGCAATGGAGAAGATGGAGCCAAACCCAATCTCCCACCTTGAATTCAACTAAATGGTGATGACGATCATACAACGATTTATAATATCACTGCGCTTGTTCCAACCGTTCTTTGATCACCACAAACCAATCCCTTTCTTCTTATGCTTGCTGAACTGCTGGTAGGCGAGCAGAACCTTGCTCATAGGAACGTAGAGAAGGCAGTTCTCTGCGATAAACTAATTTCAAAGGTGACATGCCCAACGAAGCTTACACAACCGTATCATAACAATACTCTGCCGATGGCAACTGGTAGGAGCAGGAGAGGAATTGATTAATTCCTTCTGCTTGATTTATTCCATAGCCCTTAAGGGATATTTATAATCCTAATAAAATCTAATCTGCTAACCTTATCTCTATCTTTAAAACAGAAATAACAAATCTTATCTAAATCTAACTAATCTTATCTAACTAACTCTAACTAATTATTCTGTTGCACATAACAATCTCTCCCTCCCTCAGAAATCAGCTCGTCCTCGAGCTGAAAATCCGGATAAGCATAGGAATTGATTAATTTCTTCTGCTTGATTTATTCCATAGGCCTTAAGGAAGATAAAGAAAAAAATTGGTCAAAGTTTTTGCACGCCGTTTAGAGAACTTGTTGAATTTCTGTGAACCACATCCTACCTCAGTTGCAGGTGCCAATTTTTGTGGTTGCATCTCTTGTCATCCTTGTTCAAAAAAAATATAGTGAAAAAAAGAGACAAAAAAAGAGAAAAGAAAAGAAACGAGATTGTGAGAAGCAAAAGAGAACCGGTCCTGTCGTTTGCTACCTTGTTCTGCCTCCACTTGAGTTTTGGGCACATAGTTTCCCTCTATTGCTTTTAATTTCACCTTGGGAGCACTTAGACCGGCAACTTTGACGAGTACTAGGGAACACTTATTGAACTTGGTTTAACTGTTATTACTATCGCTATTCCTTGCTACTTACTTTGCCTTCCAAGCTACACTTTCTCTTGGTCAGGACAGGTTCATATCTTACAATCGCCCACCACCCTCCACTTGGTTCGTCACCTATAGGCCGGTTACCTCACTGCGGCGTGGTAAGAACACTTGCAAGTGTGGGTAAGGCGCTTGACGGATTGCTTCCACCACACACCCACCACCCCACCTAGTTGCTTTCCATAAGGATTATTCTTTGTTGTTTTGTCTTTTCACTAACATGGCAGATAACAACGGTACCCCTCCATCTGATTTTAATGACTGTGTCTCATGACGTGCTCTACTAGAATCTCAGCGGCAGACCCAACACTCCATCGAACGTATCGCACGTACGGTGGCTGACCTAGGGGACTGGATGACTGCTTGGAGACACGATTGCTTGCTGCACAAGCCGCCGATGACCATGTTGAGGAGGAAGACGACCATGTTGAGGATGAAGACGACCTATCCTACACTGGGAACAATGGCATTGACCCTGACGAGGCTGCACGTCATCGCTTTCAGTTCAATCGTCAAGGTATGGGCGGCCACCGCAACCGCCATCCACGAGGTAACAATGACAACCGCAGGAACAATAATCCCTACTCTAAGGTAAAATTTTTAGTACCTCATTTTGCTGGCACCTATGATCCAGATGCATATTTAGATTGGGAGATGTTAGTTGAACAAAAATTTAATGCTCACATGGTTCCTGCTATCCACCGCGTGCGCTTAGCTACTAGTGACTTCACTGGATATGCTCTTCTTTGGTGGACTGAAATAGTTCAGGTTGGCAATGAACCACAAAATTGGGGTATATTAAAACGGCAAATGCGTGGTAGATGGGTTCCTCCTTCATATAAACATGATTTGAGAAAAAAATTGCAGCGCCTAAACCAAAGAAATAAATCGGCAGAGGAGTATTATCAGGAGTTGCAAATAGGTTGCATGCGTGCTGAAATTGAGGAGGACAATGAGGATAAAATGGCCCGTTTTATGGTGGATTAAGACGTGATATTTAGGATATCATTGATTATAAAGAATACAATAGTATCACTCGTCTTTTCCATCTTGCTATACTTGCAGAAAAAGAATTGCAGGGTCGCCAACAACCACAACGCAGCATGAGGACCAACATTGGTGGTTCCACTTCACGCTCAAGTGGGCAGCACCAGCGACAACCACCACCTTCTCGACTGGTGGCTACATCAGCACCTTCTGCATCTATAGCCTAGGCTGAGAGCTCCAAAGCTGCAGCATCCAAGGCGCCAGCCAAGCCCACCTCCTCGGCGGCCTCTACTGCACGTTCTGCAGCTATCCAGTGTCACCGATGCAAAGGATTCGGCCACGTTATGAAGGACTTCCCTAGTCAGCGGGCTTATATTGCTACGGAAGACGGTGGCTATGTAAGTGCTAGTGATGTTGAAGATGAATATGCGCTTGCTGCTAACATTGAAGGAGATTACGATGCTTCCGACGATGACGCTGTTTTTGCACCGGATGCCTCTGCCGACCATGAAGCACTTATTGTACAACGTGTTTTGAGCACTCACATAGAGCAGGACAATCGGGCACAACGGAATAATCTGTTTCAGACCTTTTTCATCGTCAATGACCGTCGTGTACGTGTCATCATCGACAGCGGTAGTTGCAACAATTTGGTGAGCCACGACATGGTAACGAAGCTTCAACTTCCCACACGTGCGCATCCACACCCTTACCATGTGCAATGGTTCAACAATAGCAGTAAGGTCAAGGTAACAAAAACTGCTCACATCAGATTTTCCATTGGTACATACTTCGGAGTTGCTGATTTTGATGTAGTACCAATGCAAGCATGTTCTCTATTACTTGGTAGACCTTGGGAGTATGATACTGATGCTACACACCATGGTAGGAGCAATAAGTACACATTTATGTATAAAGGAAAGAAAGTTACCTTGCTTCCTATGACTCCTGCTGAAATTGTGAAATTTGAACAAGAAAAACATGCTAAGGACGCACAAATGAGCACACAACCTTCTGAAAATCAGCAAGTAGCTAAGACGCTTTTGAGGCAACAGAAAGATAAAGTTGCTTCTCCTTCTTCATCATAAGTTATTAATTTGAAAGGAGGTGTCATGCTTGCAACTAAAACTGACCTTGCTATAATTTGTGATGATACTCCCTTGATATATGGCTTGATTTGCACGAACGTGCTGTTTTCACTTGCGAACATTCCTAGCTCTGTTCCTGTTGCAGTCACTGACCTTTTGCAGGAGTTTAACGATGTTTTTCCTGCTGAGATACCACCCGGGCTGCCACCGATACGTGGCATCGAGCACCAAATTGATTTCATCCCGGATGGGCAAACGGAGGTTGTCAACCGTACATTGTCCACCATGTTGAGGACTGTTTTGAAGACCAACTTGAAGCTCTGGGAAGAGTGTCTACCTCCTATTGAGTTTGCATATAATAGGTCAGTACACTCCACTACTAAGGTAAGTCCGTTTCAAGTGGTCTATGGCTTTAACCCGCGTGCTCCTATTGATTTTCTACCATTGCCACCATCTGAAAAATTGAATTTTGATGCTACTACACGTGCTGAATTATTGCTTAAGATGCATGAAACTACTAAAGCAAACATAGAGAAAATGAATGAGAAATATTGTGCTTATGGTAGTAAAGGTAGAAAAGAGATAACATTGAACCGGGTGATCTTGTTTGGTTGCACTTGCGCAAGGATCGTTTTCCTGATTTGAGAAAGTCTAAATTGATGCCCCGTGCTGATGGTCCTTTCCATGTGCTTGAGAAGATCAATGATAATGCATATAAACTTGAGTTGCCTGCAGCTTTTGGGGTTAGTCCCACATTTAACATTTCAGATTTAAATCCCTATTTGGGAGATGACGATGAGCTTGAGTCGAGGACGACTCCAATTCAAGAGGGGGAGGATGATGAGGACATCACTTCACATGATACTCACAACAGCTATCTTTAGGGTTAGGTTTTGCTTTGTTTGCATCTACACTTGTGTGTTTAGATCTCGCTCCTGCACCGGACCGATTGGCTGCTGCATCAGCGTTTGTGAAACCTCTCCTCATCATAGTTCATCTGTGATTTGGCATTCGACTTGTGTTCTTCCTGTTCTTTCTTGTGTTCTTGGGTTCGCTTGCAGGAACTAGCCTTCGTGGCGAGGTCAATCGTGCCCTGCGTGGTTGATAACCGACGAAGACAGTGGTGTAGTGATTGCAAGGTTTTGATCCGCCGGACCAGAGCCTTGGATCATCAACGTCGAGATTCTCCACCAATCCAAGTTATCCTTACCTAGCGGAAGATCGGGACCAATCCCCCATTAGGGGGCTTCGCCCCAGCAGGCCCGAAGTGCACCCTGGGACCTGGAAACAACTTCTTCGGGAAGGAACAGGCTTCGATAGTGTTGGGCTCCGAGCCGAAGGCTGTCGGAGGCTGACGTCATTTGGCCTCTGTTCAAGGGAAAACTATTCCCCCAACAATCATCATCATGAAGATCTCTCATCCTAGTACTTCTACAAGGTTTGCTTCAGTAGCTCCACTTGCTTCATCAATAAAGAATGAGAAACACCATTCCTAAATGTCTCCAAATTTGAATTAGTGCAAAAAAAATCAAAAATCTACATAAAGAATGAGAAACACCATACCTTCAAACAATGAGAAAAACCATTCCAAAAGGCTCTACTTATTAATGTAGTTGTAGCTATCTTTCCTTTTGGTTTCTTGGTGTGAATACATTGCTCCCACTCCGCACTTAGGGCCATACCTCTTAGCTTCGTCTTCTTTTCCATTAAACTTTGTAAAGTTAGAAAGGCTGAAACAAATCTTGTCACACCTGGCATTATAATATCTCTCTTCTTTGTATTCTTCCTCATCAATGCTAATGTCTTGTGGTGAGAGTAGACAAAAACCGTAAATGCCTTAGCTTGATCAAGTGTCTTCTTGAATCTTGGCATCCCACCAATTGCAGCTAGCATTAGGTTGATTGTGTGAGTTGCACATGAACTCCAAAAGATATTTGGTCGTTTGTCTTTCAATAAATCTTTTGCTCCCATGTTGGTTGAGGCATTGTCTGTAACCACTTGTACAACATTTTCAGCCCCTACTTGAACAATGGCAGCATCAACATACTCAAAAATATACTCACTTGTGTGTGCCTCTTCTGATGACTCCTTTGATACTATGAAGCATGTTCCCAACTTGCAATGCACACACAAGTTCATTATACTTCTCCTTTTAACGTCTGTACAAGCATCAGTCATTATTGAGCATCCAGTCCTCTTTCTCTCCTCTTCATGTGGTTTCAATAATCCCTTGGTCCTCTCTACTTCCTCCTTCAATAGCTTCTCTCGACATTCATATTGAGTCGGACCTTCAAAACCCGGGCCAAAACGACCAATGGCCTCACACATTTGCCTAAACTCATCATTATCTATTGCATTGAAAGAAATAGCTATAAACAAAAAACATAAGTTATAAGAATGAGTAACTAACTGAATAAGACATAGCAACCACTAAACAAAGTGAACAAACAAGATAGGAATGAGTTATAGTGTTGTACCATTAGCATATAGCCATCTTGCAACACATTGCTTGACCTTATGGATTTTCTCCTTCCAAATTGCTTAAATTGTTTTGATGTCAAAGGAATAGAAGGGTCGATAGGAGTTGAATACCTATCCATAGGCCCTATCTTCTTTCTTCTAGTTGTTGCATCCCCCTCACATTCATCCTCTTCATCACTTTCAATTGTCACACTATCTCTAAACTCCTGTTGATGTTCTATCTTGGTCCTTTTCTTCACTTTTGCATTATCAATTTTTTTCTTGCATTTCTCTTGTTCTTCTTTTGTTGATTTAGGGCAAGCCCTCACATTGCCCCTTATGTGAGCAATATGCTCTTTAATCCTACGTACCCCTCCGGACATTCTATGACCACATAGCAAACATTCAACCTTCTTTATTGTTTGGGTCATATGTCTTGCCGAAATCCCATCCCAAATCATCGGAATTTCTCTTATGGAGAAGCACATCACTTATTTCGACAGTAGCACTAGCGGTTGATGAAAACCTACATGTGCATAATAAATTAGGCATTGATAATTTATATTAACTCTTAATAACATAATTGATATTTCACATTTAAATATTTCACAATTCACAAAAGCAACAATTTGCACTTACAAGTATATAACATGATAAGTTGACAACATCCAACCCCAATCAACCATCCAATAACCAATTAACCATTGACCAAAGTATGAAATAACCACCACATACAACATCATTCCAACAACCATCCACCAACACCAAAGTATCAAACCACCACCACATACAATATGAAAAAATATAGGACAAACAAAACGATTAGTATAATATACATTAATTTCAACTTGAAACATGAAACTTTAGTGATTTAGTCACTTACTTGTTCAATGTTCCCGGGTTGGACGACATGGTTAAAATTGCAAGAGCCTAGAAGTTAAAAACTGAAAATGTAGGCAAATTACAATTAATAATTAACTTAGAATATGAATGTATGAATCAATGAATTACATTCTACAAATCTACATTCTACAAATTTACGTTAATACATTGACTACAATCACAACATTTATTCATTTACAAATTACAAAATCAGTATGTGCACTTGTGCAGTGCAATAGACAACAGTGCAAAGTGCAAACAACTAACAAGTAACAAGTAACAATGCAAAAATTGTAAAGGGGCAAAGGGCAAAGGCAAACCGGACTGACTGGGGCTAGGCGCGGGGCGCTACAGTGCGTGTCTGCGTGAGCAGCAGCACTCTGGCCGACTGAGCCGCGCCGGATACCAGAGGGCAGAGCGAGGCGGCCGGAGACCAAGAGCGCCGACGGAGCACGACTGCACGAGGCCGCCGGACTGCCGGAGTTGTCGCGCGCGAGGGAAGATGGCCAGTCAGAGGCGCGCGCGAGGCCGGCGTCGACACCAGAGCGCGGCGAAGTGGCGAACGGCGGCGATGCGTGCGGCGTGACGGCGCGTGCGGCGAGCCTAGGAGCATGCCACGGGTGAGTACCAGCCACCAGGAAAATAAAAACCCTTTGTTTTTTTTGCGTTTTACTCCCCACAATCCGTTTTTTTTGTGTTTTCGCCGTCGCCGCCCAGGGCGCCTAGGCGCCGCGGTCAACGCCAAGGGCGCGGTTGACCCGCCTAGGCACCCTGGCCGCCCAGCCGGCCGCTAAAGCCCTCCGCGCGGCGCAGGGGCGGCGCCCAGCGCCCAGCGCCACCTAGGCGCCCGCCTAACCCCGCCTTTTAGAACACTGCGTGCCTCACCATCGTCATGCGCCAAGTGCAGCTCCGCATCGAAGTCATGGTGCGCCATCCCAGGAACGGGCTGCTCACCAAGGATGTTATCCATGGTGCTGTAACATAGAGGCTCACCGTCGTGGCAAGCATCGACACGGTCCCTGTCCTTTGACAATGGAGTAGTGAACTCCACTATGCGCTGCTCATCATGGACTGAAGCTATTGTTGGCGTAAAAGATTACGCTAATAGGTTCTCTGAGATCAAGAACAGACAAACTACGATTTCGTGTTTAAGGACTAGCTCAAGCCTCCGAAAGGATAATAGCTTGAGTAGTTCGAATGTGTGTATTTGAGTAATTTAGTCTTCCGTCCTAGTTACAAGGTAGAGAGGGGGGTATTTATAGGCAAAAATGTCTAAGGAAAAGACCTATTTACCCCTAGATTACAACCGACATAGTGGAAACTATTCGGTACCCTGAGTAGGGTTAAAAAGGTAAAGCTATCCGGGGCAGACGGATAAGCCAAACATCTTATCAATCCTGTCGCTCTGCTTCGGAGCCTCGTATCCCGTGGAGGGCTTCTTCAGACTTCGGATCGAGGCACCCTTCGGCTTAACGCCTCCACCTTCGAGTATGAGCCCATCAGCTCTGAAGCTTAGTGATTCTTTGAGCTATTAATCTCTAAGTCACTGAAAGTGAAGCAATTTCCCCCAACATTAGCACCTCGAATACGCCTCTCCGAATTTAACCTGTACAGAAGGGAGGCAGTATACGCAAGGAATATTTTCATATTCTGAGACTTAGAGAGAATTTGAACACATTATAGTCTTTCGGAGGATCTCGGATCCAAAGCATTCGGACCCTGACTCCGAGCTCTCAACGCTGTGTGAACACTCCGTGGGAAAGAGAACCGCTCCGAAGCCCAAACATCGTGAGGAACCGTTTGATTATAACCGTTACGGCGCAAGTAGCCGTTACGCCCTTTAAAAAGTAACGGTCGAAATTTACGGCAGTCTCTCGCCGTTCCACTTCCTGGACCCACCTTCCAGCGGCGGAAGTCAAACCCGTAGTGTGAATGCGATCGAAGCATAGCAACCAGCAGACGGTTATAAAAAGGGGATTAGAAGTTACCCAAAACTTTTTACCGTACCTAGCATCTACGAACCACTCTCTTCAACCTCCAATTCTCACAACCTTCCAATCCACCGAGCCATGGCGAGAACTAGCCACACCGTTCCGGCAGCGGCGAGCACTCTGGCGCAGAGGCAAGCATGGGCCGCCTCGGCTGCGGCAGCAATGGCAGGGGCTCCGGGAGACGCCTGGCCCAGGAACCCTCGGGAGCTCCGCCCGCCATCCAAGAAGAAGATTCCTCAGAACTTCCTCATCGGCTAGTCCACGAGCACCGCCGAGTCCATTGAAGAGGCCGTGGAAGGAAAGCTGGGGACCGGACTGAGGACTCGAGTCCCCGGGTCGGAATCAACTCCGAGGCCACGAAGCGGGGAAGTCGTAGTTTTCGAGGCCTTCTTCGAGGCAGGCTTGGGACTTTCGGCCATCGATTTCCTAGCGGAGGTACTGGACCTATTCCACATCACATTACCTCAACTATCTCCCAATGCCATCGCCCGCCTGGCTGTCTTCGAGTGGGCACTCCGGGCCGAAGGGTGTGAGGGACGATCGGAGGTCTTCGCCGCCATCCACGAAGCTATCTGCCAGCCGAAGCCGCAAGACGGCCTAGGGACACCAAGGTGATAACAGCCTTCGGCAGCGTCAACTTCCAGTTACGGAGGGAGCACGCCCAACACTTTCCCGTGAAGGCCATCAACGATCGATGGTACACCAACTGGATCCTTCGATGGTTCTACGCCGAAGTCGGAGAGGACTCTCCCCTCACAGGGCCTCTCCAGGAGATCTGGTTTTGGAAAGAGGCAGAGATTGCTCCGAACCCTAGCCTGTTCTCAACGCGGCTAGGGCTATTGACCTCAGTGGCTCGCCGCATGAGCATGCGCGACCTCACCGAAGAGTTCATTGCTCTTCGGATTCCACCTCTCGGGGACAACTGGCCGATAGCATTTCAACAAGCTTCGGAGGGTGAGCTCCGAACCTTAGGTAAGACTTCGACTCCTACATTAATATGTTAGATGATGAAAATAACATACTTATAATATGTTACCCCCTTTTTTTAGCGGCTCCACTGGCGCTAGCTCCAGAGGATATAGCTCGGGCCACCGAACGGGTCCTCAGAGCCCCTACGGTGGCTGAAAGACAGAAGAGGCTAGAGCTGGTGGGGAGCTGGGAGCGTTCCAACAGAGTGTGGGGAGCTCTCGGGATGGTGCCCCTCCTCTACCAGATTTTACCTCGACCGGAGCAGCCCCTTGGAAATGGAAGGCCGTCGTCGATCCCCCGAAGAAAGCCAGCAAGACCCCACCTAAGAAGAAGAAGGTGGCGAAGATCCCTCAACAGCTGGCTCCTGCTTTGTCTACTTCGTCCTTGGACGTTCGGAGCTCGGCCTCGGAGGAGTCCGAAGACTCCAATGCCAACTGGTGAAGACCTTCGAGAATTATCTCTTGGAGGGCGACGAAGATGCGGCGGGAGTCCCAGCCGAAACCTCTGCTCGGGAGGTTGCGGAGGTAGACCCGACACGCACACCCGTGCCCGCTGTTGTTCTATGGTTGGAATCTAGGTGATCATCAGGTTGATTCAATGTTTCTTCAGACCATTTTCAGTTCAGATCCAGAAGTTTTATTCCCATGAAAAATACCTTACCGTGAATAGTGTTTAGAAATTGGTTCAATTCTGATTTAGTGCATGTTGTGGTTACTGTTCAACATCAAGAAGTGTTAGATCTCAGAGTTTGTTTTGAATTGAAATTAATGTATGTTGTATTCAAGCTGATTCAAATCTTGAGTGTTGAATCTAATTGAAACTTTCTAATACTATTCACCGTACGATAATCCTGATTACTATACAAGAATTCTGAATTTATTGCTCTACTTGTTGAATATTCAGATTCAAGCTTTGTGGACAAATTTTGAATATTGATCTGAAACTGTTTTGAAATTGAAATTGGCTATATGTTTCAGATTATTACAAATGCACTTTATTGACATTACTTTAATAAACATGAATTTCTATAAACATGAACTGATTGGTTGTGTGAACGGAATTGATATTAGTTGATTAAAACATTGAAACAAAGTTTTTTTTGAGTTTTTGAGTTTGTTTGAGCTCAACTTTTGTACTCATTGTGTGAAACTTGAATTTGTGTTTTTAAAGGTGTGTTGGGTGATTTGATTAGGCCATCACTTCGAAAGAAAATGTCGAGGTGCCTATTCACCCCCCTCTAGTCGCCATTCTAATCCCACAATTGGTATCAGAGCCGGTTTGATCACGAGTTGACCTTTACCGATTGTGATCCTTTTGGCGACATGGAAAGGAACACCAAGATCCCAATGTTTGATGGTCGAGATTATGCTTATTGGAAGGTGCACATTGAGGCTTATTTGCTTAGCCAAGGAAGTGCGATATGGGACATTGTTGCATCCCAGTATACCATTCCTGAAACTCATACCTCAGAGACTGAGAAGGCTCAATATGAATGTAATAGAAAGGCTAAAAACATTCTTTTTATCAGTCTGAGTCACAACGAGTTCGACAAGGTCTAGCACCTTCATACTGCTCTAGAGATTTGGTCGACTTTGAGTACTTTTCATGAGGGCACATTGCAGATTAAGGCTTGGAGGCAGAGCACGTATAATCAAGAATACCAAATGTTCCTGCAAGGACCTGGCGAATCTGTTGATGCTTTGTTTGCTCGCTTTGATGGCATTGTTAGTAACTTGCGATCCACTGGGACGCTAGCTTACTTAGATCATGACCGAGCGATCAAACTTCTCTATGCTCTAGATCATAGCATATGGGAAGTTAAGATCTTAAGCATTGAAGAATCTGCTAGCTTTGATATTTTGACATGCGATGAACTTTTCAGTAATCTTAAGTCCACCGAGATCGCTAAGTCATCTCGTTCTAGGATTGGGAGCTCTTTGCCACAATCCATGGCATTAGTTTCCAGTTTTGGCAGTAGCACCTCATCTGGAGGTAGCATGTCTGGTGTGTGTGCTTTTTCTGGGGGATTTTCCTTGTCTTCTTTGGTCTCTATCACAAAGGAGCAAGTGGACACATTAGACGATGAAGAGCTTGCTCTCATAGTCAAATAGTTCACTCGATTCTATAATGATAGGACAGATCAGAGGAGAGGAGGCTCTCGAGGGTGTCTCGAGTGCGGAGATCTCAATCACATTAAAGCCAACTTCCCAAAACTAAAAGCCAAAAATGAACGTGAACAAAAATATCAGAAAAAAGATAAAAAACTGTTCTATAAAGGCAAAAGAGGAAAGGTGGCGAAAAGAATGGCTAGAGCTTTTGTGGCAGCACTCAGCGACATCGACAACACCTCGAGCGAAGATCCCAGTTCTGATGAAGATGAACCAGACAAAAATGACGAGAAGAAAGAAAAGATGAAGGACTTCAACGACCTCTACTTCATGGCCAACGGGAAGCAAAGCAGCGATGAACCCGACATATCTGAGGTTAGTCTATCTCTTGATGAATTACTTGTGCAAAATAATGAATTACATGATGCTATTATTTCACAAGATAGACTACTCAAACTTGCTGCTAAGGAAAGAAAAGAACAAAAGCTTAAAATTGAATCGCTGTCTATTGAACTTGCTTTATTGAAATCTAAATCTAAATCTGCTGATTAGGAGTCATGTCTTATTTTGATGGATGAACTTGGCTCAGTTGCGTCTGATTCATGCTAAAAACATTGAAAAATTTGAAAATGTTCAAAAGCAACTAATGGTGGTGGAGTCTAGACCTGATGCCATTGATGAATGCTTAAACTGCACCCTTTTGATTGAGAGTGTTAGTCTGAGAGACAAACATATAGACAAGCTTAAGGCTAGATTGGAGAGTGTTGAGTGTTCTAAGGATGTGCAGCCGACTTGTCCGACCTGCATCACACTAAAGGACCAACTCAGCTTTGCTAGAGAGCAAGGAGAGAAGCTGAAGTGTGAGAATGATTATCTGCTTTCCATGGTAGATAAATGCATAGAGGGGAAATGGAAAATGTATCTACTTTTGGATAAAACTAAAATGTGCGCTGACAGGGCAAGGTTAGCTCTTGGGTTAGGTTATGAGAGGACTTCATCCAATACCCCGCGCCAAACGGTGTTCACTCTACCTACTACCCTTGAAAAAGAGAGAGCCCAGTTAGACACACCACAAAAAGCCAAAGATTCTACCCAACCCAAAAAGATAATCATTTCTTCACTCAAGATAGACTCAAAGCAAAAAACCTAGGAAAACTATGAGGTTCGCGCCAGAATCCCACAAACCTACACCAAAGAAAGTTTTCCATTGCACTTATTGTCATCGTGTAGGACACTTGATTGGTTTTTGCTATAGACGCATAAAAGATGAACATCGTGCTTATGCTTTACATTCTAATCCTTCATTTTATATGCATTACTATGATTATAATGCTTATACTGATTACGAGGCTCCTTATAGCTATATGTGTGGCTATGCCCATCGTGGTGTATATCGTATATTGTATGATGATAGACCATGTAGGCATTTTGGTCCTAATTATTTTAGGAGACCTCAGCGAGTTGCAAGGAGACCACATGTGCAGTATGGTTGTCATCACACACAGTCTCCTGCTTTATCTACTTCTTGGGTTGTTCACCGCTGGATACCTAACCATCTTATCTCTAAACCCAGCGTTGAGTACTCGAGATTTTACTTCTCTACTTAGGGGAGTCATGGGAGGATGGAGGACAAGTGGTTCATTGATTCCGGGTGTTCACAACACATGACCGGGCATTCTTCATGGTTCTACAGTTTCACCTCAGCTAGGTGTTGATAGCAAAAAATGGCATCAATGGTTAAGATTGACAAAATATCAATTTTGGTACTTTGGGCTGAAAATACACATGTCTCGGGTCAGTCTGAAGCCCTATAAGGCCAAAGGACCATTGAGCTATGGGCTCCGGAAGCTTCCAGCCATCCAACGGCCTTCGTCTAGGAATCCTTCGGAGGCCCACGCCGCCGAAGCTTCGGCCCGAGGAGCAGGCTTCGACGGGCCTGGCCGAAGGCCCACTTCGGGCAGAGATAGAGTTGGACCCGATTTCGGCTAAGTTTTTATCTCTATTCAGCCGAATTATAGCAGATTAGAATAGAGGCATAGCCCTTACAAATATAGAGGTGAAGCCAGTTCAGAGGGCCTCCCAACACAAATCAACCACAAATCCCTAGCTTTCAATCGCATTTATTTATCTTTACTTTTCTGTATTCTTCGTGGGTTTGTCTGGAAGCCCTCCAACGACCACTTCGGAACAGTGGTAATCCTTGTTACGTCGCTTGTGAAGTATTCGTTAATCTACGTAATAGATTGCTATCACCTTGTTACTTCGCCTATGAAGTATCCGCTAATCTGCATAACAGACTGCTACCTTCGCCACTAGTGCAACACATAGCAGAATTCGGTCCTCAGGCCGAATTAGTACTTCGAATAAACTCTATTGCAGGTTTCCACGTTCGGAGCTACTTCGTCGGAGGTGTCCGGAGCTGAGAGATCGGTTTCGGAGGTTGCCAGAACACCCTTCGGTGAGACTGCTGCTACGACCGCACACTTCGCCAACACACTTCATCATGACAGGATTCACCACGCTCGTACTCCGCTCCGGACGAAGTCACGCTCATGCGTTGCGCTCGACTCATTACTTTGTATCTTACTGTGTCAGAGACTTCACGCCGAACCCCGCTGTTCGGAGGTGATTGTCGCGTTTAGATCCATTCGGAGTTTATCTTCGACTAGATCAGTCCAAACACCGAAGGTACCTTTCGGCGGGACACTTCGCATCAGACGCTGAAGGTATACTTCGGCAACCCCCTTCGCACCATACTTCGAAGCAGACAGGCTCCGACCGGTTCGCTGATTTATTCTGTTTAATATATCTCTTTCGGCTAATTGGATTATTTTGTGTGATCTGATTGCCTGGCGACTCCACCCCCTTACCACGGCTAAGGGTAGTCGGAACACGACGTTGGTGTTGTGTTACACTTAGGCTTGTCCCTTAGTATCCACACACTTTTGGATCGTCGAACTGACCCAAGTACGGGGGCACGTTTTCGTGTCAACACACTTCTTGGTGACTCTGCTGGGGAGAAGCTACGCCAACATGACGGGTACGTCTACATCGGCCACCGGTACATCTAAACGACTACTATGTTTACACCGCCGATGGACACAATAGGAGGCATGGATATCAACAACCGCAACATCCTAACACTAACTCTTGAAGATATTCCCGCAGAAGATGGAGCAGAGATCGAGGCAAAGTTAAAGGCGCTCCAAGACATGATGCTTGGGGGCTACGTCAAGACACGCACGGGCTTCATCAAGCGTGACATCATCACCCCCGACCTTGCCCTGGTCCAGGTAACACCTGTATCGCCTCGTTTACCTTCTTTAGAGATTGAACAAAAAATAGCTGCATCAGTAGATCAGGCCGTTAGTGCTTCGCTAGCCAACCGTTTAGATTCGGTAGTTAGGTCCCAAGTAGAGGCAACTCTTAGAAGGTTTGGCTTTGCTGAGGCCGTACCACCAGTCCCAATTGCTAGTGTACCTCCGGTAAATCATGTGTACAGTAGAACTAACGGTAACACTAGCAAGACCATTATGTCTCCGGCCTCAACACCTATGGCCGAGACTAGTCATTATGCTTACGGCCAAACTAGCATTGTGTACCACGCACCACCACCACCTGCGCTGGTACCAGCCCTGCCCATGCTGCCCGCACCACATGCACAGGCACTTGGGCTCGAGCACGTCGTACAGCTAGCGCATAGGGAAGAGGCCCATGGCTGACACGTCGATATCCCGCCACGTGTCGCACCCCCGCACGAGAGACGTGTGCAGGCAGCAGGCTAAGATGACCTAGAGGAGCGGATCCACACACTATTTATGGAATGTGCCGGCTTCGTGCCTAAGGGTCGGGTTAGGGTTTACCGTAAGCCATATCCCGATCATTTTAATACAATACCCTACCCCCGCGGCTATAGGATCCCCGAATTCACTAAGTTTGATGGCGAGGGTAGCAGAAACACACTAGAGCATGTTAGTCAATTTTAGCACTGTGTGGAGAAGCTAGCGGAACAGATGCTCTAAAAATTAGACTGTTTTCTCTCTCGCTATCCGGCACCGCTTTCACTTGGTTTTCAGCGCTCTCGCCGAACTCCATTCAGATGTGGGGTGATTTGGAACGAAAATTCCATGATTACTTTTACACAGGCAAGACAGAACTTAGGCTTTCACACTTGACATCGGTTAGGCACAAATCTAACGAGAACGTCTTCGAGTACATCAAGTGTTTTAGGGATATTAGAAACCATTGTTTCAGCCTTAGTATTTCAGAAAGGGATTTGGCGGAACTAGCTTTTAATGGGTTGTGTTCCGAGATTAAGGAAAGATTAGACAACTATAACTTTTTAGAGGTTAGCCAAGTCTTGCAGTAGGCTCTGGTCCAGGAAGGCCGAGCCAAAGATAAAAAATTTATTAAGACGTTTAACAAACCTAGGGCTGAAATCCACGTCATGGAACACTCCGATGAGGAGGAATTAGAAGAGGAGGATTCAGCCGACATGTACGCGGCTGAATGGGTTTGGAACACTAAGAGTAAATCTATCACTTTCTCTAAGTTATGGCCGTCTCCCACGAAGAATCGAACTTGTGAGGTCAAGTACTCATTCGATATAACTAAGTGTGATAAAATATTTGATTTTCTTTTAAAGAACCAGCTTCTCAGGCTGACTATAGGTCAAGTCATTCCTTCTACCGATTAGTTGAAGAAACATCCATACTATAAGTGGCATGACTCGCATTCACATAATACTAACGACTACAATGTTTTTCGATGGCAGGTTTAATCGACCATAGAAGGATGATTGAAAATAGACCACAATCCAAAGATGAAGCTGGACAAAGATCCTTTCCCCGTCAACGCCGTCGACCTTGGCGAGAAGAAGGTGCTGATTTAGCCGGAACAAGCCGAGTCAATTAGAGGGAAGGGGATAATTGTCGGAGAACCACGCACACGCACACTCATACCTAAGAACACTGAGGTGGGAGTGTGGAAAAAGAACGTCAGCATCCCTTCGGCTAAGGCTCACAAGAAGCCGAAGGTAACATACAAGATGTTGTTGAACAAGCATCAAAGAAAAGCCAAGGAAGCAGGCTCCCGCGCTGAAAAACTAAGTCAGCCGAAGGGCCCAAGACTCCCATAGGGTGGCTTTGGACCGCAGTGGCCGAGCCCTTCTAGAGATGGCTTCGGACCATAGTGGCCGAACCCTCCACACAACGACTTCGGACCACAGTGGACGAACCCTCCGCACAGTGTCTTTGGACCACAGTGGCCTAACGCTCCGTGCAGTGGCTTCAGACCTCAGTGGCCAAAGTCCCCGTATAGTAACTTTGGACCCCAATGGCCGAACCCCATGCGGAGCCAGTTCGGCCCCCAATGGCCAAACCCCGCATCACTCTAGATGAGTCCTTCGACAAGAGACTTTGGCCCGCACTGGTCGAAAATACCTCTGGCCTAGCAGGACCCCTTGCTGATATGGTCTGAGACACCGTTGACTCTGCCGAACCCCCCTCCGGATAATGGGTTCGGCTCACAGTAGGCGAGGCCGCTAGAGCCACCGATGCCTCCACCGTAAAACTGGGCGGGGACTCCGTGGGCTCCGTATGTATCACCGCCGGAGTACCCTCCGCAACCTAATGCTATGCCTTGTTTTCCTTCGGAGTATTATGAATGGCAGGGACAAACAGATGTAGCAGAGGGAGGCATCATCCATAGACTCTCCATGGTACCTCTGAATCGGCTCGTGTAGAGCGAAGACGAAGGATACAAGCACGAAGAGGCCGAAAACAGGGAGTCCGAAGCTATCACAGTCAGAGTAGGGTCTCAGGAAGTCCCAATCCCGAAGGCTGTATCGCCGAAGTCTGATAGAGGTGAGCCCCTTGCTTCAGCCAGAGCCCATGCTGAAGCCTGGTCCGATCGTCCGAACAAGGCTGGTCCAACTACCGGGGTCCGCAGCGAAGGCCCCTCCGAATGCAGAGTGCACTAGGCCAAGTAGGACAGTACCACTTCGGCTAATGTTGACAGTAACTAGGCAGTAGCACCTGGCACAAGCCACAACCATCTTGGGCACCTCCGGGCATGTCCAAATAACAAAAGAGACGTCTGCAATGACTACGGGGATTGGAGATGCGTGAGAAGAAAGCCGAGGACGAGCGTGGCGCTATTTTTGAAGAAATCCGCCCTCGGCCAACTACATCGCAAGTATGGAGGATGAAGCCAGTTGAGATGACCAACCCGGCTCCTAGTCCGAGCGACGACGTCGACGACATGCTCGACGACGACTACTCGACTATCTCCGAGGGGCCTGCACCCCAGGCAATGAACATCAACGTCGTCACGTTGCCCGCCGAGTTCGCCCTGCCGTAGGATGAGGCTGAGCTCGCTCAGTTGAACCTCGGCCCGCGCAACGCTATTTTGAGAAGCCCGAGGACTCGGCTCGCCATATGAAGCCTCTCTATGTCAGAGGTCACATTGATGGAAAGATGATTTCCCAGATGCTTGTCAATGGTGGTGCCACTGTTAACTTAATGCCTTACTCGTTATTGAAGAAACTTGGCAGGGACGAGGATGATCTAAAGAAGACCAACTTGATGCTTAACGGCTTCAACGGCGAGAGTTCCAAGGCCAAGGGCGTGCTCTCCATGTAGTTAACAGTGGGCAACAAGACATATTCAAAAACATTTTTCGTCGTCGATGTACAAGGTAACTATAGTGTGCTACTTGGGCGCGACTGGATTCACGCGAATTGCTGCATTCCTTCTACTCTGCACTAGTGCCTAATTCAGTGGGATGGTGATGAAGTAGAAGTTATACCCACAGACACTTTGGCCCATGTGGCATTGGCCGATGTGTCAGTTGACGCCGTTCACAACAAGGTAGAGTGTCTGTCAGGTAGAGATCTTTCAGATTACAATTTTGTTAGCGAATCCGGAGGACGTTTTGTACCAGTGTCTGTAAAGTCGGCTGGTGTAGCACGACTGTTTTTGTATTAGTAGTCATGTCTAGCAAGTTTAATCTGGATTGGCTAAAGTCTCATGTAGAACAGTATCGGTCCAATAAAGACGGTGTTGCTGAGGCTATCGAGGACTTTAGCGAGGTAGAGAAATTAGGACAAGGTTTTGCGTCAGCCGATCCCCTAGAAGAAGTGACCGATAAGAGATTGAAGGCTTTAGAAGCCATAGTAGTAGACAAGAGGAGAGTAGCCAAAGCTTACAATAAGAAGGTCAAACCAAAATTGTTTCAACTAGGTGACTTGGTTTGGAAGATGATTTTACCTTTAGGCACTAAGAGTCCCAAGTTTGGTAAATGATCACCTAGTTGGGAAGGCCCTTTCAAAATAGCCGAAATCGCTCCTAGCAATGCATATGTGTTAGAATCTTTGCATGGAGAGCGGTTTTGAAGAGCTTTGAATGGTAGATACTTGAAAAGTTATTTCCCAAGTGTGTGGCAAACAACGTAAAAGGTGTCGAAAGGCTGATATGGAAGGTATCGTCTTTAGCTTGTTGTGCTTTTAGTTCACTTAGTTCACTAAAAGGCAGGGGGCATGTGTTGATAGCAAAAAATGGCATCAATGGTTAAGATTGTCAAAATATCAATTTTGGTAATTTGGGCTGAAAATACACATGTCCCGGGTCAGGCTGTAGCCCTATAGGGCCGAAGGACCATTGGGCTATGGGCTCCGAAAGCTTCCAGCCAGCCCATGACCTTTGTCCAGGAATCCTTTGGAAGCCCACGCCGCCGAAGCTTCGGCCTGAGGAACAGGCTTCGATAGGCTTGGTCGAAGGCCCACTTCGGGCAGAGATAGAGGTGGACCCAATTCCAGCTAAGTTTTTATCTCTATTCAGCCGAATTATAGCAGATTAGATCAGAGGTATAGCCCCTATAAATATAGAGGCGAAGCAAGTTCAGAGGGCCCTCACACAAATCAAACACAAAACCCTAGCTTTGAATCGCATTTATTTATCTTTACTTTTCTTTATTCTTCGTTTGTTTTCCTGGAAGCCCTCCGATGGCCACTTCGGAATAGTGGTAATCCTTGTTAGTTCTCTTGTGAAGTATTCGTTAATCTACGTAATAGATTTCTATCGCCTTGTTACTTTGCCTGTGAAGTATCCGCTAATCTGCGTAATAGATTGCTACTTTCGCCACTAGTGCAACACTTAGCAGAATTCTGTCCTGAGGCCAAATTGGTACTTCAAATCAACTCTGTTGCAGGTTTCCATGTTCGGAGCTACTTCATCGAAGGTTTCCGGAGCTGAGAGATCGGTTTCGGAGGTTACCAGAACACCCTTCGGTGAGACTACTGCTTCGACCACACACTTCGCCAGCACACTTCATCATGACAGGCTTCGCCATGCTCCTACTCCGCTCTAGACGAAGTCACGCTTGTGCGTTGCGCTTGATTCATTACTCTATATCTTACTGTGTTGGAGACTTCACGCCGAACCCCGCTGTTCGAAGGTGATTATCGCGTCCAGATCCGTTCGGAGTTCATCTTCGACTAGATCAGTCCGAATGCCGAAGGTACCTTTCGGCGGGACACTTCGCATCACACGCCGAAGGTATACTTCTGCGACCCCTTCGCACCATACTTCGAAGCAAACGAGATCCGACCGGTTTGCTGATTATTCTGTTTAATATAACTCTTTCGGCTAATTGGATTATTTTGTGTGATCTAATTTCCTATCGACTCCACCCCCCTTACCACGGCTAAGGGTATTCGATACGTGATGTCGGTGTTGTGTTGCACTTAGGCTTGTGCCTAAGTATCCACACACTTTTGGATCGTCAAACTGACCCAAGTGCGGGGGCACGTTTTCGTGTCAACACCAAGCAGCGCGAGAGCATCTCATTTGGAAAAATCGCAAGAGCAGAGTGAAGGGCAAAGGTATGATCAAAATTAATGAAAATTTCACTTTTTCTAATATTGCTCTTGATCTAGATGAAGTCGGAGAAGAGGTGGACCAGAAGGAGTATCGCAGCATGATCGGCTACCTCCTGTACTTGACGACTACGAGGCCAGACATACACTTTGTTGTGTGTCTGTGCACTCGTTTTCAGGCTTCTCTCAGGGCATCACATCGTCAAGCAGTCAAACACATATTAAGGTACCTCAAGCATACTCTAGAATTTGGTATTTGGTATTCTACATCATCTTCATTACACTTGACAGGTTTTTCTGACGCTGACTTTGCTGGTTGCCGGATTGATCGTAAGAGTACATCTGGGATGTGTCATTTTCTTGGGTTTTCTCTTGTGTGTTGGTATTCATGCAAACAGTCTAGCGTTGCACAGTCTACAGCCAAGGCTGAATATGTAGCTGCCGCTAGCTGTTGCGCACATATTTTGTGGATGGTTTCTACTTTGCGGGACTTTGGGTTGGAGTTTTTACGTGTTCCACTCTTTTGCAATAATACAAGTGCAATCAGTTTAGCAAACAACCCACTACAACATTCTAGGACCAAACACATTGACGTGCGTTATCACTTTTTGAGAGATCATAATGAAAAGGGCGATGTTGAATTGCGTTTTGTCGATACTCAAAACCAGCTTGCAGATATTTTCACAAAGCCTCTCTATGCTTCTCGCTTTGTATTTTGAGGAGAGAGCTTGGCGTTTGTCATCCTTATGGCATCATGTGAGGGGGAGTTGTGTACATATGCATATGCTTCTAAAATATGATTAATTGCTTTTACATGTTCATGACTTACTTGTGCACTTTACGATACTGTCCTGCTTTCACTGTTTGATTGTGCTTAAAATGAACTTATCTATCTATTTGTGTTGAGCATGGCTTTTCATTGCGAAAATTTAAAAAATGGTCACTACCAAGTCTGGTTTCTAGCATGAATAGGCTAGGGTGCTTTAGATATTCATTTCTTACTTGATAGCATTGCCCTTGTCACTTGGATGCTCATATGCAACTTGATCATGTTTGCTAAAAATAAAAAAAATGCAAAATTGAAAAATGAAAAAAAATGAATGAAAATGTTGAAAATGAATCAAAAGTGCTTAAGTGTTGATAAAATTGAAAAGATCCAGGTGGGTTTGCATAGTCGCACTATTTTGTTCTGGACTGCATTCCATTGCACTTTGGTTTGAACTGGGACATCGAGTGTATACCAAGATCAACTCCTTAAGCTTCTGATGGTTTATCCTAGGCTTGGCTTGATCGGTTAGCATAAGGTTGACTTGCAAATAACCCCTGGCATTTAAAAATGCATGAAATAAAAAGTTTACTTTTCTCGAATATCAAGTTTGCTGCAACTCCTTGTAGTGGGATGTGCTTTTCGAGTTGGTTTGTGACTAGCTTTTGTGCTTCTTACCTTGCCATATCTAGTTCACTAGTCTGGGTAGTGATGCTTTGTTTGCTAAAACTTTAAACTGCTTGCTCATACGGATATTTAGATTATGGTCATTCAGCTTGCCATGCAGTTTAGTCAGGACAGATTGTGAGTCACAAGGAGTACTTGTACTGTAATTGCACTTTCTCATACTTTGGAAGCATTGCATGGTCACTTTACTCTCTCGACTCATAGGGCTATCTTGATGTCTACATTGCCAAAGGGGGAGAGTGCTTGGAGGATTTGGAGGTTTTTGATGAGTTTTTGATCTTTTGAGCGATCTTTTGGAACTTATGAGCTTTTGCGTGTTGCTTTATCATTTGGCAAGTGACATGTTTTCTCATTTTGCTCTCTTTAGAGCTTTCATGGTCACTTGTGTGCTGAACTTCTCTTTTACTCTGTTTTGATTTTGTGTTGTCAATGCACTCATCAAGGGGGAGATTGAGGGACATAGTGAGGTGTGTCACTAATGTTCAATGGAATGATGAGTGATTGATAGGCTGAGTTCATGAGTTGAGTTTGGATGTACTGGAGTTAGTGTGTGTGTCTATGTTTTTCTCGTGTGTGCAGGCTGGAGTTACTCATCAACTATCGATGGCATGGGATCAGGGTTAGACGGGGAGTCTAATGCCAGATGGTCGAGGGTGTCAGTTGAAGTCGAGACTGTACTCAGATGTACGCATGGAGGTCGAACAAGACGTCGAGTTAGAGATTGATCGAAACGAAGCGTCGTTTGAGTCAGTGAAAGGGAGCCAGTGCAAGTGACAAGGCGGCTCGAGGGATCGAGAGCGGGATAGACTTGCTGGCGGTCGAGTTCACAGACTGACGACGGGCATCGACGATCGGGAGAGGCTTTGTTAGTTATTGTTGAAAACCGTCGAAATTTTAAAACGTTTTTACTATTTCAATAAAATAATGTCAAGTTTTAGTTTAAACTTTTTAGTGTCATAGTGTGCAATTTTTAGAGTATTTTTGGAGTATATATATTCTGAAAATATTCTAAAGAGAGGTCTATTGTAATAGGGTATTTGTTGTTTTGTTTTTTCAGTTTTGTATATTGAGTCTTTCTAGGGGGCTGATTATAAAAGATGCCTTCTAGAATATGGGGCAGGTGGGATATATAATCCCATGTTGGCCGAACAAGAGGTAGACTAGAACATTCTAGCAAACGGAAATCAAATTCATTTTTCCTCTACAATTTTGTTGGTTCATCCGAGAGCATTTTCCTTGCTGCGGACGCTTGATGGTGAACATGGGGCTGTGATCGTGCCGGATTTGCTACAGGCATGCCAACAACGCTGTTCCCATCTTGAGTTCTCTTTTCCTCAGCATCTGAACGGGTAACATTCCTCATCTGTTTTTGTTAGTTTTGTTGATGCTTTGGAGTAGATTCTCTGGATGATTTCATCTGATTGTAATATGAATTACATGTGACTTGTTGGCTAGAACTGGTTGTGATCCCTTCAGGATATGATCGATATATGACACTATCTAGTTTTCTATTGAGTACCTTGTGTTTAATTCAGAATCTGGTTGTTATCAGTTCTTCAGATTAAATTTTCTGGAATGCTTTAAATTTTGTGACTGTAATGCTAATGTGTGATCTAGTTCAGAACATCTTTACTAGATGAGTTTCGGTTTGAAACGGTAATCTAGCCATTCTGTGTTTGGATTGGTTGCTGTCCTGGAATTTGTTTAGCAATCTGTTTAGAGAAGCAATGGATGTTCTATCTGAGTCTGATTTAATATTTTACACCTTTGGAAGTTTGTTTCTCTGAATCAATTTTCTCTAAATCAATTCTGAAACAGATATGTACTGTTTACATTCATGAAAATTCTTGCTACAACCAGTTTGGTATTCTGATTTGTCTAGTCCTTGCTGAAATAGCTCTCCTTCATCTTGTGATCAATAGTATGTGTGTTTCACTTGAATCTGATTATGTGTGTGTGATGTGAATGATTTGAATATGAATTCTGCTGTTGGGAATTGTGTATCTGAAAAGTAGTGTGGTCTGATTCTGTGATCAGGTTCAAGTATCTTTGTTCAATTCATCCTTGCTGAAGTATATGGCTTGAAAGTATGGTTGTCATCTGCTGATTCTTGATCTGATTCAAAGAGTGCTTGAATAGAGTCTGAAATGAGAATAGTGGTTGTCTTTTTAGCTGAGTTAATTCCCTACTGAGGAGCCATGCTGAAGAGTATGGGCCTCATAGCTCCAGATGTGATGAGTCATTGTCAATGGAAGTGAAGAGGACACAAAGAGAGAAGAAGACCTGCTGTGTCTAGGCCATGTGTGACTCAGGTACACGGGCAGCGAGCGACTGTCGGGCAGAGGGGCCGCGAAGTCGGGCTGGCCCAATCCGGGTACATGGGCTAGGAGCAGCAGAGGATCCACTGGGCTGTTGACTAGGATTGACTAAGGTACACGGGCGGCGAGCGATTGCCGGGCTGAGAGAGCTACAGAATTGGGCCGGTCCAATCCGGGTACCTGGTGCAAAGTCGGTGGACGCTTTGTAAGTTCGGCGCAAAACTGACGACCGCTGATCTCGGATCTGACCATTCTAAGGCGAAGTCGTAGTCGCTACGAAAGCTCCACTTCAAGATAAGTCATCTGTAATTAGGAGTTTACTATTTTGTCCTTAGGCCACAGTCAGTCAGTCGAGTCTGTAAAAATATCATAAGGGCAGTTTGGTCATTTCCATTTTATTTCAGCGTCTGTAAAAAAACCCTAAGTGTCTTTTGGTATTTTCCTAGGCTATTGGGCTGCCTATAAATAGGGCCCCAATCCCTAGGGTTAGGTTTACCCTTTCTGAAATTACTTTACTAATTAAAAAGATTGGGTCACTTTGGAGTTCATCCCCCCGGCGTGTGTTCTTCTCCGCCGCCATTGATTGCATCGAGCACACGTCAAGAAATCTTTTCTTCAGGTTTATTCCTTCTGTCTTCTCAGCCGCACCGCTGTGGATTCATTATAGTCTTTACCTCGTTTTGCGTGCCCAGTGTGTATTTTGTTTTCTGCACGTTTTAGCAGTCGTGTCGGTACAGCGATTTGTTGCCGCACTGAATCATGTTGCACATGTCTAAATCGTGCTAGTTGTTTTCTCTCATTTCCTGTGGATTGCCGCATCTTTCAGTGTACTATTTTGCTGATGAATATTATTCTAAGGTTTTTGTTTTTCTCATGGTAGCTGTGCTGTTTGGTCACATCATTTAGTAGCACCTAGACTATTTTCATCTACGTTTAGTCTGCAGTTGTTCTGTCATGCACATGGAATAGCCTGTAGAACTAGTCTTGCACTTCTATCTGTGCTATGGCACTGCTTTTCGGGGTTAGCTGCATGCACAAAAGATTTATCAAGCCGAGCGGCATGTTAGCTAGCTTTAGTATAGGCAACTAGACTGTGCATAGCTTCTGCATTAACCTAGCGCAGTTCTTCACGCGTGGTTCAGTTTTTTTACTCGAGTATTTATGCTGACATGTTGGTTGTGTGGAGATTTCACTGATCGAAGCCTACAGGGTGGACTCCACAGTTTGCAGCGCTTCAGGACAGTACTTCGATTCTGAGCCCAGGGCGAAGCTGTCCAGTTTTGGAGTATAGGCTTCGCAAGAGTTTTTCTAAGTGGCGAAGTAATCGAGTAGCTCTCAACAGCTCGCACATTGTCGAAGCAGTTACTTAGCACAGTAAGGTGTGCACGTTTTCCGGAGATAGCGATCTTGCCTGATCTTTTACTGTGTACTCCGTCGCGTTCGGAGCAATCTGTACGAAGCTCTCAGCGAGGTCCATTCGAAGTGTAGGCTGCGCGTTTTGGTTTGCGAAGTACAGGATAGCGTAGTCTAGGCTCGAAGTATAGACTTCGTTGCTTTTTGTTCGAAGGATGCAAAAACTTTATTGCTCTCAGTAACTCCGGTTTTTGTAGACTCCGATTCGAAGTGTGCATCTTTCGAAGGTCTATCTTACACACTCTGACTTTTTCGAAGCATACTTCGGCAGGATTCGAAGTTAGTTTCGAATTTCGATTTTTTTTTCTTCGAATTTTGTATCACATACTTCGAACCATAGATATTTTTCAAATAGTAAACATCACCTCAGTTTGCGTGCACTTGAATTAACTTGTTTGTATTATTTGTTCTGATGATGCTTAAAATGACTATATCTTGAATTCTCAGTTAATCTGCCTCTAAGCACTATGTTGGTGTCTTTTCAATTAGGACACCGGTCATTTTTAGGCTAGATCATTTTAGGCTCTGTTTACCTTTCTTTGCTAATTCTGTTGAGGTGCGTTGGGTGTTGGGAGCAGGCCGTTGATTCGAAGGAATTTTTTAGGCGCCCATTCACCCCCCTCTGGTCACTACTTTCAGTCCTACAAGTGGTATCAGAGCCTGGTTAGGTTTTTCCATACCTTGACCGGTTCTATACCCAAGTAGTGATTATGACTTCTCCTAGAAAGGTCCCGTCCTTGGAAGCTTATGGCTATTATTATTGAAAGACTCGCATGTGATCCTATCTCATGAGCCAAAATTCAGACATTTGGAACATTTGTGTTCATGCTAATTTCCCCGTACTGCCAGTTGCTGAGCGTAATTCTCCTGATATTATCGCTCAACATCTGAACAACAACAAAGCGGTGAACATTTTGTTTTCTGGTTTAGGTCCCACTGAATTTGAGCATGTGAGCCAACTCAACACTGCTAGAGAGATCTGGGCTACCCTCCAGGCACACCATGAGGGGACAGCCCAGGTCAAGGCTCGGCTCTATCAGACCTACCGGCGTGAATATGAAAATTTTACACAAAAGCCGGGTGAATATGTTGAAGCTTTGTTTGGTCATTTTCAATCGATCATCAACAAGCTTCGGGCCAACATTGCCGAGGGAGTTCAGCTGGTCTCAGATCATGAGCAGGCGCTTAAGGTTCTCCATACCTTGGACCCTAAGATCTGGGAGATCAAGGTATCCTCTATCATTGAGAGCACCTCTAATGATACCTTGACAATTTCTGAGTTGTTCAGCAAGCTGAAGGCCGCTGAGGTTGATACCCAGTTTAGATCAAATCTCACTGGCTCTGGATCAAAAAACCCTGGCCCTTACTACACCTTCTGCTGACCCCTCATCTGTGAGTTGTGCTAGGTTCTCCTTGATGTCTATCACTGAGGACCAGCTTGAGTCGCTAGGAGATGATGACATGTGTCTATTTAACAACCAGGTGTGTCGTGTCTATGATAAGCGAATGATCAAAATACACGGCACAAAATCCGGATTCTTTGAGTGCGGTGATCCAGGTCACTTCATCACCGACTGCCCCAAGCGCAATGGTTACAAGAATTGTACCGGTGGTGGCTTCTACGACTCCGGCAAGCACAACAGCTCCTCCTTCACAAAGGGCAAGCCAAATACCAGATTCATCAGAAAGGCCCCGAAGGACTACCGGCGTGAGAACAAGAAGCGAGACAAGGCCTTCTTCGTCGAGATGGAGAAAAGCTACTCCAGGCAGTCTTCGTCTTCTTCCTCTTCATCAAGCTCAAGCGATGAGGATATCGTGATCAGGAAGGGGAAGGACAAGGACGATCCGGCAGCCCTCTGCTTAATGGCTTTCGCAGACAGGCCGAAGAGCCGCTCACATCAATGCTGAAGATCCTGCAAGAGCTTCTACTCAATGGCTCTTGGGGATAAGGATGATAAGGGCTCCTCCAATGACTCTGACAATGACAACAATGAAAAGGTATCTTCTTATGAACATGAAATCGTTGATTTACTTGACGAGAATCATCAGGAGTTGAGATATCGGGAGAAACTGCTTAGAGGGGCTAAGAAGAGGATAGATGAGCTTGAGAGTGAGCTTGCCATGGACAACGGTAGGATTGAGAGTCTATCTGTTTCCCCTTGCTTGGGTGGTAGCAGTGAGTGCCCAAATTGTGAGGTGTTACTATGTGACCTGACGACTCTGAAGTCTAGGTACACAGAGAGGGTAGATGAGAGGGATGCTTTGGCCACTAAGCTTGAAAGCGCTCAGCTGGAGCTGAAAGATGCTCATGCCACTGTCGTCGTGCCCCATGTTGATTGCTCATCCCATCTAGCTAGTTTAGCTGAGCTGAAAGCCAAGGGTAGTGAGCAGCGGGGCGAGTTGGAGAGAGTTATAGCTGAGTTGGAGTAGACTAGGCTAGATCTTGACACACTGTCAGTTCCACCCACTGTCTGTGAGAACTGCTTGTCTCTTGGATTGGAGTTGATCAAGCTGAAAGCCGAGAAGTCTATCCAGATTGATAGAGAGTGTGAGACCTGCTTGTCTCAGATGGAGGTTCTAGCTTCCTTGAGAGAGGAGATACCTGATGTTCAGATTGAGAACTTTTACCTCCGTTAGATCCTGAGTTGGGTGAGTGCCAGAGAGCCATAGCTCGGCATGATGATCCAGCAGTTTAAGAGGCAGGATGGGTTTGGGGTAGGCTACACCTACACCAAGGCTGATTTTGAGAGTGCTATTAGCCGGGCAGTGGAGTGGAGTAAAATGACTCCTGAACAAAGATACCCCAAGACTCACTCCACTAAGTCTTTCCAGGCTAGTCAGCCCAATGATGGAGTGTTCCAAGAACAGCCTAAAGCTCCACCCAAGAAGCCCATCTAGGTTCCAAAGCCCAAATACCTCCGCACTTCTCTAGACTCTCTACCTAGACCCTCTCACACCAAAGAGTCTACACTCAACACCACTAAGCCCAAGAACCCCAAGCCTCAACCACATCCCAAGAAGCCCACCTATCACTGTGAGTACTGTCAGAGAGATGGGCATCTTGAGGAGTTTTGCTTCAGGAGGAAGCGGGTTGAGAGAGCAGAGAGACCTCATGGAGGGCAGGAGCAGTTCTACCAACAGGATGGTAGACTGAGGGTCCCTCGACACAGGGAGAGGCTAGAGGCCAGGCTGCGTCGTGTAGGTGGTGTTAGAGGAGACGACTTTCATGCCCGTGCTCCGGAGGGTGGTGTTTGCTCCAGCAGAGCTCCAGGCCATTTTGGATACGGTACTGGACCTCGTGGCCATGATTTTAGGAAGAACCATGGACCACGCTTTGAGACGCATTTTGGTCCATATTCTTATGATGATTTCTGCTTTCCGTCTTTTGAGCAGATGGCTCGACACTGGTTTGGTTCTTTTGCTAAACCTGGTGCCGGACCATTTGCTCCCCCTTACGACCACTAATTGTGCAGGATCGGGGACTGGAGGACGTTTGGATCATGGACTCAAGATGCTCTCGCCACATGATGGGACATCGCAGATGGTTCTCCAGTCTCTCTCCCCCGAGCTCCAAGGAATACATCACCTTCGGGAACAGTGGTCAAGGGAAGGTACACGGCATTGGCTCAATTCGCATCTCACACCATTTCTCTTTGAAGAACGTTGCTTTGGTGGAAATTTGAACTTCAATTTGATTTCTGTTTCGCAACTGGTTTGGAGGTTCATTTTAAGAAGGGAAGTTCTTGTGTGGTTGATTCTAGAGGGTCTTTTATTTGTCAGATATTACCCTTTGGTAAGGTTTTTCGGATTGACTTCTCTAGTTCCTTTGGCCCTTCTCGCTGTTTGATTCCTAGATCCTCCTTTGAGCTCTAGAAGTGGCATAGGAGGTTAGGTCATTTGAGTTTTGATCTGCTAGTCAGATTGAGCTCTATAGACCTCATCCGAGGATTACCCAAGCTTAAGATGGAGAAGGATCTAGTTTGCCATCCCTGTCGTCACGGGAAAATGGTTGCCACTTCTCACTCACATGTGACTCAGGTGATGACTTCGTATCCGGGAGAGCTGTTACACATGGACACTATTAGTTTAGCTAGGGTAAGCTCAGTCGGTGTGAAGTGGTACACGCTTGAGATCATTGATGATTTTTCTCGATTTTTGTGGGTTTTCTTCTTGGAGTCTAAGGATGAGACTTTTCATTTTGTTCATGACCTAATTTTGAAGCTGAAGAATGAGAACAATGGTCGGATGCGAGCGATTCGCTCTGGCAATGGCTCTGAATTTAAGAACTCTCGGTTCGTCAACTTCTATAGTGATCAGGGTCTTGATCATCAATTTTCTGCTCCTTACACTCCCCCACAGAATGGCGTTGTGGAATGAAAGAACCACACGCTAGTCAAGATGGCCAGGATGATGCTCGATGAGCACAGGACTCCTAGGCGTTTTTGGGCTGAAGCCATGAACACGGCTTGTTATCTCGCGTGCTCAAGAAGGGAGGGCATTTGGACAAGTTTGAGTCTCATTGCTGGGACGGTGTTTTTCTTGGCTACGCTTTGTATTCTCGAGGCTTTCGTGTTTGGAACCTCGAATCCCAGCTGCTTGTCGAGACTTGTGAGGTTTCATTTGATGAGTCCTTGCCTTCTTTGACTCCTTCTTTTGAGCTTTCTGGAGATGCTGAGCGCAGAGAGTCCATCTTTGACGAATATGATGATGCTCCAGCTGTTGATGAGGGTGGGCCTTCTGCACAGCCTGTAGAACCCACAACTTCTGAGACTTCGACTGAGGACGAGGGTGGACCTCTAATCACTTCTTCCACTTCGATCGAGCCCCCTCAGTTGAGTCCAGAGGTTCCAGCTGCTGACTCCGGTGAGGTGACTTCAGATCACCAGGGATCTCGAGCAGTTTAGTGTGATCACCCCTCAGATCTCATCATCGGCGATTTGTCTGAGAGGACTTTGCGTTCTTTTGTTGACTCGCTTGCTGTGTTTGCTGAGTCTGTGTTTGTTGCATCTTTTGAGCCTAGAGACATTTCTCATGCTCTTTCTGATTCGAATTGGATTAATGCCATGCAAGAAGAGTTTGAGAATTTTGTCCGCAATCGGGTTTGGACACTAGTTGAGCTGCCACCCGGATGCAACCCCATAGGCACCAAGTGGGTGTTCAAAAACAAGCAAGGTTAATATGGGGTTGTGGTGCGCAACAAAGCTCGACTAGTTGCCCAGGGTTTTTGCCAATAGGAGGGTATTGACTTTGAAGAGACTTTCGCCCCTGTTGCCCGTCTTGAGTCCATTCGCGTTTTTTAGCTTTTGCCGCTTCGAAGGGTTTTAAGATTTTTAAAATGGATGTCAAGAGTGCTTTTATGAACGGGTACATAGAGGAGGAGCTCTATGTTAGGTAGCCCCCCGATTATGAGAACCCTAAGTTTCCTCGACATGTTTTTAAGCTGCAAAAAGCTTTATACGGTCTGAAGCAACCCCCATGGCTTGGTATGACCAGTTGAAGCAGTTTTTGTTGGGAAGGGCTTTGTGATGGGTTCTGTGGATAAAACTCTTTTCTTGCTCAGAGATGCCTCAGATTTCTTGGTTGCTCAGATTTACGTGGACGATATTATTTTTGGCGGTACTACTGATGTGCTTGTGTCCATGTTTTATGAGCAGATGCACAGCGAGTTTGAGATTAGCCTCATGGGTGAGCTCACGTATTTCCTAGGGCTCCAGATCAAGCAGACCAAGGATGGCATCTTCATCCACAAGGGTAAGTACACTCAGGACATGTTGAAGAAATTCGACTTTGATGGAGAGCTGAAGCCTCAGATGACCCCAATGGGTACATCTGGGGGCCTGGACAAGGACGAGAGCGGCGTCAAGGTCAACGAGAGAGAGAGTTTCGAGGGATGATCGGTACGCTGCTATACTTGACGGTGACGAGGCTAGACATACAGTTTGCCGAAGGACTATGTGCGCACTTCCAGTCTTCACCACGCGCATCTCATCGGCAGGCTTTCAAGCGCGGTTTAGGTATAATACCTATGCGCCCGATCTAGGTCTTTATTATTCAGCATCATCATCTCTTGATTTATCTGGCTTTTCGGACGCTGACTTTGGTGGGTGCCGGTTGGATCGCAAGTCGACTTCTGATACTTTCCAGTTTCTTGGTTCTTCTCTTGTCTCTTGGTCTTCTCGAAAGAAGTCTGGAGTTGCACTTTTGACCATTGAGGCTGAGTATGTAGCTCCTGCTAGCTGCTGCTCACAGTTGGTTTGGATGATTTCCACTTTGCGAGACTATGGGTTGTTCTTTCCTACTAGAGTTCCTCTGTTTTGTGACAGTACCAGTGCGATTAGTGTAGGGAAAAACCCTTGTCTCCATTCAAAAACCGAACACATTGATGTGTGCTTTCACTTTCTGAGGGATCAATATGAGAAAGGTGGCATTGACCTTGTTCATGTTGATACTCATCATCAATTGGCTGACATCTTCACCAAACCCCTAGATCAGTCCACTTTTGAGCGATTACGAGGGGATTTGGGTGTTGTGTATCCTTTCTAGGATATTTTGGGTCAGTTTTCTTTCTTATTTACTCTTTTCTTGAGTCTTTCTATGTGTATTCATATCATGCATATTCACATATCACACTTTGAGCTTGCTTCTGTTATATGATTGACCTTCTTTACTTACTCTAGCTGGTACAAGCTTTGATTACTTGTCGATGATCATGTTTTGCTTCAGTTCACATGATATGTCTGATATCTATCATATGCATGGCTTTTATGCTTTAAAATTGAAAAACGATCACCATTGCTTGTGGTAACTAGCATGTGTAGGCTGAATGCCTTTGCTATCTGTTACATGCCTTGTAGCTAGTTCCTCACTTAGATGCAGATATGCAACTTGGACATCTTTATGCTTTAAACATGGAAATGTGCTATAAAATTGATAAAAATAAAAAATGAATGAAAAATCCATGCCTTTTTATGCATAATTTTGAAAAGATCCAGGTGGGTTTGCCTTGTCGCATTGCATTGTTCTGGACTGCTTACCATAGCACTTTGTATGAACTAGGATAGTGTGTGTATGCCAAGACCAATGTCTTAAGCTTCTGATGGTCTAGTTCTAGCCTAGACTTGACTTGGTCGGTTAGCATAAGGTTTGACATGCAAATAACCCCAGCAAAAATGAAAAAGTAAAAAGAAAAAGCCTGAAATTAAAGAGATAACAAGTTTGCTGAAGCACTTTGTTTTGGACAATGCTTATCTTGGTAGATATCAGTTAGCTTCTGCATCTCATGTTTTACCTTATTTGTCAACTAGAAAATGTGGTGATGCTTTTGGTTTGCAAAAATTGAAAATGCGTGCTAAATGACTTTGCTTAGATATCATCTGTTACACTGATCATGCCATGTGTCTTAGATAGTATATCTTTTGCTATACCTGTTAGATGTTGTAATTACAGTCAATCATATCTAAGAATCATGCTTTCTACACTCCACATGCACCCCAGTTGCATTCATTGCATATTTTGAGGGGGAGTTGCTTTTCAGGGGGAGTCTGTGTCTCTTTAGAGTGCATTTAGTCTCGCTTGATGAGTCCAATTGTCAACATGGGTGAGAAATTTTGGGAGAAGAGTTTAAGGGGGAGTTTTGGCTTTCTCTGGGATTTGTTTCAAGGAGAGTTTTTGTCCCGTTTGTCCTTACTCTTTGGATATCCTTATTGATAATTCTGAGATTTCACTCGTTTTTGAGTCTTTACTTTTGGATAACCATAATGACCGCTTTCTTGCTTTTGTTTGGCTTTTGGTCATTAGGGTTAAAACTTTTACTTTATTTTCTTCTTCTCTGTTTTCTTGTGTTTTGTTTTCGTGTTTCCACATGTGCTCGTAGGTACTGGAGAGCTGATGAAGAGAAGTGTTGACAATGCACTCATCAAGGGGGAGATTGAGGAGCCATGCTGAAGTGTATGGGCCTCATGGCTCTAGATGTGATGAGTCATTGTCAACAGAAGTCAAGAGGACACAAAGAGAGGAGAAGACCTGCTGTGTCTGGGCTGCATGTGACTCAGGTACACGGGCAGCGAGCGACTGTCGAGCAGAGGGGCCGCAAAGTCGGGATGGCCCAATC
Organism: Zizania palustris; assembly: GCA_019279435.1. Taxonomy (NCBI): domain Eukaryota; kingdom Viridiplantae; phylum Streptophyta; class Magnoliopsida; order Poales; family Poaceae; genus Zizania; species Zizania palustris. The sequence continues at coordinate 38,685,919 of JAAALK010000285.1, read as the reverse complement.
CGGGTACATGGGCTAGGAGCAGCAGAGGATCCACTGGGTTGTTGACCAGGATTGACTCAGGTACACGGGTGGCGAGCGATTGCCTGGTTGAGAGAGCTGCGGAATCGGGCCGACCCAATCCGAGTACCTGGTGCAAAGTCGGTGGACGCTTTGTCAGTTTCGGCGCAAAACTAATGATCACTGATCTCAGATCTGACCGTTCTGAGGCGAAGCCGTAGTCGCTACAAAAGCTCCACTTCAGGATAAAGTCATCTGTAATTAGGAGTTTACTATTTTGTCCTTAGGCCCACAGTCATTCAGTCGAGTCTGTAAAAATATCCTAAGGGCAGTTAGGTCTTTTCCATTTTTTCAGCGTCTGTAAAAAACTCTAAGGGTCTTTTGGTATTTTCCTAGGTTATTGGGCTGCCTATAAATAGGGCCCCAATCCCTAGGGTTAGGGTTACCCTTTCTGAAATTACTTTACTAATTAAAAAGATTGGGTCACTTTTGGAGTTCATCCTCCCGGCGTGTGTTCTTCTCCACCACCATTGATTGCATCGAGCACACGTCAAGAAATCTTTTCTTCAGGTTTATTCCTTCTCTCTTCTCAGCCGCACTGCTGTGGATTCATTTTAGTCGTTACCTCGTTTTGCGTGCCCAGTGTGTATTTTGGTTTCTGCATGTTTTTCGCTTGCGTGGTCTATTTGTTGTGTGCGGTTGCTTGTAGCAGTTTTAGCATTCATGTCGCTACAGCGATTTGTTGCCGCACTGAATCATCTTGCACACGTCTAAATCGTGCTAGTTGTTTTCTCTCGTTTCCTGTGGATTGCCGCATCTTTTGGTGTACTGTTCTGCTGATGAATATTATTCTAAGGTTTTTGTTTTTCTCATGGTAGATGTGCTGTTTGGTCACATCATTTAGTAGCACCTAGACTGTTTTCATCTACGTTTAGTCTATAGTTGTTCTGTCATGCGCATGGAATAGCCTGTAGAACTAGTCTTGCACTTTTGTCTGTGCTATGGCACTGCTTTTTGGGGTTAGCTGCATGCACAAAAGATTTATCAAGCCGAGCGGCATGTCAGCTAGCTTTATTCTAGGCAACTAGACTGTGCATAGCTTCTGCATTAACCTGGCGCAGCTCTTCACGTGTGGTTCAGTTTTTTCACTCGAGTATTTTGGCTGACATGTTGGTTGTGCGGAGATTTCCTGATCGAAGCCTACAGGGTGGACTCCACAGTTTGCAGCGCTTCAGGACAATACTTCGATTCCGAGCCCAGGGCGAAGGTATCCAGTTTCGGAGTATAGGCTTCGCAAGAGTTTTTCTAAGTGGTGAAGTAATCGAGTATCTCTCGGCAGCTCACACATTGCCGAAGCAGTTACTTAGCACAGTAAGGCGTGCACGTTTTTCGGAGATGGCGATCTCTCCTGGTCTTTTACTGTGTACTCCGTCACGTTCGGATAAATCTGTACGAAGCTCTCAGCGAGGCCTGTTCGAAGTGTAGGCTACGCATTTTGGTTTGCGACGTATAGGACAACGTAGTCTAGGTTCGAAGTATAGACTTCGTTGCTTTTTGTTCGGAGGTTGCAAAAACTTTGTTGCTCTTAGTAACTCAGGTTTTTGTAGACTCTGATTCGAAGTGTGCATTTTTCGAAGGTCTATCTTACACACTCTGACTTTTTCGAAGCATACTTCAGCAGGATTCGAAGTTATTTTCGAAGTTCGATTTTTTTTCTTCGAATTTTGTATCAAAGACTTCGAACCAGAGATATTTTTCAAACAGTAAAACTTCACCTTAGTTTGTGTGCACTTCAATTAACTTGTTTGTGTTATTTGTTCTGATGATGCTTAAAATGACTATATCTTGAGTTCTCAGTTAATCTGCCTCTAAGCACTGTGTTGTTGTCTTTTCAATTAGGACACCGGTCGTTTTTAGGCTAGATCATTTTAGTCTTTGTTTATCTTTCTTTGCTAAGTCTGTTGAGGTGCGTTGGGTGTTAGGAGCGGGCCGTTGATTCGAAGGATTTTTTTGGCGCCCATTCAACCCCCCTCTGGTCGCTACTTTCGGTCCTACACCTACAACTCTAGATGCATGTGTTTCTGATTCAATTCTCACTCAAACATTTCTGAATCAAATAGGCTTTGTTTATCCTCTTTCAATTTTCTAGCATATCCAGAGTTGCAGTTTGTTCAGTTTTCAAATATATGCTGAAGCAGTATGCAGAAGTCTGATTGATGTGTGAATCTATTTGCAATATGAAGTAGATTTTATTCTGATCAAGTGCTATTGATTAAGTTCTTCCCTGTGTAGCATTTCAGTCATTTGCCATTGAGTTGTATGTTGTGAAATGAAATAGATGTTCTGAAATTGTCAATCTGTTGTTGTCAATATTTGAAATAGTATTGCAGTGTAGACAGATGTTTAATTGATCATATTTTGTTCTGGTTTTGCTATGGTTGGAACTAGCTGATCATCAGGTTGATTCAATGTTTCTTCAGACCATTTTCAGTTCAGATTCAGAAGTTTTATTCCCCTGAAAAATACCTTACTGTGAATAGTGTTCAGAAATTGGTTCAATTCTGATTTAGTGCATGCTGTGGTTACTGTTCAACATCAAGAAGTGTTAGATCTTAGAGTTTGTTTTGAATTGAAATTAATATGTGTGTTGTATTCAAGCTGATTCAAATCTTGAGTGTTGAATCTAACTGAAACTTTCTAATACTATTCACCGTACGATAATCCTGATTACTATACAAGAATTCTAAATTTATTGCTCTACTTGTTGAATATTCAGATTCAAGCTTTGTGGACAGATTTTGAATACTGATATAAAACTGTTTTGAAATTGAAATTGGCTATCTGTTTCAGATTATGACAAATGCACTTTATTGACATTACTATTCATCGTACGAAAAATTTCAGAAGTGATTGAATTTCAATTGTGATTGATTTGAAATAAGCTGATTCATATCTATAAACATGAATTGTTTGGTTGTGTGAAGTGAATTGATATTATTTGATTAAAAATTTGAAACAAAGGTGTTTTTGAGTTTTTGAGTCTGTTTGAGCTCAACTTTTGTACTGATTATTTGAAACTTGAATTTGTGTTTTTAAAGGTGCGTTGGGTGATTTTATTAGGCCATCACTTTGAAAGAAAGTGTTGAGGCGCCTATTCAGCCCCCCTCTAGTCATCATTCTGATCCCACAAGCATGGCTCTAACCAAAGATGGAGCTTTGGCTCCAAGTGGAGATAAGGCTCCGGTCATAGCGGTAGCTCCGGCGACTGGAGTTACTTCCGACGAGGCGGCTCCATCCGGGGGAGCCACTCTTGAAGGGGGATCCCCTCGACCGAGGTGGTGTCCCCTCTTGTTTTTGTGCCGAGGAGAAGTAAGGGCAAGACTTGTCCTGGGCCTCTCCCCTCTTTGACGACAACGCTGTTGACGAATGACCCTTCGATAGGTGCTTCAGAAGAAGACCCTACTGAAGATGACCAAAGAGCCCTGTCCTGGCTCCCGCTACTGGCTCCATTCTTGGAGCAGCGGACAGGGCTCCAAACCCTCCTAGAACCTTTGGCTGAAAAGAGCCAAGAGGTTGGGAGCTCCGAGCTAGTCTCTGTTTTGACCGAGGATAGCAGATCGGAGCTCGACTTAGCCCTTGAAAGGGCTACCCTCCAAGTATGCAACGAACATAAAGTATATTTACTTATTGAAATTACATCGTACTTACTTGCTTTTTTGTAGCAATTGGTCCTTGCTATAGCGGCAGCGACTTCCAATGAGCTCGAAACTAATTGACTCAAAAGGAAGGTTACGACACTTCAAAGGGCCCTTAAGGGCTCCAAAGATAAATCTCTGTGACTGGAGGAAGAACTCCTCGAGGAGTAGAGGGCCAAAGTTATGGCAGAGGAAGTGCTCCGAACGGAGCAGCAGACTGATGCCCAACTCGCCACTTCAATAGAAGAAATCCAAGCGGAGTGCACGGTGTTGAGGGCAGAAATTGAAAAACTTTGGGCAGCGGAGGCGGCTTCCAAGGCTGAACTAGTAGAGGTCCGAGGGTTGCTTAAACAAGCGCTGGTTCAGAAGAATTATTTAATGTCAAAGACAACCGAAATCTCCTCCGTTGCCACCGAACTGACAAGGGCCGAGAAGAGGCACAGCTTGGCGGCTGATCATACCATGGACACCCTCAGGGGTGTTTTGGAGTATTTTGGAATGGTGTGCTCGTCTTCCTCAGCTGCGGCGGATGAGCCTCTCGACCGAAAGATTAAGATGATCCAAGCGGCGGCCAAGATGATGAAAGGCTATGGGACTCGCTACAGAGAGATCTCCGAGCAAGAAGCCGGGATCGGAGTCCTTCAACACCTCGAAGCCATCGGGGTCTCTATTGCTACGGAGAGATCTTCGACGAAAGCTTACTGTGACCATCATTGGATGTGGCTTCAGCTTGGGAAGCCTTCCGGGCGACCGGGAAAGCAGACAATGAAGCTGCGGCCAAGGCTTGGATCAACAAAGCCCATCGGCAGTGGCTAGCTCAGACGAAGCCTCTGGCTCCAACTCCGCTAACTGCTCCGCCTCCCCACCCGAAGGTCTTTCTTGTAGGACGCTTAATTATGTATAAGAGATCTTGTAATGCGCCTATTTTAATGAATGAAAAGTTTATAAATTAAAAGTCTTCGCTTGAATGTTTGTTTTTTAGGTTTTGTTACATGCTTCGGATCCTGATCTTGAAGTAATAGAGCTCAATGAAGGTATTTGCCAACAATGGGCTATCTTCGAAAGCTTGAGGACTTACAGACGCTCGTGATTTTCAATTCCTCGGGGAAGTTCTGGAGAGGTTATACCCGATATATGAAAAGAAGTGTTAACTTATATTAAAAAGGAGGAAAAAGAAGTTAGTATAGCATCTTCATCTTCGGAGGACATTGAATGGTCCGCAGAAGAATGTATTGGCGAGGAGCAAGCAGAAAAAAGCCCCGAACGACTTTGAACCTAGGAGAGAAGCCCCGAACGACTTCGGACCTGGGCCAAGCTTCAGCAAGAACAAAAGGATTTCCGGGCTTCAAGGGAAGGGAAAAGAGTTAAGTGTAAAGTTTTGAAGACTCCAGGCTTCGGGACAAGTCGCCATCGAAGCCGGGCTAATTCTGAAAACAGCTCTAGGAATCGAAGGGGTCTCTGCTTTCTCCTTGGCTTGGACATAGATTTTTCATAGTGTAATGTAATTTGTTGAATAATATAAACTAGAATGCTTCGAAATTGTCTCATTACTTCCCAGCCCCTCTTTGGGGGTAAGCACCTTCAAAATTCGATCGAAGGTGGTTACGCACAACGATGATAACGTTAGTTAGGAGTACAATTTCAATAGCTTTTATTTTTGAGGCTCGGAGCCCCTCGAAAATTTGGTAGCTTAGTACTCTTTTTGAATGTGGTCGCTTCGGACTCTTTTTCGTATATTTTAGAATCCGATTACAACAGTCACTTTGGACTCTTTTTACGTATGTTTTCAAGCTAATTGCTCGGAGTCCATATTGTTTGGTCTCTTTGGACTCTTTTTACGGATGCTATCAAGTCGGTTGCTTGGAATCTGCTTTTTGTGGTCTGCTTGGACTCTTTTTACGGATGCTTTCAAGCTGGTTGCTTGAAATCCATATCATTTGGTCTCTTTGGGCTCTTTTGACGGATGCTTTCAAGCTGGTGGCTTGGAATCCATTTTATGTGACTTTCCCACCTTGTCGGAAGATTCAAACCGGTGGCTCAAAGTCCATAAATTTGGCTCGAATGAATAACACTTATCTTCGCATCAGCTCCGTTCTCCTAATGCGTCCACTAGAAGTAGGAATTGTTTTGAGAAGTAGGCATTACTCGAACCATGAGCTTTATTCATTTAGAAAGTGTTTACAAATGATTACAAGGAGCCCCTATGCGAAGCATCGTTTAAGGTGCTCCGCATGCCATGCATGCTTTAATTCTTCACCTTCTAAATTAGCTAATTTAAAAGACCTAGGGCGTCCTGAACGAAGGATGATATAGACCTTCCCATTTATTTCCTAATTTTCCTGGTGCTATAATGCTTCACAAAACTAAATGACCCAACTTAAGTTCATTAAGTTTAATCTTCGGATCATACCAAGTCTTCGTCTGATGTTGATACTTCATTAGGTTTGCAACAGCTCGAAGCCTTGTTTCTTCTATTAAGTCTAGCGAAGATTGTCTTTCATCTTCTTTTTCAGGTTTGATGGTGCGAAGAGATCCTCCTTTAAGCTCCGTTGTCGTTGGCTTCATCTCCAAATAGTAATCTGAAAGGGGTAAAATCTATGGACCTTGCTTGAGTGGTTCGAATGGACCATAAAATCTTCGGGAGCTCTTCGGTCCATAGCCCCATCACCAATCCTACTATCCTTCGATTTAGGCCTGATAAATATTACCGTTAGCTCGCTCGACGGCTCCGTTAGATTGAGGATGACGGACAGTTGCAAAACACATTTCTATGCCTAGACCTTCGCAGAAACTCTCTAAAGAGTTCGGCATCAATTGGGTTCCATTGTCGATTGTCAACTGTCAAGATACTCCGAACCAGCATATATTATATTTTACCAGAAAATTTTTTGTACATTCTTGGAAGTGATAGCTGTGAGGGGTTCTGCTTCGACCCACCTAGAAAAATATTCAATTGCTACCACTGCAAATCTCAAACTTCCTTTTGCCATTGGGAAGGGGCCAATGAGATCCATACCCCACCTGGCCATGGGCCACACCGGAGCAATAACTTGAAGAGGTGTTGGCGGACGATGACTTCATCTTCCCATCTATTGACAACCTTGGCAAGTGTGGACCAAGGCTTCTGCATCAGCTACTATTGTAGGTCAATAAAGTCCTTGGCGAAGTGTTTTCCCTGCTAAGGATCGAGGGGCAAGATGGCTACCACAAAAGCCTTCATGAATTTCTCGGAGTATATCTTGGCCTTCGACTTGGGAAATACACCGGAGTAGGAGAGAACAAACCCCGGCGTTGTATAAGATACCGTTGATAATATGATAATTTTGGACTCTTAATTGCAATATAGAAAGCTTCGGGCCTTTTGGTAAATTACCTTCCCCTTGCAATAATTCCATAATTGAACTCTGCCATTCGATGCTCGGTATGCAAAGGACCTCCACAGGAAGGAGTTGAAGCACTGAAGGAGAGGCAAGTTCTTCATAAAAAGCCCCTTCTAGAATGTCTATGGCTCCAGCTACGGCCTTTTCCAAGATATCGGCTTGTGCGTTGTTGTCTCTTGGGATGCTTCGAGCAGAAATCCATTTAAATGCTGCTTCGATCTTACAGATTTCTTCTAGATATTTATTAAGTTGCGGAGGCTGAACATGGAAACTTTTATCAACATGTCGTGCTACAATTTGGGAATCTTGTTTTATAACAATTCTTGTAGCGCCAAGGGCACGTGCCTTGTGACCTAGCAAAATTCCTTCGTACTCCACAATATTATTAGCGGACTTAAAGTTGAGCCTTGCAGAGTACAATGCTTTCTGCCCTGAAGGTGAAATTATCACTACTACGACACCTACTCCGGATGCTTGAAAAGCTCCATCAGAGTATATGGTTCATATTCCTTCACTTTATTTTTCCGGAGCCCATACTGCAGATGGAGTCCATTCTGCTATAAAATCAGCCACCACCTATGACTTGATTGTTTTTCTTGCTACAAAGGAGATGCCGAAGGGTGCCATCTTGACAACCCATTTTCAAATTCTTCCTGTAGAATCTTTGCGTCGAAGCATATCTCCTAAAGGATAAGAAGTTGGTACAATTACATTATGTGCTAGAAAATAATGTCGTAGTTTCCTCGAAGCCATCACTAGAGCATATGTGAATTTTCCAACTCAAAGTATTTGGTTCTTGCTCTGGATAAAGCCTCAGATACAAAATATACTGGATTTTGTACCAACTTCCCATTGAAATCCATTTCTCGAACATGGATCACACTGACAGCGGAGCCCATAGCCACAAGATAATGGAGAAGAATTTCATCTGCAATGGGCACGGTGAGTGTTGCAAGGTTGTTGAGATAATCTTTAATATCATCAAAACACTTTTGGCACTCTGGTGTCCATGCAAAATCTTCGGACCCTTTTATGTCTTTGAATATTGGGAGGCTCTGCTCTACGGACCTTGCCAGAAATATTTTAAGGGTTGCGAGTTGTCCGGTAAGTTTCTAAACTTACTTCAAATTTTCCGGTGGATCCATTCTTTGCAGTGCACTTATCTTAGTTGGGCTAGCTTCGATCCCCCTACTCGAAACTAAATACCCTAACAATTTTTCAGCTTGAGCCCCCAAGATACATTTTTGGGGTTGAGGCGAACTCCACATGTTCGGAGGCTCTCAAATGTTTATGCTAGGTCTAGACTATGTTGGTGCTTTAAAGCACTTTTTATTACAATGTCATCCATATAGGCTTTGACATTATGGCCTATTTGTTAACCTAGAGCTTTAGCAATTAATCTTGAAAAAGTTGCCCCGGCATTTCTCAAGCCGAAGGGCATTCTTACATATCAAAAGACTCCCAGAGGAGTTACAAAACTTGTCTTGATTTCATCTTCGCGTTTTAACCATATTTGATGATATCCGGAGTACGCGTCGAGGAAGCTCAAGAGCTCCGAGCCAGCAGTGGATTCGACTAATTGATCGATGCGGGGCATGGGGTAGGGGTCACGTGGGCATGCTTTATTCAGGGATGTAAAATCAATGCACATACACCACTTTCTGGAGGCCTTTTTCTTGACGAAGACTAGGTTGGCTAACCACTCCGTATGATCCACTTCTCTAACGATCCCGGCCTTCAACAATTTTTCCACTTCTACTTTTGCAAGGTTCGCCCTCTTTGTTGACAATTTGCGGAGCCCCTGGCGAACAGGTCGAGCATTTGGATTGACGAGTAGGCTGTACTCAATGATACTTTGGTCAACTCCAGGGATATCCTCATCGGACCAGGCAAAGACATTCAAATTTTCTGTAACTACTTCTAGTGAAGTAGCAATTTCCAGAGGCAATTCCTTGGTGTTGGCGTAAAAGATTACGCTAACAGGTTCTCGAAGATTAAGAACTAACAAACGAAAAGTTTGTGAGACGGACTATTTCAAGCCTCTGAATTGGATAATAGCTCGAAGTAGTTCGAAGTTGTGTATTGAATAACTGAGTATTCAATCCTCATTATAGGGTAAGAATGGGGGTATTTATAGGTAAAAATCTTAAGGAAAATACCTTTTTACCCATCAATTACAACCGAAATAGTGGAAACTATTCGGTACCCCTAATAGGGTTAAAATGGTAAAAGACTAATCTAATTAGAAAGAAGATAAGTCTTCCATCCTCGCTGGCAGATAAGTTCTTTGAAGATTAACCTTCAAAGTCATACTCCGAACAGAAGCCTACATGGATTCTTCGAGCTTGATCATGCACTAGATCGCAATTAATACTGGAACTTCGGTCTTGTAAATTGTCTTTGTCTTATAACTGTAGAGACCCTGGTGATGAAGTATTTTCCCCCAACAGTAGCCCTGTGAATACGCTTCTCCGAATGATCTGTAAAGTTAGGAGAGCAGTATACACAAGAAACATAATCATCCGTAGGGTTTAATAAAATGTACCAACCTTGGAAGCATATTCAGAAATTTAGAAACTTCGAATCGACTTCCAAGCGGAGGTTTCATTTGAACAGCTCCGAAGACAATTTTTACGAAGCTGAAAAGACCATTAGACTCACAAAAATAGTCGTTGTCTTTTTCTTTCAGAAGAAGTTATAACGTTGCTTTGTTTTTGGAAAAGATAACGGTACAGAAGACGAAACGTCGAGTATGAACGGTAAGAATCTGTGGGTTCAGGCTATAAATAGAACGGCAAAGGGGCATTCGAGATACTTTACTCATTGTTCTCACGCAATCTTTCTTCTAGCTTCCAAAACTCTAGCACCAAACTTCCCACTCCGTTCAATGGCAAAGACTAGACACAAAGCGCCCGTAGCAGCTTCAACCTTGGCTAGGCAGCAAGCCATGGCGGCGGCAGTAGCGGCGGCACCTGCGGGGAATCCCCAACAAGCCGGCCCCCACGACCTCCTCCCGACATCTTCCAAGTACTCGGACCAGTCCTACAACTTGGGGCCATCGACCTGCAAGAAGAAGACCATCGCAGCAGCAATTGCGGGGAAAGTTGGTCCGAGAATCAAGATCCGTCAGCCCGATCAGGAAGCAATCCCCTCGCCTCGACCTAGAGAGGTGGTTGCATTCGAGGAATTCTCCGAAGCTAGGTTAGGGCTTCCTGTAGTAGATTTCTTGTCTAAGGTGTTGGAACTTTTCCATGTCACCCTTCCTCAACTGTCTCCGAATGCCATAGCACGTCTTGCGATCTTCGAGTGGGCAATGCGAGCCGAAGGCTGTGATGGGAGAGCAGAGATCTTCACAGCGCTCCACAAAGCTTCCTGCCAGCCGAAGAATTATCTGGGCTCCGGAGGAGAGAAAATAGTAGTTGCATTTTGCAGTATAAACTTCCGGCTCCGGGATGAGTTCCAGACTAGATTTCTGGCGAAGGCCATCAACGCAAGATGGTACAAAGACTGGATTCCTCGCTGGTTTTACGCCGAAGTGGGAGTAGACAGCACTTTGGCCGGACCTCTGAAAGACATATATTTCCAGAGGGAAGCCGAAGTTCATCCGAATCTAGGTCAGCTCGAAGCTCGCCTCAACCTGCTGCAAACAATAAGTCGCCGCATGATCATGCGGGACTTAGCAGAGGAGATCATCGGGCTCTGGATTCCGCCTCTGATGGCCAACTAGCCTATTAACTATGAAGAGAATCCGGAGGGTGGATTCCGAGAAATCTCTTCAAGCTCTGCATGTAACTTCGGAAACTACAAAATATTTTATATGCACTAATTTCATAAAAAATGATATGACTGAAATAAATCTTATCTTTCAGCTCCACGCGCTACCCTGACTTCGGAGCATGTTGTACGGGCTTTGGAGAAGATCCTCGGAGCCCCTACCCTCGCTAAGAAGGAATGGAGAGTGAAGCTGGTGGGTCGCTGGTAGCGTTTCAACCGAGTATGGAGTGTACTCGGAGTTGACGCTCCTTCTATTTTAGACTGGAGCACCTCCAAGACTGGTCCTAAGAAGAGGAAAGCTGAAGTTGGGCCTTCAGCGCCGGCTAAAACACCTGTGAAGAAGTTGGCTCAAAAGCCAAAGTACATAGTCCCTTCCATGTCCTCTACTTCGTCTTCGGAGTCATCTGAAGATGAAGGACATATAGAAATACAAAGGGAGTTTAAAACTCTTATTACCGAGGATGAAGGGGTGCACGTGGAAGTCGATGTTCCCGCCAAGGGTGACACAGCGGTTGTGCCTGCCGCGAAAGGTAATCTCGAGCAGGCAGAGACTTCGAAGGTCCCATCTGGCCAAGAGGTCCTCGCTGCGGAAGAAGGTGGAGTCGAAGCAACAATGATCAAACTTCGGCTCCGGACGAAGTGATAACTGCTATTCTTGGAGAGATTTCAGCAGCTAATCCTTCGGTCCCAAACTCCGAATCTGAGGAAGACTTTGAAGAGGCATTCGAGCCTCTGAGCAGTCCCATACTCATCCGGTGACAAAATGTCGAAGGTAAGCTTTAGTTGAATGCTTTTCCTTTCTTTTCGTGTCCTGCAAAATTTATGCAATATATAATACCTTTGATTTTACAGGATCAACCCTAATGGAGATGACCCCTGCCATGAAGACTGCGCCTGAAACTTTGACATCTCCAAAGTCGATTCCGGAGGGGGCTATCAAAATGGGGCCTGGAAAAGGTAAAGGAAAAGTGGATCATTTGCCTTGTCCGAACTCTGGATTAACCCCATCAAAATCTACAGACGGAGGCCAGTCCACGGAAGGGGGCCAATCCATAGAGGTCTCCGGGGATGCGGCGCTGCACTCTGACCCTTCTCCAAATGAAGACGAGCAAAGAGACTTGTCAAGGCTTCCCCTCCTAGCTCCTTTTCTGGAGTGAAGGATCGGGCTTCGGACTCTGCTAGAGCCTCTAGCTCGAGCTAATCGCGAAGTCGGGGAGACCGACTTGGTGGCTATCCTTGGAGAAGCTGAGGGGTCAGAGTTAGATGTAGCCTTGGAGCAGGCAACCTACCAGGTACGAAGTATCTGCAATAATAGAGTTAGTTTAAACATGTAAATAGTTTACTTACATCGCTCTTTTCTTCCTTCACAACAAATAGTATTGGCCCGAGCTGCGGCTGTGTCAAACGAGCAAGAGTGTAATCGTCGCAAGGAGAAGATAACTGCCCTCCAGGGGAGTCTTGTCAGCTCCGAGATTTGGACCTCCGGCTTGGATGAAATGGTGGCAGCGGAAAGGAAAGCCATACTTGGTCCTGAGGATGCTAATCGGAAGCTCGGTATGGAGAAATCTCCGGCCAAGTAGCTTCTCTCGGAGTGCTTCGCTACTACAAGGATTTAGGGCTATCAGTAGCACTAGACTCAGGGACGACGACCGGCTCTTAACCCCTTCTAATGACATAGCTACAGCTTGGCAAGGCTTCCAACCCTCTTGGAGAGCTGAAAGTCGATCAGCGATCAAAGCTTGGATTGATGAAGGACTTCGCCAAAAGCAAGCGCAGTCGTAGGCTTCGAGCAGTCAGACCCCACCAGACCCGAAGGCCTAGCTCTCCTTATGGTCCTGAATATGTAAAAATTTATGCTTTTGTCCTTTATCAGTGAAAAGACTTATTTGGAAATATTTTTAGGCTTTCCACCCTTTTTGGATGATCTTGAAGTGCTAGAGGTTAACGAAGAACTTCGCCTGCTATGCGCTACCTTCGAAACTCTAATATCTCACAAACGCCCTCGATTTTCAATTCCTCGAGAAAGCTCTGGTGTAATTGTGCCCGAAATATGCAGAGATATATTATCTTATATTAAAGAAGAGGAACAAGAAGTTAACTTAGAACCTTCATCTTATGAAGACATTGAATGGTCCGAAGAAGAAAATAATGCTGAAGAACAAGTAAGAAGAGTTCTGAACAACTTCGAAGCTGGGAAAGAAGCCCCGAGCGACTTCGAACCTGGGCTGATCTTTAGCAGGAATAGAAGGATTTTCGATCTTCGAAAGGAGGGAAAAAGTTAAACGTAAAGTTATTAAAACTCCTGGCTCCGGAATGAGTCATTCTAGCTTTAGTGGTAGTTCTAGGAATCGAAGAGGTGTTCGTTTCCTTCTCGGTATAGATACAGACATTTCATAATGTAATGTAATCTGTTTGAATGATAAAGATTAAAGTTTCAAAATTGTCTCCCTACTTCCTAGCCCCTCTTTGGGTGTAAGCAACATCGAAATTTGGTCGAAGGTGGATACGCGCAACGAAAATAACTTTAGTTAGGAGTACAATTTTGGAGGCTCAGAGACCCTTATCAACTTAGAGATTGACTAAGATCTCAAAAAATGTATTTTACTCTATTAACTTGGAGTTTGAAAACTGGTAACTTAGTTCCTTTTTGTTTGAATGTAGTCACTTCGGACTCTTTTTTCGGATACCTAGCATCCAATAAAATTGGTTGGTTTGGACTCTTTTTACAGACGTTCTAAGCTATCAGCTCAAAGTCTGTTTTGTTTGGCCTCCTTCAGCTCTTTTTGCGAATGATATCAAACCAGTGGTTTGGAATTCGCATAGTGGTCTCCTTGGACTCTTTTTATGGATGCTTTCAAGCCGGAGCATGGAATCCGCATCATTTGGTCTCCTTGGACTCTTTTACGGATGCTTTCAAGCCGGTGGCTTGGAATCCATTTTTTGTAACTTTCCCACCTCGTCGGAAGCTTCGAAGTTCGTAAAATTGGTTCAAATTAATGACACTTCCCTCCCAGCCAACTTCATTCCTCTAGTGCGTCCACTAGATGTATGAAGTGTTTGAGAGGTAGGCATTATCTGAACCATAAGCTTTATTTATTCAGATGGTGTTTATAGATGGTTACAAGGAGCCCCTATGCAAAATATCACTTTAGGTGCTCTGCATGCCAGGCCTGCTTTAACTCTTCGCCTTCTAAATTGGCTAGCTTAAAAGAACCAGGGCGTTCTAAACGTAGAATGATATATGGACCTTCCCACTTATTTCCTAATTTCCCTGGTGCTATGATGCTTCGCAAAACTAAATGACCTGGTTTAAGTTCATTAAGCTTAACCTTCGGGTCATACCAATTCTTCGTTTGATGTTGATATTTCAACAAATTAGCCACAACTCGAAGCCTTGTTTCTTCTATTAAATCAAGTGAGCTTGCCTTTCTCCTTCTATTTCAGGTTCGGTGGTGTGAAGGGATTCTCCTTTGAGCTCCATCGGCGTCATCGCTTCATCTCCGAATAATAATCTGAAAGGAGTAAAACCTGTGGACCTCGTTTGAGTGGTCCGAATTGACCATAAAATCTTCGGGAGTTCTTCAGTCCACAACCCCTTTTCTAATCCTACTATTCTTCGATTCAGCCCTGATAAAATATTACCATTATCCCTTTCGACAACTCCGTTAGACTGAGGATGATGCACAACTGCAAAACATATTTGTATGCCAAGATCTTCGCAAAACTTCCTGAAGGGCTCCACATCAAATTGTGTCCCATTGTCAACTGTGAGCTGTCGAGGCACTCCGAACCTGCATATAACATTTTTCCAAAAGAATTTTTGTACATTATTCAAAGTGATAGCTGGGAGGGGTTCTGCTTCGACCCACTTGGAAAATATTCAATTGCTGCTACTACTGCGAATTTCAGATTTCCTTTTGCTACTGGGAAGGGGCCAATGAGATCCATGCCCCATCTAGCCATAGGCCAAACCGGAGCAATAACTTGAAGAGTCGTTGGCGGACGATGACTTTGTCTTCCCATCCATTGACAACCTTGGCAAGTGTGGACTAAACTCTCCGCATCAGCTACTATTGTAGGCCAATAAAACCCCTAGCGAAGTGTTTTTCCTGCTAAAGCTCGGGGGGCAGATGGCTACCACAAAGGCCTTCATGAATTTCTCGGAGTATTTCTTGACCTTCGGCTTGAGATATACATCGGAGTAGGGGGAACATACTCCGTCCATGTAGAGAATACCGTTGATTATATGATAATTCTGAACTCTAAGCTTCAGCTTGGAAAGTTGTGGTCCTTCAGGCAAATTTCTTCACCTTGCAATAACTCCATGATTGAGCTCCGCCAGTCAATGCTTAGAATGCAAAGAACCTCCGCAGGAAAAATTTGTGGTACCGAAGGCGAAGTAAGTTCTTCATAAAATGCTCCTTCTGGAATATCCACAGCTCTGGCTGCAGTTTTCGCTAAGGTATCAACTTTCACATTTTCAGCTCTTGGTATACTTCGGATGGAAATCCCTTTGAATGCTGCTTCGACCTTATGGATCTCTTCCAAATATTTTGCAAGCTATGGATGACGGACTTGAAAACTTTTATCAATGTGCCCTGCTACAATTTGAGAATCTATTTTACTAACAACTCTTGTAGCACCCAAAGCACGCGCTTTTCGAAGTCCTAACAAAATTCCTTCATACTCCGCTATATTATTGGTGGACTTAAAGTTGATCCTTGTGGAGTACATCGCTCTTTGCCCTGAAGGCGAAATTATTACTGCTCCAATGCCTGCTCCAGATGCTTGAAAAGCTCCATCGGAGTATATAGTCCAAATTCCCTCATTTGATTTCTCTGGAGCCCATATTGCAGATGAAGTCCATTCTGCCACAAAATATGCCACCACTTGTGACTTGATTGTTGTCCTTGCTATAAAGGAGATGCCGAAGGGTGCTAGCTCAATGACTTATTTTCCAATTCTTCCCGTAGAATTTTTGCTTCAGAGCATATCTCTCAAAGGATACGAAGTTGGTACAATTACATTATGTGCTAGAAAATAATGTCGTAATTTCCTTGAAGCCATTATCATAGCATAAGTGAACTTCTCAAGCTCGGAATATCTTGTTTTTGCTCCAGATAAGGCTTCGGATACAAAATAGACTGGATTCTGCACCAACTTCCCATTGAAATCAACTTCTCTGACAAAGACTGCACTAACAGCGGAGCCAGTAGCTGCAAGGTAGAGGAGTAGGGTTTCATCTGCAACAGGCACAGTGAGTGTAGCGAGGTTGCTGAGATAATTTTTAATATCATCAAAACTCTTTTGACACTCCGGTGTCCTTGCAAAATCTTTGTATGCTTTTAATGTTTTGAATTTGGGGAGGCTTCGTTCTGCGGACCTTGCTAGAAATCTCCTAAGTGCTGCTAGGCGGCCAGTCAGCTTTTGTACCTGTTTTAAATTTTCTGGCGGAGCCATCCTTTGCAATGCAGTTATTTGAGTAGGGCTAGCTTCAATTCCTCTACTTTAAACTAGATACCCTAGCAACTTCCCAGCCTGAGCCCCAAAGATACATTTTTCGCGGTTGAGACACACTCCACATGCCCGAAGGCTCTCAAATGTTTCTGCTAAGTCTAGCCTATGTTGGTGCTTTAAATCCCTCTTTATTACAATATCATCCATATAGGCTTCTACATTACGGCCTATTTGATGACCTAGAGCCTTAGCAATTAACCTCGAAAAAGTTGCCCCAACATTTCTCAAGCCAAAAGGCATTCTTATATAGCAGAAGACTGCCGAAGGAGTTACAAAGCTTGTTTTGATTTCATCTTCGCGCTTTAACCAATGCAAATTTGATGATAGCCAGAATATGCGTCGAGGAAGCTTAATAACTCCGAACTAGTAGTAGAATCAACTAATTGATCAATTCGGGGCATGGGATAGGGATCACGTGGGCATGCTTTATTCAAAAATGTAAAATCAATACACATGCGCCACTTCCCGGAGGATTTCTTCCTGACAAAGAATGGGTTAGCTAACCACTCCGTATGAGCTACTTCTCTGATAATCCCAGCCTTCAGTAATTTCTCCACTTCTGCTTAAGTAAGGATTGACCTTTCAACTGATAACTTTCAAAGCCCCTATCGAATAGGCCGAACCCTCGGGTTTACAAGCAAGCTATGCTCAATGATATCTCGGCTGACTCCCAGAATGTCTTCATCAGACCAAGCAAAGACATCCAAATTTTCTTCGACTACTTTTTCTAATGAAGTAGCGATCTCTGAAGGAAAATCTTTGACAAACTGAAAAGAATAGTCTTTGTCGTCTTTTACAATAACCTTCGTTACAATTTATCCTTCGGGGCTGGGCCTTGGGAAGGATTTTTTCGAAGATTCACATGAAGTAGAGATATCCTCTGAATTGCCTTGTACATTATTCACTTGTCTCGGGTCGAGAGCGGGATCATGACCATATTTTGCCCTTCGCGCAGTGGCTTGATCACCGAAGACAGTGAGTACTCCCGCTTGCGTGGGCATCTCCATACATAAATAGTTATGGTGTGCCACGACTCCGAACTGTTTAACATGCCCCTTCAGAAGATAACATTATATGCATAAGGGGCATCTACAACATCGAAGATTACTTCCTCCGTCCTTGCCATGAGCCCCTCTCCGAAAGCAACCTCAAGACCTATTTGTCCGAGGGCATCAAGAGGAGGTCCTACGAAGCCTTGTAGAGGACGAGCTGCGGGGAGGAGATGTTTCCTGGAGATACAAAGCTGATCGAAGGCTTGAACGAAGATGGTATCTGCTGAACTCCCACCGTCAACCAGCACTCTCCGCTCTTTAGTTCCTGCTATATCGGCAGTAATAACAAGGGGATCTGCATGTGGGAACTTTATGCCAGCTGCATCATCTACAGAGAAAGATATTGGCACATGGGACCACTCAGGCATTGTAGCTGTAGACGAAGAAGTTCCAATATGGCCTACTTCCCGGACATATTCTCTTCGTTGTCTTTTCGACATACTGTCGAGGGTCCCTCCTCAGGAAATGGGGAGGACTACTCTTTTGCCCCAATCTTGGCCATCTTCTTGCTTCGGGGGTGGCATAATATTGACCACCAGAGGTTGTCTTGCAGGGTTGAAGTTGTCTACACGTGCGACAGCCTGCATAGGCTCCGCACGTGCCTCGGAAGGGACTCGGTCAGTAGTGCCTCGACCAGAGGTCCTTTCAAGGTACTCGCCTCTTAAAGCGAGTATAGACTTGCACCCATCAGTAGCATGACTCCGATTTTAACAATGAACGCAGCAGAAGAAGGCCTGGCCTTTGCCAGCCGGCTTCCCTAGTGGCCTCCAGCTGCTAACCTTGCTTCCCAAAGCTTGTTGATTTCTAGGGGAAAATTTCTGCGGAGAAGGAGCAATGTTCAGGACATCGGAGCGAGGATGCTTTTGCCCCCGACGCCTGTCATGCTGGATATCGAAGTTGGGCCCCTAAGAAGGTGTTGAAGTCTTCACCTCGAGCTTTACTTCTTGTAGGATTGGTTGAGTTGAAGCTGTTCTTCGGAGCCATCCTTCACTACTAGAAAACCCCTCTTGTAGCTACGCCAGAATTAGGGTCTAGACACGCTTTATTTCATCTCAATGTCAATATAGACACGCTTGCATAAAGCATGTTAGAAGCGTCTTTGTACGTACCGCGTCAGACCTTGTAGAGATGAATTCTTTATGTGTTGCTATGAAAGAAAGAGACATTCTATAAACATGTTATATGCATATCTAAAAATATAGATACAATTTAGTAGACACATGTATAAAACGTTTGTAGTGGCGTAGTTACGTAGTATTGTGACGTTTCATTCATGTTAATAAATGTAGATACAATTTATAGATACATATACAAATCATGTCTAATAATATAGATGCTTTTTATAAGGACGCCTTATTGCGCAGTAATAAGTATAGAGACGAATTTGTAGAACGTAGAACGCGACGTGGCAGATGATGTGGCAAATTACGTGGAAGATGATGTGGCGTTTGACATGGCACGTGACATGACGAATGATATGGCAGGTGACATGATTCGTTGTAACACCACAATGTGTGTTAACAAATGTAGAAACAATATCGTAGATACATTTTAATTACATGTCTATGGATATAGACACGTTTTATAGTTACATCACATTGTGTATTAAGAATTGTAGAGACGGTTTATAGATACATATATTTTCATGTGTACTAATATATAATGATTTTTTATTTGCATTTATAATTCTAATATATATTTATCTTTTCTTATCATATAATGATTTATAAATAAATGATCTATAAGATTACATTGACCATCAATTATTTGCTTCCAAAAATAAACTGATGAGTACTTTGAACCAACAAGTATAATAATTAAAGTACTATGAACAAGACTATTACATTGATAAAAAAACACATAAATAGTGACAATATCATACAAATATTTCTATTTTTTCACTAACAAATATAAACTATGCTTCATTGTCCATTCCTGTGTCGCGCCCCGATTTAATAAATCAGGACTTTTATTGAAATTCCAAAGAATATCAATAAACCAAGACGTTCATAAAGCGACCACGTACAATACGGGCAATCATTCACGGTTCGTAGACCGCATTAATACAAAAGTGAATAAAGATGAAGAGAAACTAATAAAATAAGGGTCCTAGATGAACGCCTCCTTCCAGTCTCGCCTTGACTGGGTCGCTACTCCAAACCTTCATCCTCCTCGTAGTAGACGGGCTCTGATGTTGTAAGTCAACGGGGTGAGTACAGATGTACTCAGCAAGCCACCGAATGCAAATATAATGCAAGGTAATAACAAGGGAGATATTGGCTAATTTAGCGGAAGCAGCATATTTGTAAAGCTTTAAATGAGAGCAATTTATTAGTACGGAAAAGTAAACATGTGCTTGTGTATCATCATCTTCTAACTCGAGGGGTACAGTCACCCCACCTCGCTCAACAGTCCTTACGTGCCATGAATAATCCGAACATTCACACAATTGTAAACTAACTACGAGTAGTCACACAACCCGCCCTTGACCGTGGGCTCGGCTTTTCGAAAAGATTAAATTACTCTGATCAGAGATGTACCACTGTACCCACAAGGCACGCACTCATCACCTACACCGAAGTGTAACGAGATGACCCATCACACGGGAACTCGTGCCAAAACCTTCCATATGGTTCCCTCCGACTCCACAACACCCTCTTATGGGTTTCGTATCGTGTCTCGACGTGTCGAGTGCTCACCATACCCCCCCTTGAGCCTTCTTTGGTACAAGTCGCCCGCAGGCTAGCCCCTTGTACCCCTCCACTATGGTGCATAGAGCCGAAGAGTTCCACACTTCCAGTTAGGACTTACCCATTAGACTTGTGGTTGGTACGGAAGTGCTTTGCAACAGATCCCGCAGACCGGTCCTTATAGTGCCCCGGGTGCGACAAACCAGTGCCCGAGCTTGCACCCGGAACCCACCATACTTATAACCTAGCCAACTCCAACAGAGTCCAGAGACGAGAATTACAGGGAAATACTTATACAGAATCCAGCTATCTACGACTCATTCTTTTTAACCTATAGCAGTTGTGCCGGTACATTGGGCACTAGCTAATATAGTATTCATAGAGTGACAAGGAGTTAAGGCTCAATAAGCATGGCTTGGGTTTGCACACAAGGACGGGGATCTAATAAATATAAGTGTAAGGCTTGATCTTTGACTAATGCAATATTAACCTATGTGTTATAGCGATAATTTATTAAAATCATGGGCTCAATGATGATCAACTGTTTCCACAGAGATGGTCGATGACTTGCCTTGCTCAGCAAATGGGGATGGAGGAACCTCGGGGTAGAACTCCTGCTACTCGACGAATTCGTAGTCTTCTCGATACGGAAAATAAACAATACATTCAATAAACAGATAAAATTCACCAAATATTAAACATACACATTTGTGGGTTTTATTATGTGAAGTAATATTTTTAATATTTCAAGGTTTTGTACAAAACAGTAAAGTTTAAATTTTTAGAATTTTTCCCAATTTATTTTCTGTATTATTAATTTTAACCCTAAGGGATTTTTATTCATTTATTTATTAATAATATTTTGGGTATCAGAAACATACTGTTTTTATGGCATTAATGTGTAGAGAATAATATTCTGGTCCTAACAAAATTTGAATGGTGAAATTTGGAGTTAAAATGAGCAAGATATGAATTTTTGAAGTTTAAACAATTTTCTGAAATTTTATTTAAACAGAAAACAGTCTCTGGTCCACAGTGAACCAGGTTCACCGTGAACCGTTGACTGCGCGCGTGGACCGGGGTGATCAGGACCGCAGGATCTAGATCCAACGGCCAGGGCGCGTGCGGGGCGGTTAAGTGGCGATCGACGGCCAGGATGCGTTGATACCGGTCAACCGTGGTCAAACGCATCTGGACGCTTGATCTCAGGATCTAATCCTGGCCGTTCGCTGCAGATCAAGCGGCTACGGCTTCGTCCGGCACGGCACGCAGCGAAGGGGGTACGCACCCTTCTTCTCCGGCGACGGTGGCGCACAGGAGCGAGCGTGGCGTCGACGGTGAGGGCCCTAAGCACTATCTGACTGCTAAAATGGATAGAGAATAGGATGGGGAGTCTGATCATACCCGAAATAGGGGTTGGTGGCGAGAGGGTGGCACCGGCAGCGAGCAGAGGCGATGAAGGGCTTCGGCTCGACGGTGGCGACGGCGATCCGGCGGCGATCCGACCCAACGGATGTGGGGCCGAGGAAGGGTGAGCGATGGTGGTTCCGATGGTGCCGTGGGCGAGGGCGGTGGCGGACTGAGGCGCCGACAAAGGCTCGCCGGAGAGCGATCAGAGGAAAACCCTAGAAAAGGGTGGCAACGGCTCGGGACTGCGATGTTTAGGACTCTGGAGGTGTGAGCGAAGAGCGGTGAGGCCGAGGGCTTTTATAGGGGCTACCGGCGGCGAGGAACGGCAGGAGATCGGAGGGGATCCGAGGGAATTCCAAGCATGCTCCGGTGAGCTTTCCTTGTGCTCGGGTTCTTCCCAAATATGGCGAAAACGCGTCGGCAAAGAGGGAAAGGGGGTCGCCGGCGATGAAGGAAAGAGATCCGGGGCCGGGTTCTGCGTGATTTGGCGCCCGGCGACGAAAACGGCAGGGGGGGTCGACGGGGATGGAAGGGGATCCCTCCCTTCCTTCGGGGAAGAAGATCCCGACAGGGGGCCCCCACCTGTCGGTGGGTGAACGAAAAAGGGAAGCCTGACAGGCGGGCTCCGTAGGTCAGAAAGAGGGGTAGGAAAAGAGCGGCTGCCAGGTGGGCCAGGCGGAGTCGGGCGCGGGGAGGAGAGAGGGGGTGTGAGTGCCGACAGGTTGGCCCCACCTGTCGGTGGCTGGTGGCCTGGGCTGGGCTGGGCTGAGGCAAATTGAGGGTTAAGGCCCAGTTTGAATTTAAATGCTTTTTCGATTTAAAATAATTCCAGAAATTCATATATTTGCTTAAGGCTTGAATCACTGTGGATAAAAATTTGTAAAAATTCCTAAAATTATATTTTGGCCTCTAGTTTATCTCATAAAATTTTCAGGTCCAAATTTGGAGTATTTCTCCCTGTTTGGCTTTATTTGGGTTCTTTTGTGATTTTCCTTTAATAATAAATCCAGAAATGATTTAAATAATATTTTTCTTTTATTTTATTTCTGTTTAATTTCTGGGGTGTTACATCCTGCCACTCTTCATCGCAGCTTCACTTCTCTCTCAAAAAGTTATATCAATAGGTTGTTTCAGATTTGAACTTGTAACTTTCTTCACCTACAAGGGCATGGGTTTAGATGAATAACACAATTTGAAAATATTGCGGAACAAACTATAGGTTTAATCTTTGAAAAAACATACATGTGAAAAAGGGTAGTCACATTCCATGACACAAGCACACTCACAAACATACATGTTCGAGTGTTTTTTGAGTGTTTTTTGTAAACTCAGGATAGTCTAGTGCCACCTACAATGGTGCCAGGAAAGAGATCATATATTGCCTTAGCTGGATAATGAATAATGCATGTAGAACTCATAGTGAATGATACTATACAGAACAAAATTTAAAAAAGATAACTGAATATTACCTAGCTCTTAGATCTATAATAATTTCTGAGTTCATATATCAACCATGGAAGTAATGGATAAACTCAGACGGTAAGCGCACAACTCCTCTAAAAACAACAACAATTAATTCTTAGACAAATCAAACATGTTTTCTATATCTTGTGCTACCGAAGAAAATAAACACAACCAAGTCAAAATCCAATTCCATGACATCAGGAATATCTAAGAAATACAACATTTGAGAGAGTATGACTAAAATCACTATGCAAAATCAATAACTATCACTTACTCATATGTGGAAATCTTTTCTGTTGGAATATCCTTGATAGAATTTGGATGAAAATGTAACTCCATTTTTTCCTGGTTGGGCCTTTAAAAGTGCCAGTTGAATCTGCTAATATATTAGCATGTAATCAGAATGTGCCTCCATGAAATAAAAAATCTGCTAATATGCTAAAGCACTTAATTCTGAAAAGGAAGAGTTGCATGTTAAACTGGAGAAATCTGCTATGGATCTGGAGGAAATAGAAAATGATATCACAACCATAAATCATAGATAGAGATTCAGTATAGGATGTGCATTTTACATGTTACTAATGTCAACGAGATGTAAGGAATAAAACATATATTAAATATTAACAAGATCTACTCAGTGGTTACTGTTGCTTTCTTCATTTTATGTAAATTTAACAATAAATGGTCAAGATATATAACTGGATTCATGGATAAGAACACTGTGTGTTTAAACAAAATGTAAACACCTATTTAGAGTATAAGAACTGTGTGGATTTAATTAGATCGCATTATTGTCTTCTCCAATTTTTGCTTGAGCAATCTGTTCAACGGACGAACATGTCCAGCGTTTCACACTTGTTCTTGTGCTAATCAACAACTGATGTCATTTTAGATAGCCTACAAATAACAAAAGGATGTGTACTATAGAACTTATGCTTTAGACACATGGGAATAAATGGAAACATGTCAAAACAGAGCTGGAAATCAATGCAGTGTCCCAAAGAAATCCACATCAACAGTCATATAGAAAATGTAGCAGTGAGGCATATGAACAATTGCTTACTTGTATATTGAATCACCTCCAGCTCCACTTCCAGTTGGGTCCCCAGTTTGTGCCAAGAAATCTTTTTCCACCTTGTGGAACAGACATCCATTGTAACACTTCATCCTGAAAGTAAAACCATAGGACCACAGAGAGAATGAGTATGCTAATTGCTATACATAGTCAACACATCCATAAGCATGAGGCTGGCATTTTATAGACATACCATTGCCCATTATTTAAGTAAGCAGACTGCAGACAGATCACAGATTTATAATCTTTTTCATTTGGATAACAATTCTGAGCATCAAAGAGCAATCATGTAATACACATAATCATCCCATCCACACTAAGATGACCTTGTAAGATGCTAGCAGTAGCACTACACTAAGCAGGTAAACACACTAACAACAAGAAGTAACACTGGAACATTGACAATTGATTCAAAGAACCTAACATTTGTCACTCAAATATTCAAGAAGCCTCACCCCTTTAACTGGGTTGTAGCTAAACTATAGGAGTTTGTCAAAGCAAGAGCAACAATAAGGGCTACTGCTAATTGAAGACCAGCCAACTTTTGGATGCGCTCCAAACCAAAGTCCTGGATGAATACAATGAAGAATAAACCATAAGTAGTTGACTAGGTTACATATGGATGTCTAAATGATGAAATCCCTGATTTCTTTAAGAACGCACACCTTTACTTTGATGAAAAATAAAGTGGAGAGAAATGCAGACAACACGCAGTATGAACAAGATGTCCCAATAAATTTAGTGCTTAGAATATAGAGGAAATAAGCACTCGCAGTTGCCATAGAAGTAGAGATCAGAAGTAATGTCAAACGAATATCCAGCTCGTCAAGTCCAGAGAGGAACTTCTTCCCATTTTCTTGTAGAGAAAGTGCTGTAACCAAACCATATGCCGCCAGACCAAGTAGTGGAAGAGGGATCCCTGTCAAATTACGAGAGAATCCAACTATCATCAGCCACAATTTCAAATAAAATTGGTACTTAGACTTGGCTTTCAATACATGCCACGATCCTATCCTTACAAGTGGATAAGGCAGGCACAACGAAAGTTCAGTTATTTAGAAGTTGCCCTCGGTTCTCTCAGGTGAATAGTTCGAGGAAAAGCGCCAAGAGATTACCGAAGACGATGGAGTAGTCGCTTTCGAGTACGTTGCCGCAGCCTCCGCCGGCTACGGGGCAGAACGCCTCGGAGCCCGTGAGCTTTAGGTAATTGAGGTAGCTGGTCTCCAGGAAACCCAGCCCGGCGACACCAGCAGACCAGGTGCTTGTGGAAATGCCCCACAGGATTGAAGGCGACGTTGGAGACTTCGCGGTAGGTGGGGAGGGAGGCGAACCGCGCACGTCGCTACAGGAACCACGGAATCGGTGGGGGAGGCGAAGGTTGCTCCGTTCTCGTCGGTCTTCCACTTCTTCGGGTAAGGATCCATCTGGATGTGTGCAACAGAGGTGGGGCAAAACCCTAGCTCTAGGGCTTGACGCCGACGGGGGAGAAGGGGAGATGGCTGTGGGGGTGGTGTGGTGGCCGGTGGGGGAGAGCGGGGACTGTGTGAAGGGGTACAGGGTGTGGGTAGGGTTTTCACGGTGAGCAGTCCGAGTAGCACATTTCAATTTTTGATAGGCGCACCTGTCTAATTTTTTCACGCTTAAATGAAAATATTTTTAGCGATAGATAAACTGAGGCTTATTGATACATTTACCGAAAGATGATCTTCTATTACACATTACCGATAAATTTTTAGACACAATTTATGCTTATTACCGACATATGGTATGTTACCATGTATTACCGACAGATTTACTAACGTTAAATCATGTCGTTAAAACGTTAAATAACATCAAGCCAAGTATCATCTTTTTTAGACTTTAATTGATTTTTTTAGAATTAAAAAACTATAAAGCTCCATGTTGTCGATCAAGTGTCGTAACCTAGATTTTTCATAACATATTTAAATTTATTTTATAATAACTAAAAATAGACTTAAACATGAATATGATTTTTCTATGAATGTTTAATAATTATTTCAGGCACTTGTAGTTCAAATTTCACCTATTTCAATAGTAATCTGACCTAAAAAATACCAAAATTTTACATTAGATAAGTTATATTGTATTTGATTATAAAAAAGTTCAAGTTCAACGAGGATTTAAATATCAATAAAAAAGTGCTGAAAAAAATAAAAAAGTAAATAACAAAAAAAAGAAAAAAAATTGGGGTAGAAAGGGTCGAAACTAAGACCTCTTGCCCCAAACACACACCACATAACACTAGGCTACTGAACATTAGTAACTAGAGATGTTTTATCTTCTTTGATCTACCACTGTTTTTCTATTTTGCACATGACATTTATTTATCAAATGAAAAAATTCTACTTATACTTTATTAAATTTAATTTTTCAAATAAAAAATTTATAATATATTTTATTAAATTAAATTTATAAATATTATGATTGTTTCTATAATAAAAATATTGCTAATTATATTTTATTAAATTTAAAAAATTTCACATTCACAATGCATGATTTTAACAAATCTGGTTCATTCTCTTGTTCCAAATAAGTGTCATTTCTATTTTGAATTAAATTTCATCTTTATGTGTCTATTGATGGTTATTTCATATGGTTTACGACTTATCTACATGTTATTCACGGTTAATAAAAGCATGTAAAACTTTATATCAATTCGGTACGTTTTTCTAATAATCAAGTTAGAAAACATATATACCTAGCTATAAATAATTGTTTGATATGCTTTACAATGTGTCTTGGGGATATTGATGCTTCAAAGCGTGTTTCACTCCGTATCATTTTCTATTGTTGGTTATTTAATACGCTTTATGACTTATATACATGCTATTCACGGTTGAAAGCATGTCAAACTTTGTATCAATTTGATATGTTTTTTTGATCTAGTTATACATCATCTATACCTAGCTATAAACAATTATTTGATACACTTTACAATGTGTCAAGAAGATAATGACACTTCAAAGCGTGTCTATGTCCGTGTCATTTTCTATTGATGGTTATTTGATACGCTTTACGACTAATCTACATGCTATTCGTGGTTGACAACATGTAAAACTTTGTATCAATTCGCTATGCTTTTCTAATCAAGTAAGAAAGCATCTATACCCAGCTATAAACAAATGTTCTATACACTTTACAACGTCTCTACGGGATAATGATGCTTTAAATCGTGTCTAATTCCGTGTCATTTTGAGACGACTTCAATAGTGTGTTAAAAAATGTCTTTATATGACTAATAACACTATAAGCGTGTCTAATATCGTAACAATCTTACACTTTTTTAAAATTGTGTCAAAAAGCATCTTTACATGTCGATGTAGAGATGCTTTTACATGGCATTACTACTATAACGTATATACAAGGGGGATTTTCTAGTAGTGCTTCTTCCGACCTAGCATATTCTTCAAAATAGGCCATCAGCTGCGCTACAGAGGATATATGTTTCCGATGAAGTTTATCAAGGAGGCCCACATGAGTAACTCCCTCTCAGGCTGCATCAACAATGGATGATGAGACATCCCCCTTATCTGTGACTTTGTATGAGCGAAGCGCTTGAACAATTGTCTTAAAGTTTCTCCAGGTAGCTGCTTCACCTGGAAAAGACTTCCTGTAGACATAGGGGGTACGAAGGTACCCTGAAAGTTATAAACTTTTTCCTTAGCTGCTCCCATGTTCTAATTGATCCTGGCTTCAAGGACCAGAACCAATGCAAAGCAACCCCTTCGAGAGCAAGGGGGAAACACTTGACCATGGTGTCTCAGACTCCTCCACTGGCCTCAATTGCCAGGGCATACAAATGGTAGAATTCCCCCAGATGTTCTTCTCAGGAGTACTTATAGAGCTTTGAAGTTTTAAACTTAGGGTCGAAGCGCACTTTTTGTAAACCGGGATGCAGCGGAGACCCACTATCGAAGGATGCATTCTTTGGTGCTTTGGGATAAAGAAGGGAGTCATCGTCTTGAGGCACTTCGGGGATGGCAGGAGTAGCCTGAGGATGAAGCCTATCTGCGGCCTCTTGCCCCCACCTTGCCACTTCAGCTTGGAGACTGGCCATCTGGGTCGCCATGTCACCAAGGATATCTTCATTTCTTCCGGAAGGATCTTTCGGGTCTTGGGAACTGAACATGTTAGTACGGAGAACAGTCAGAGTTGGAGAAGGAACTCCGTCTGGTCGAAGCATAGATGGAGTTGGAGGAGGAACTTCGTATGCTCGAGGAAGAGAATTCCCTTCGGGGGTCTGAGGTGGAGGAACTACTGAAGTTCCTCCGACCTCGACTGTATTCGAAGATCTTGCTCCGGAGGTCTGAGGGGACCTCTGAGTAGGACTACCACCTGAACTCCGCTTAGGAGGCATGGTTCTAAAAACTTGGTAGAGAACAAAGTTTTTTGGACTAAGTTCCCCACAGACGACGCCAACTGTTGGCGTAAAAGATTACGCTAACAGGTTCTCGAAGATTAAGAATTAACAAATGAAGAGTTTGTGAGATGGACTATTTCAAGCCTCCGAATTGGATAATATCTCAAAGTTGTTCAAAGTTGTGTATTGAATAACTGAGTATTCGATCCTCATTACAAGGTAAGAATGGGGTTATTTATAGGTAAAAATCTTAAGGAAAAGACCTTTTTACCCCTCAATTACAACCGACATAGTGGAAACTATGTGGTACCCCTAATAGAGTTAAAATGGTAAAAGACTAATCTAATTGGAAAGAATATAAGTCTTCCATCCTCGCTAGGAGATAAGCTCTCTTAAGATTTAACCTTCGAAGTCATACTTCAAACAAAAGTCTGCATGGATTCTTCGAGCTTGATCATGCACTAGACCAGAGTTAATACTGGAACTTCGGTCTAGTAAATTGTCTTTGTCTTATAACTGTAGAGACCCTGGGGATGAAGTATTTTCCCCCAACACTTGCCAAACTAGATAGGATAGTCTTTTCCATCTTCTACAATGATCTTCGTTACAATTTCTCCTTCGGGGCTTGGCCTCGGGGAGGATATTTTCGAGAATTCACTTGATACAGGGATATCCTCCGAATGGTCTTGCACATTATTTATTTGTTTGGTCACCGAAGACTATACGCACTCCTCCTTGCATGGGCATCTTTAGGGATAGATAATTATGATCTGCCATGGCTCCGAATTGATTTAACATGCCCCTTCTGAAGATGACATTATAGGAATAGGGGGCATCAACTACGTCAAAAATTACCTCCTCCGTTTTGGCCAAGAGCCCCTCTCCGAAGGCAACCTCAAGACCTATTTGGCCGAGGGCATCAAGAGGATGTCCTGCAAAGCCTTGAAGCGGTCAAGTTGCTGGGAGGATATGTTTCTACAAGATGCATAGCTGGTCGAAGGCCTGAACAAAGATAATATCCGCGGAGCTTCCGCCATCAACCAGCACTCTCCGAACTTCACGAGAGAAAGATATAGGCACATGAGACCACTCGAGCATTTTAGCAGCCGATGAGGAGGTCCCAATATACCCTACTTCACGAACATAGTCCCTCCTTTGCCTTTTTGACATGCTGCCTAGGGTTCCTCCTCCAGAGATGGGAAGAACCACTCTTTTGCCTCGGTCTTGTGTATCTTCTTGCTTCGGAGGTGGCATAACACTGGCCACCGAAGGCTGTCTTGGGGCTTCGAAGTTGTCTACATGTCCAATGGTCTGTACTGGCTCCAAACATGCCTCAGGAGGCGCTTGGTCAGTAGTGCCTCGACTAGAGCTCCTTTCGAGGTACTTGCTCCATAGGGCTAGTATAGACTTACATGCATCAGTAGCATGGCTTCGGTTCTCACCGTGGACACAATAGAAGAAGGCCTGGCCTTTGCCAGCTGACTTCCCTGGCGGCCTCCAACCGCTCACCGTGTTTCCTGAATCTTGTGGATTCTTAGAGGGGAATTTCAACGATGAAGAAGCAATGTTCAAGACTTCAGATCGAGGATGCTTTTGCCCTCTCCGGTTATCATTGTGATTACTCTCGAAGAGGGAGGATTGTGAAGGACTTTGGAGAAAAGTTGAAGGAAGCGAAGTGGTTCTTCGAAGCCATCCTTCTTCAGACCTAGCATATTCTTCAAAATAGGCCATCAATTGTGATATTGAAGATATATGCTTCCAATGAAGTTTGTCGAGGAGGTATGCATTTGTAACTCCTTCACGCGCTGCATCAACGATGAACGATGTGGACAACCCCTTTATCTGAGACTTCGTATGAGCAAAGCATTTGAAAAATTGCCGTAAAGTTTCTCCAGGTTGCTACTTTACCTGAAAAAGACTACCGGTAGACATAGGGGGTACGAAGGTCCCTTGGAAGTTATTTATAAACTTCTTTCTTAACTGTTCCGAAGACTTAATTGATCCTGGTTTCAAAGACCATGACCAACGCAGAGCGACTCCTTCGAGCGCAAGGGGAAGCATTTTACCATTATATCTCGAACCCCTCCACTAGCTTCGATTGCTAAAGCGTATGAACGGGAAAATTCTCTTGGATCTTCCTCTCTGAAGTACTTACATAGCTTTTATGTTCTAAACTTTGGTTCGAAGCTCATCTTCTACAAGTCAGGGTGTAGTAGAGATTCATCATCAAAAGAAGCATTCTCAGTGCTTCTTAGAATCTTAGAGGCTTCGGGATAAAGGGTGAGGTCATCATCTTGAGGCAGCTCCGGAATGACAGGGGTATCTTGGGGATGAAGCCTGTTTGTAGCTTCCTGCCTCCACCTCATCACTTCGGCCTAAAGATGGGCCATCTGAGTCCCCACATCGTCAAGATGGTCTTCATTTCTTCCGGAGGGGACCTCGGGGTCTCGAGAACTGGACAAGTCAGTTCGGAGCACAACCGAAGCCACAGGAGAGGCTTCATCGGTTCGAAGCATATACGGAGTGCTCAGAGGGGCTTCGTATGTTCGAGGAAGAGTATTTGTTTTGTGAGTCTGAGGTGGGGAGACCACAGAAGATCCTCCGACCTCGATGATATTCGAAGATCTCAACCTAGAGTCCGAGAGGACCTTCGGAGGGGACTAGTGCCTATGCTCCGCTTAGGAGGCATGGCTCTAGAATGAGATTGGTAGAGAACGAAGTTTTTGTACTAGGTTCCCCACGTATGGCGCCAACTATTGTCGCAAAAGATTATGCTAATAGGTTTAAGAAATTAAGTGTGTAACAAACGAAAGGCTTGTTTGAGTAAACTATTCAAAGCCTCCGAAGACGGATAATAGCCTAAGATAGTTTGAAATATATGTTGAATATCTGAGTATTCGATGCCTATTATAGGGTGAGAAGGGGGGTATTTATAGGTAAAACCTCTTGGGAAAAGACCTTTTTACCCCTCAATTACAACCGACATAGTGGAAACTATTTCGGTATCCTGTATAGGGTTAATATGGTAAAATATATTCGAAGGATGTCCACAGAGTAGACATCCCGCCCTTCTGGTTGTTTTCCACTCCGGAGGGGAAGCCTTTTGGAGGGTCTCTTCGGACCAGAGCCTGGATGAAACCTTCGACTTCAATTCCTTCAATCCGGAGACAAGTCTTGGGCTCCGAGATTATGATTTGTCTTTATCTTAGAATCTTGAGGATCATGAGGATGAAGTATTTTCCCCCAACAGTCCTCATAAGTAAACAATTCATTTGTCAGTCTCTCAAGTTTTCCAAACCTATTAGCGTAATCTTTTATGCCAACACATACAAAAGGGGGTAACTACTCATTCTAGAATTACAAATTTTTGTGAGTGTTACTCTTTTGTGTCTTCTTTGGAACCTACTAGGGTGGACGAAGCTCTTGAAGACCTGGATTGGGTGATGGGCATGCAAGAAGTGCTCAACAACTTTAAGAGAAATTAAGTTTGGGAGTTGGTGGAATGACCGAAAAAAAATGTTATTGGCACCAAATGGATCTTCCACAAAAAACAAGACGAGCACGGCATGGTCACAAGGAACAAGGCAAGGTTGGTTGCTCAAGGCAGCACACAAATCAAAGGTTTGGATTTTAGTGAGACTTATGCTCTTGTAGCTAGGCTTGAGTCAATTCGAATATTATTAGCCTTTGCTACTAACCATGATTTCAAGCTTTACCAAATGGATGTAAAAAGTGCGTTTCTCAATGGACCAATCTCCAAATAGGTGTATGTGGAGCAACCACCCGGATTTGAAGATCCTAGCCAACCCGACCACCTCTACAAGCTACATAAGACGCTCTATGAGCTCAAGCAAGCCCGTAAAGCATGGCATGAATGCCTTAGGGATTTTCTCCTAAGGAAAGTGTTGATAGCAAAAAATTGCATTAATGGTCGAAATTGTCAAAATATCAATTTTGGTAATTTTGGGCTGAAAATATATAAGTCCTGGTACAGGCCGAAGCCCTGAAGTTCCGGAGGCCCACTTGCATGGAGCCTTGGAGGCCTTTTGGCGACCTGCTTTGCAAGCTGGCTTTGACGTGAAGGCCCTTCAGAGGCCTACTTTGTAGAAGCTTCGGCCCGAGGAGCATACTTCGGCGGGCCTGCCGAAGGCCCATTTCGGGTAGGCTTCAGATAGGAGTCCGATACAGATTTAGGTTGTTTTTATCTCTAATCTTGACCTGCCGAAGGCCCACTTTGGGTAGGCTTCAGATAGGAGTCTGATATAGATTCGTGTTGTTTTTATCTCTAATCTTGATTAGACTGAATCTTATTAGATTAGAGTTAGAGATAACAAGACTAGCCCCTATAAATATAGGGGTCAGGACGGTTCATAGGACCCCCAACGCAGATCAACTCTTCAAACCCTAGTTTGAACTATACATTTACTTTTATTTACTTTCGG
Organism: Zizania palustris; assembly: GCA_019279435.1. NCBI lineage: Eukaryota > Viridiplantae > Streptophyta > Magnoliopsida > Poales > Poaceae > Zizania > Zizania palustris. The sequence goes on along the minus strand of JAAALK010000285.1, from coordinate 38,653,042 downwards.
CAATAGATTAGTACAACTTCATGGGTTTGCGCTGGAAGCCCTCCATCGGCCATGACGTAACCATGGTAAGCCTTATTGGTTCGCCTATGAATCATCCTTTAATGTATGTAATAGATTGCTATCACCTTGTGGGCTTGCTTGTGAACCATCCATTAATCTACGTAACAGATTGTTACCCTTCGTTTTATATACTGCAACACTTGGTAATTAGGTCTCCATGACGATTTGGCACTTGATCTTCGTTTAGCTGTAGATTTCACGTTTGGATCCCCATTCGCCAAATGTTTATGGAGCTAGGAAGCTAGTTTCGGAGGCTACCAAAGCACCCTTCGGCATGTCTTCGCTTCGTCCATCCGTGCCAGATCTGTCACGCTATTGTCGGTTTGGTCGAGTCTCGCGCACCAGAGCTACTTCGCATCGGAGTTGCATCGTGCTAGAGTTACGCTAGAATTCTCCGCACCAGACTTCGCCGTGCCAATGCTCTTCATCGGACTTTGTCACGCTAGTGTTCCTAATTGGATTTTGTCATGTCAGAGGTTTCGCACTGAACCCTATCGTTCGGAGGTGATTTAGCCTCGTGGTCTATTCGGAGCCTGTCTTCGGCCAGAACATTCCGAATGCCGAAGGTTACCTTCGGTGCACCCTTCGCATTTGATGCCGAAGGACCCCTTCGGTGACCCTTCGTACGGTACACTCTGAATCAATCAGTCTCCATTCAGCCGATTGGTTTATTTTATCTATATATTTTGGCTAATTGGATTATTTGGTGCAGTCTGATTACCTGGCGACTCCACCCCCTTGCCAATGTTAAGGGTAGTCAGAACGTGATGTCAGTGTTATGTTACGCTTAGGCTCATCCCTAAGTATCCACATGCTTTTGGATCATCGAACCGGCCCAAGTGCGGGGGCACATTTTCGTGTCAACACACTTCGTGTCAACATCAGAGAGTATAATCTTTTTGAAAAGCCATGCCCACGGTCAAGGCGGGTTGGGCAATGTTCACCGCAGTTACTTTACTTCTGATTGAATGAAGATGTGATTCATGGCATGTAAGGACTATTGAGCGAGGGCGGGTTGACTGTACCCCTCGAGTTAGAAGATGATGCATCGTACATGTTTACATTCTATATTAATAACTTGACTTCATTAAATGTTTTACAATTGTACTTTTCCACAAAACATGAGCCACTACCTTCCTTGTAATTACCTTGCACTATAATTGCATTCGGTGTCTTGTTGAGTACAATTGTACTGACCCCCATTGACTTACTCCACTAGAGGCCATCTACTATTAGGAGGATGAAGGTCTGGAGTATCGACCCAATCAAGGCGAGACTGGAAGGAGGTGTTCATCCAGGATATTTATTTTATTAGTTTCTCTTTGATTTAACTCTTTTGTAATAATATGGTCTACGAACCATGATTGATTGGCGTATTGTACGCAGTCGTCTGATGAACATCTTGTTTTATTGATTTTCTATGGAATTTCAATAAAGTCCAAGTTTTATTAAATCTGGGCATTACAAGATGGTATCAGAGCCGACTTGACTATAGGAAGCCAAACAGACCTGACCCTAGGATTTATATTACCAGTATTTTTACAAACTACTTAATATCTCGTCTTCCAAAATTTTTACCAAAATTCTCTCTTTTGTATATGTCGATTCACACCATGGGAGGTTTTCTTCGCGATCGCGTCGGCTTCGTCTACGAGCTCCGCATGCTCGTAGACTTCCTCGGATTTGAGCACGAGCCCGCGTTCCACGCGATCTTTCTCGATGTGAATGAGGGATACTGTGAGGTCACCATCGTCATCCGCTCCTCTGGCACACACCCTGCCTTTTACACCCACGGAGTTGGAGGACCCACTTTCGAGGTAGCCAGCCAGCGCGCCGCACTTCAGGCCCTCTCCGAGCTCCGGATGGTCTATGACGGATAGCTCCACGACACCGCCTACTGCTTCATGCACATGTGCACCCCGGGGAGTCATCACAGTGTCTACGTCAGTACCTACTCCCAGCGCAACTCTGTCATCGCCCGCACCACGCGTCTGCTCTAGGCGATGGATGATCTTCACATGGAGGCAGTACTCAATGCTGACAGCCAGCACAACACCATCGACTACTACTGTCACACGACGGAGAGTCTGAACCACGAGAACGGAGAACTTTGTCGCCAGGTCCAGCAGGGGCGCCACTTGGCCGCCGAGGTAGCAGAGTGGCAGTGTCAAAACAAGATTCTGCACCAGGGCATTGCCGACACCGCTCAGCTGCATTGCCAGATCAAGGATCTGTAGAAGGATCTCGAGGAGGTCGCTCCCCTTCCACCGCGCAAGCGAAAGGCGCTTAGGACCCCCTCAGCCAGGCCCAAGAGGATATCGCATAGCGCATCATCCGTCGGGCCCTCCAGCTCCACTACTCCTGCACCAACTGTCCTCACCAAGCAAACGATCGAACCCTCCCCCGAGCTATTTTAGACGCTAGTTTACGATTGATTGTTTTTATTTTGTCATGCTTGTAGTGCCGCTCATGTCGGATAAAAGGCATGAGTGAAGATTAAATAAGAATTTAAGAATAAAGATGTAAGCATCTAAGTCTAAACATTTATTTTGAGAAATAAAGTTAGTAATGTTTCCCCTTAAAAATTTGTATCTCCTTTTAAAACCCCTCATCTTCATGATGGCCAACGAGCAAAGATCGGATGCCCCATGCAATGGGAGCGACTCCGGACACCTACCCCAGTGGGGAGCCACCGGCCAACGGCAGGCCCCAGTCGCCAATCATCCCACTTTGGCAGAGATGATGGTGAATAAGAATCAACTGATTGCCACACTACTGACCTAGATGCAAAAGCAGCAAAACCAGATGCAAGAGCAACATGCTCAATTGTTCCGTCTTTAGCAGCAGCAATCGGAACCTCCCCTCCGACCAGCCTCCCCGGCACCGGCGCCTGCCTCCCAACTTTTGGAGTTTCTGCATGTCCAGCCCCCTATGTTCTCTAGAACCACCAACCCGATGGAGGCGGGTGACTAGTTGAGAAAAATTGGTAAAAAGCTAGACCTTCTGCCCTGTTCCGAGCAGGAGTGAGTGGCATTTGCCGCTCACCAGCTCCAAGGACTCACCGCGGAATGGTGGGACAACCATCGCGAGACTTAGCCCGAGGGTCATTTTATTTCATGGGCTGAGTTCACCGCCGCATTTCACGCCGCCCATGTCCCAGATGGCATCATATCCTAGAAGCAGCCGGAGTTTCAGGATCTACAGCAAGGAAGCAGGATTGTTACGGAATACCTGCATGAGTTCAACCGGCTAGCCCGGTATGCACCAAAAGAGGTACGCACGGACATGGCCCGTCAGTCCAAGTTTCTCCGGGGGCTGAAGGATGAGCTTTCACTTCAGCTAGTCTCTAGAGACTATGCCAACTTCCAAAAGTTGGTAAACAATGCAATAATACAAGAGACCGAGTAGAACAAGGTGGATCTGAAGAAAAATAGGATGATCGCCTTCTGTCAGCAACAGGGGATGGTGCAGAGGCCCCGCTTCACACCTCCCCCACCGGCACCCCACTATCATCCACGCCCCGTCTATAGGCCAAATCTGCCAGCCAGCAATCTGGGAGCCGAAAACCCTCACCCTACTCCCGCCGTGCCAGCTGCTCCACCTGCCCTCACCAAGAAGTTCTGCGTGACAAGAACAGCAAGTCGATGATCTGCTTCAACTGCCATCAGGAGGGACACTACTCCCACCACTGTCCCTATACCAAGCGTCTGAAAGGGATCGCGGCGAATCCTGTAGTTCGTGCCCGCATCAATCACATCTCCAGTTGTTTTATTCGACACTGGAGCTACTCATTCATTTATATCAGCAAGTTTTGTGAAAACATATAATCTGAATGAGTGTGAGCTAGCAAGACCGGTACTGATAGCCACCCCTGGCAAACAGACCCTAGCCCACTTCTATAGTCCAAGGGTATGGGTAGATATCCAAGGCATAATATTCTTGGTCGACCCCATCCTAATAGAATGTAAAGGGTTGGACCTTATCTTAGGAATGGATTGGCTCAACAAGCACCAAGGAATGATAGAGTGCGCAAGAAGGAAGGTGACCGTGACCAGTGAAAAGGGAACTGTCATCACGTTTCAGATACCAAGCCAGAAGCCCGAAAGACTTCACCTGCATTAGATTACTTTAGAAGAAGTATCGGTGTCCTGCGAGTACCCAGATGTCTTTCCTAAGGATTTGCCAGGGATGCCACCCAAGAGGGACATCGAGTTCAGAATTGATCTAGTGCCCGGGACCACTCCCATCTCCAAGCGACCCTACCGGATGGCCGCAAATGAGTTGGCAGAGATGAAGCAGCAGTTAGAAGACCTTGAGCGGAAGGGATACATAAGACCCAACACATCCCCATGGGGAGCCCCCGTTATCTTCGTCGAGAAGAAGGAAGATAAGGCTAAGCGAATGTATGTGGATTA